>CM071848.1:20690000-21236832 GCA_036507275.1 Sicyos edulis
TGCTTTCAATATGGACACAACAAACGAAGTTGCAAATTGCTCAAGGTACATAAATGAACCTCGTTTGCTAATGTTTTTTTTGTTGTTTCTTGAACTCCAATTTAAAATGTATAACATACTTTTTTTTTTTTTTTTGAAAAGTATAACATACTTAAATATATACCAACTTGTATTGTAGGGAAGCAGAAGCTCCTCAAACTACACTCTAAAACCCTATTTCACAACTTGTTTAGGTGTGTTCATAAACGTTATTCATGTTGATGTGTTGTTTGAATCTTGTAAGCTAGTTTTACTTTTTTTTTGTGTAATGCAACTCTAGTGTTGACTTTTTTGTATATGGTGTTTAGAAAATATGTTATATGATTATTGTCTTTTGTAAGGTGTTGGCTTTTTTTTTTGGTGTAATGCAACTTTGTGTTAATTGTATTTTATTGTTAATTTCAAGTGGTTCAATACTATTATGACACCACTTGTTTCTTCTCGATATTGTTTTTTTCTCCTACCTTCCTTACGATGAGTTTAAAGCTTGTTTAATTAGACAAATTATAATAAGATGCAAAGGGAAATAAATGTACAATAGAAGAGAAGTGGATGATATGTATTTAAGACTGTTTATGAGTATGAGTTATGAATAAATTGGTTGATGTGAAATTCATATCATTAAGTGTTACTTGTTTGTGTAGGAGGAATTATGGAATTGAGCAACTTGGTGGAGAGAATTTTCAACAATAGGTAAGAAGGAATGAAGTGAAACCTCTTGTATGATTCTATTTAAAAATTAAGTTGTTGTGGAATAGATTACCCTAGGTTTCCAAGCTGAGATGAGTTGTAAAATGATTATTGTAACGGCCCGGAATTTTCATTCCGGTCTTCCCGGGAGGCCCAGGGGCATTTTGGTAATTTTGGGTCGGGCCGAGGGCCGGTTATGTAATTGTTAATTGCCAGAAAAATTATGAGTCGATTTGAATGGGATCGGGAATTTTGGTGAAGACATTTGGGCTTGGAAAAAGGTGAAAATAAATAGGGAATTAAATAGTGCGTCGAGTGAGATTCGAGCCAAGGACGCGCTGCAGGCTAGGCAAAGGGCGCTGCCAATCGAGCCATTGAGCGCTCTTGTGCTTCTAAACGCGCGATCTTGTATATAAGCCGGTTTGTGCTGAGTGTTGGTATAAAGGCAGAGCTCGCCCGAAGCTTCCCCATTTCTTCTTCTTCTTCGCGAATTCTCTCCGACCGACCGAGCTCTCCTTCGCGATTCCTCCTGCCTCGCCGACCAGCGTTCTCTCCCTCGCCGTTCGTCCCTCCGGTGAGCTCTCTTCCTCTTCTTCTTCTCTTCTTCTTCTCCTTCTCTTTTCCGTCGAATTGCTTCCCTGTTTCGGGCTTCGCCATTTTCGGCCAAGTCGAGGTAATTTGAGATATGGGTTTTGTGCAGCTAGTGTAGGGGAGTTCGCCATCAAAGAATCGCTCGTCGAATCCCCTCGGATTGCTCGAATTCGAGTTTCCCCTTCGCCCCTGTTCGCGCGCAGAAACCGAGCTCCTGTCGCCGAGCTCGCGCGGCTTGTGAAGCGGCCACCGCCGAGCCTCGCCGCACACCGTCCCGTGCCCGCGCGCGCGTCCTCGCCAGCTCCGTGTCGCGTCGCATCGCCAGCGCCCAGCCGAGCCTCGCGCCGTTCGCCCGCACGCCCCTGCATCGCCCAGCATCCGTCCGCGCCCAATGCGCCAAAGACGCCCATTTCTCGCGCCCGTTCTTTGCCGTTCGTGCAATCGGCTCGTTAAATGCGTTCGTCGCGCCTCGTGAGTTGCTCCCGAGCTGAGCCTTGTTTATTTTATTATATTTAGGCCTATTGTGTGATTTTTGTTGTGATTGATAGGTTCTCGGTAGCTAGTTCGGGTTCGTTCGCCATTTAGGTTTTCGTGTCAAATCGTCCCCGACCAAGGTAAGGATTTCTTAGGAGTTGTGTGGACCTGCGATATATTATGCGATTCTTTGATTGATCGCTTGTTTGTGTTTATTGACATGTGTAGCTAGGTACTCAATTCTGAATTCCCGATTAGCATGTTTTTCCTGACTAATTCTCATGTTAATCCATGCTAGGTTGTTCCTTTCTAGCATGCTCGCATCTGTTCCTTGCTTCGTAGTATCATGCTAGGCTCGTTGTATTCTTATTGAGCACGTATTGGATTTTATGGAATTGTTTGCTGATTGCTAGGGCAGGTTAGAGTTGTAGGTAGATAGCATCATCCGGGCCTGATGCATAAAGTACCTTGCATCCATGGCAGGGACGTCGAGCAAGTCATTCCGTCCCTAGACCCCGTGAGGGATTAGCTAACCCAAGCGATAGGCCCTACAATCTTGGGTGAGGGAGGCAGACTGTTAAATGCCCCAACGGTCGGGATGATGACTTGGCATTGCCTCGTCCCCGGCAGCCGGCATGTCCTCAGCATGTTTGGCAAGAGCCCCGATTGCCACTGTTAAGGCAAGGGACGGCTTCTCTGGTGTAAGCCTACCACGACCGTTCCTTGGCCCCAAGTGCGGTGGTTCAGGCTGACATAGTTTACGTGTCCAGGTCTCACACCCCTATGTCAGTGACACCGATCCAAAGATTTAGTTAGGCGTGGTGACTGGACATGGGCAGCTTGCCTTCAAACCCGGCAACCCCCCATGGTCTGCAGTAGCACGCGGTGCAGGCTTACGCTCATTACAGCGCGATCGGAGAGCTCCTCGGGATTGTGAGCCGATGTGTACTTTTCGTCGACTTGATGATGTGCCGAGGCGGGACTTGTTTTTCGATATAGGGCGACTTGTGTATTGGATGTGTGGTGATATTATTCGGACTAAGACCCTAAATTGGCATCCGAGGCCCAAGTGTGGGCTAAGCTATGTGCTCTATCTCGTGTTTATATTCATAGCTTGCATACGCTCATCGAGATGACCATGTATATCGATTGTATCCCGGTTGGGGATTCTTACTGAGTAATTCGTTACTCACCCTTATTATTGTGGTTTTTCCACAGGTAACCAAGTTGCGAGACAGGATGGGTGAAGGAGGAGCTGTGATCATGGGGCCCAGTCTTCCAACTCTGATTTTTGTATTATGACTCTTTATGTTTTGTTTCCCCTGAATGCATGTAGCCGGGCACGGAGCCCTAGGATGTTTTGTAAATGTTTTGTGGATTCCAAAGATTTTGTATCCGAACAGTTTTGAATGGTTTTTAGTAAATCTCGATCGTGAGTAAACTTTGGAAATGTATTTATCTTGGAACAGGTGCTTGGAAACAGGGACAGGTTCCAGGGAAATTGTCTAGTTTTTAAAGGGGTTATTTTGAATGTTTTGTTTTAATTGGAATCTGAAATCATGTCTGTTTAAATGTCCTTTACTGTCAATGCATGCATTGGGGTAAGGGCCCATTTAGTGCCCCATTCGGGTCGGTCCCTTACAATTATAGACGGGGTGGTAAACCAGAACTGGTTTGGGATTAATGGAAGAGGGAGTGGTTGAACTTTCAAAAATATTTAAGTTTTTGATGTTTATGTTTATGTGTGCTGACTAGGTTGGGGTGGGTTGAATGTCTATGTCCGACTCTTTAGTTAAATGATGAGTGGGTTGAGCTTGGTATGTGGGAAAAGTGAGATGAAACTATTTTGTAATGTATAAGAATGTGTGATGGTTGTCAGGTGTTAGTTAGAAATTGAATAATATGCAGGTGTGACAGTTTAACGCTGAGATTTGAGGAGGTATAACCTAACCGAGGAGGTGAGTTCTCTCAATGGAAGTTTCTTTTATTGAGTTGTTAGTAATTGGGCATGAGTTTACTAGTAGCGTCATTGTGCTGCAAGAGAAGTGTGGTTCGCGTGATTGTGAGGGTGAAAAAGAACACGTAGTGTGGTTGAATGAGGTTGTGAGAAAGGAGTTTCATTCTGAGTCGACGAGTCAAACAATCAATGGATGTAGTTGAGGATACCAATTGTTAAATGGTGCATTACCCATAACCTTGTTGACGTTTGTATACTCCTTCTTATGGTTTATTTTGCAGGTATAAATATTGAGATATGTCGATGAGCTTAAATGATGGACATACTACACATTCATTCTCAAGTCGCAAGTTTAAGAAGAGATGGTTATGTGATTTTTTTTTTATTCTTTGGACATATTATATAAGTAGCGAGACTTACTTTTTTTTGTGTGGGGGGGGGGGGCACGATGTTATGAGATGCGCTTTGCTATAACTTAAAAAACTTTAGTTGAAATCTCTTTTAAGAAAGGAATTTCGCTTGACAAAAGTAATTTATAGTTTGGGGGTGTTACACATAGGGACTTAGCTCTAGGTTTTCAAACAATAAGGACTAAACTCTAACTTTGATCAAACCATATGAATGAAATCTATAATTCACCCTTTATTTTACGATATGCTCATATCAAGTTAGGAATAATGAAGAAAATTGACAATGTATGGTTGTGATCAACATTGCATATATCACTACAAAAATAACAACAAACATCGATGGGAAAATTTAGAGGCGCAACTGAAAATTTAGTCTCGGTATTGGATAGTGAGGAAAAAAAATTTGTCTGTAAGACTATCCACATAACCTCGTTGGGGCAGGCAACATCGATAGAGGAATGATGTCTTAGAACATAGACTTTCTACGTTAACGAATATTTTTATTTTTGGTGTATAACCTTTATGACGACAATGATCTTGATCATCAATGTAGAGCACTCTATGCCCAAAGACATCTAACTCATCGACGTAGAAGCTCTAAGCTGACGAAAGTAAACGTTGTTGACATATAAGTACCTAATTAAGTTTTGATAAAATTTTAAAAGAAAGAGATACTTACTAAATAATTAAAGGAAATTGTATTATATGGACTATTACCACAAAATAATTTCAAATATAGAAAAATTTTAAAATATTTACATCCATAGTCATTAGTACGTTTTAATACTGTATTAAATACTTATTAATATTAGTATTATAAAAAAGTATGTGATAATATTTATTCCATATTCATTAGTAACAATGACTATGTAATGCTAATTTTTTTTTTAAAATGACTATATTTGTAATTATTTTCTAGATTTGACTAGTATAGTAAGTTTCTCAATTCTTAACTAGTTAACATTTTATTTTGAGTACAAGTTATTTGAGTTTTCAAACTTAATTATTTTGATATAAATTGTTTAAATTAATTAATTTGATTGTTCTTAATTCAATTATCAAATTTAATTATTTTATTCCATTCCTTTGATCATTTTAATGATAAATAACTACTAAATTTCAAATTTTCATTTAAATAATAAATGAATTGAGTTAAAAATAATATTTGATTAATTAACAATAATATTTCAAAAAGAAACCAAAGAATTAAAGTTATAATTTATGAAAAATTAAAAAAGAGAAAGAAAAGAAAATTAAAAAAAGAAAAAGGAGAGAAAAGAAAAGAAAAGAAAAACCAAGACCATTAACAATCATAGATTTTCCTCATTTCAGGCATTCACCCTTTTGCTCCTAATCTCCGCCTCCACCTCCGCCTCACTCGTCGGAGCCGTCCTTATCCACCGTCTTCTCCGGCGGAATCGCCGCCTCAACCCACCGAAATCCCCTCTTTCACTTTCCCAATCCCCCAATTCTCTGAGCTTCCAATTCAATAAACACGAAGCTATGTCGGGTATGTACAGCACCAATTTTTCCCCCGCAAGAACTGCTTCTCCTCACATCAGAGCCACTCCCGATGTCGACAGGTACTGATATCATACATCTGGGAATTTCTCGTTTCTTATTCTTTTCGTTTAGTTTTGACGATTTTTGAGTTTGCTTAGCTTGATTGAGTTGATTTATTGTTGAATAATCAATCATTCTTTGATTCTTTGTACTTTAATATCTAGTCAGTACCTGTCGGAGCTACTAGCGGAGCATCAGAAGTTTGGCCCCTTCATGCAAGTTCTTCCGATCTGCAGCCGACTTTTGAATCAAGGTTTGTTCTTCTCTAAATTTTTGGTGTTTTTAATATTCTTGATGTTATGAAATAATCGTACAACAACCAAGAATTGAATAACGCCTCACGAACAGCATACTGATTTACATGGTTTACCACCGATTTGTTTGCAGACAGTGAAAGATCCTGAAAAATACAAAATGTTAGTATTAAATGTTAGATAGAGAGAGCATAGAGGTTTTACGAGAGTTTATATAGTGCATCGGTCATAAAACCCTATTGCACCATTTGGATCAAATAACATAAAAACTCAATATCTGGTGGATTGGAGCTGCTTAACAACAATTGCTCTCTTTGCGGGTGTTTTGACTGTTGAATTGTGCATATGTCAATGATCGATCTTTTTTTTCTTCACATTGTCAACTCGAGTTTTAAAGGGATTGTGCTCTTGGTGGATTTGATCAATGATTCATCCTCCTTATTGATTAATTTAATTCATCCTCCATTTTAAGTTCTTTTTTTAAAAAACTATTCTTGTTCTCTGTAGTTAATGCCCAAATAGATTTCTGTATCTTCCTTTTTAAATTTAAGCTTTTTTATTCTGTCAGTAACTTCTCATTGCAAGATCTTTAAATGCAGAGATATTGAGGGTTTCTGGAATGATGTCCAACCAGGGTTTCTGTGACCTTGATAGGCTTCGGCATAGAAGTCCTAGTCCAATGGCTTCTTCGAACCTTATATCTAATGTTAGTAGTACAGGTTTCAGTGGCTGGAATGGTCTTCCTCAGGAGGTAATTACTATTTTAGTGTTATAAAATTGGAATTTACGCTTTTAGCTTTATCAATGAAAATGTTTTCATTTCTTATAAATAGAATAGGAATTTACACTTTCACCTTTATCAATGAAAATGTTTTCCTTTCTTATAAGGAAATAGCAATTTAGTCCCCAAGGGGTGTGATATGATCTACCACACTTTTCTATTAAAATAAGATAAATCTCCCGAGAGGATCTCTCTAAGAACCAGAGTCCAAAATACGACAATTCAATGGATGATTAATAAAGACCTAATCTCTCCTATTTATAATGACTCTAAACCCTAGCCTTTCTACTTGTTCTCCAAGTAAACCCTTAATTAAATAATAATCTCTAATAAGGCCCAAAAGCCCAATACAATTGAAATAACAATTAATTAATCAATAATAAATACTAATACTACTATTCCTAAAACTCCAAGGTAGGTCCGGATCGTATCAATACTTTCCCCCCAAAGAGCCACCTTGTCCTCAAGGTGTTCCATCTCCGATGCCACCTTCTGCAGCTCCATCTTCTGGCAAAAAATCAGTCACCTCAACATCCTGGTAATCGTGCACATCCCGAACGACCCACACATCCAAGTTCTGAAGTTCTTTCTTCTTACAACGATGTCCTGGGACAAATTGTTCATCGCAGCGGAAACATAACCCTTTGTCCTTCCTAGCTCGAATTTCGGCTTCAGTGAGTTTTTTACAAGACGTCGGGTGAACGGTTGTAGTCCTGTGGGACAAAATCTCTGTGCTTCCCGTTCTTGATCCAATCGTTCCTACTTTAGCCTTAACTGTTGCAGAAGTACTTCCCTCGTTTTGGGTAGCCTGAAAAGCAAAATCATCCTCAATCACTTGGGCCATAAACATTTTCTCTTCAATGCCCACTGGTCGTAGTTTACCCATCGCGCTCCGTATCTCCTCTTTCAGTCCACTTTCCCACTTCCCCTCCAATGCACTCATACTGATATCACGCATTCCCTTAGCAAAGCGCTCAAAGCTCCGACGATATTCCTTCACCGTTCCTATTTGCTTCAAACTCATGAAGTTGGCATACTTATTGGCTTGGGCCACTGGTTGGAAACGCTCCAACAACCCATCTTTGAATTCGTTCCACGAACGAAAAGGAGCACGGTCCTCCTCATACTGAAGCCACTCCAATGCCTCCCCTTCCAAACATAACCCTGCTGCCTCAACCCCTTCATATTCAGTCAACTTGTTTACCAGGAAATAACGCTCAACCCGACTCAACCATCCTACCGGATCCTCATCAACAAGACCCTTGAAAATCGGCATCTCCAATTTTCTAAATCTCCTATCACATCCCGGTCCCTCCCTTTCTAATGCTCTCTGTCCTCCCCGTTCAAATCTTTCTTCTCCCCTCCGCTCAAATTCCCGTCTCGTATTTCGAAAACTGTCACCCCAACCACGATCGTTCCAACCATCATGTGCTAGCGGCCTTTCATAACCGATGCGCACCCTCCTCTCTTCTAACAACCCATCGCCTCCCCAACCACCTCGGAGAACTCCTCGTCGATCACCATCTGGACCGATGCCCCTATTTCCGTCAGAATTCCCCTGAATATCCGTCCTTCGGTCCAACCTGACTGGCCCAGGCCGACCCGGCCCGACCAGCCCGCCCCGACCTGGTCCTCCCGGGCCGCCGCCCGGCCCCGCGCTTGACCCGAGCCCACCGCCCCGGCCTTGCTCGGCCCTGACTCCGCACACCCCCATGCTCGCGCCCCAGCCTGAGGCCTCAGCGCCGCCTATGCCCGGGCCCCAACCCGAGTCTGGTCCCCCCTGGCCGCCACCGTGCCACACGCCTCCCGATCCCGCGCCTGGCCCCAGCCCACAACCTCGACCCCGCTCGCCCCCGGCTCCGCACACCCCCACGCCAGCACCCCAGTCCACGGCCTCAGCGCCGCCTACGGTCGAGCCCCACCCCGAGCCCCAGCTTGCGCACCAGCCCCTCCGTGTGTCGGGTTCTCCCCCGCCGACCCCGCTCGAACCCCAGCCCGCGCGACCACCCGCCGCACCAGCCCCTCCGTCTGCGCCGCCCGCACCGACCCCGCCGGTAGCCCCTCTCGGACAGACCCTGCCGTCCGCCCTGCTCGCGTCGCCCATGCTGGTCGCCATGCCGATGCCACAGCCCGCAGCCCCGACATCACCACTCGCCCCCATTGCTCCCGCGCCGCTCGCGCTGTGCAGCCACTCCGAGCCCGCGTGCGCGCCCCCCGTACTCGCGTCGGCCCACCCTGGCGCGACCTCCGTCGCACCCTGCTTCGCCACGCCGACCGCCGCCGCCCCTGCATCGCCCGAGCTAGCCCCAGCCGCACCGCTCGATCCTTCCCCCGCAGCCTCGGGCATCGAGCCCTTCCCCTTGTCTGCTCAGATTGTCTCCACTAAAAGTTCCAGATTTCGGTTCATCGTCTCGAGCTTCGAATCCTGCAAATCCAGCCTTTTCCCTAACCTTTCTTCCATCGCTTCCATCCTCGCGTTAGTCTCCTGTAACTTCTTGGCCAAGTCGGCCGTTCCCTCTTCACACTCTTGCAACCTGGATTCCATCTTAGTAGTAACCATTCCCGGATCGGCAAATGGCTCTGATACCAAAATGATATGATCTACCACACTTTTCTATTAAAATAAGATAAATCTCCCGAGAGGATCTCTCTAAGAGCCAGAGTCCAAAATACGACAATTCAATGGATGATTAATAAAGACCTAACCTCTCCTATTTATAATGACTCTAAACCCTAGCCTTTCTATTTGTTCTCCAAGTAAACCCCTAATTAAATAATAATCTCTAATAAGGCCCAAAAGCCCAATACAATTGAAATAACAATTAATTAATCAATAATAAATACTAATACTACTATTCCTAAAACTCCAAGGTAGGTCCGGATCGTATCAGGGTGGTGTAGTGGTTGAAGACTTGGGTTTTGAGGGTATGCTCCCCTCAAGGTCCCGGTTCGAGACTCACCTGTGCCATTACTCCTTTGATGTCTTCGGTGCCTGGCCTAGGGACGGACGTGGTTAACCTTGTTTCAAAAAAATAAAAGGAAATAACAATTTACTATGTTAGTTTTAGCATAAAAACTTCATTGGTACCTGGCTCCCGATCCTTGTTGATCTCATCATTTTGAGTTCAATTTTACTTTGTTTTAATTTTGATATTTGGGCTAAATGCTAATATATGCCATAATTATAACTTGATAGTTTAAAGGTAACCTTTTGATTCCCCTTCTGAAATAGGCTCATAGCTTGAGAAATTGAGGTGTAATAAACGTTGCAGTGTGCCATTATCTACAGCTAATTACAAAAGCTTGTTTGGTCCTTTTTTTTAATATAAATTTTAGGAAAACAAGCTTGTTTGCAATAGATGGCGAACTTTGTCTGTATTTGTTTCTTTACTTTTTGAGAGGGAAACATAGTTTTTCTTGAAGAATTAACAACTTTATTGATCATATGAAATAAGCGGCTCCGAAAAAAATGGTTGTTACAATAACGATTTACATTTGGAAATAATAAAGATGAACTATAAGAAGAATGAAGGTCCTTATCTTCACACAAAAATACATCGTGATAGAATCAATTCTAGAACTTGGCCAAAAGATGAAGATACATCATTGAAGCCACTGTTAAAAATGATTTATAAGTCATTTAGGCGCTTAGAAGTCATTTTGGCACTTAGAACTAGGCTTCGATGAAATTTAAATGATTTATAAAATTGATTGAATGGAGCAATCTAGCATGTTTACTACATCTGATTCAACTTCAAAATTTCCAGGTTTGTGGTCTTGGTCTATTGATTCTTCCAAGAAGTTTATGGTCAAAATTCTCATTGATGGCTTAGTGGGGGTGGCGGATCCTGTTTTAAAAATTACTTATCTGGTGCTTTTGAAATATTTTTATCCAAAGAAAAAAACTACGGAATTTGAGTCGTGGTGCCATAAATATAGCTGAAAATCGCAAAGGTGAATGCCGTATCTCTTGATTTCCAGTTTGGTTTGTGATGCGCCCGACTGAGGTTGAATGTCAATCTCACCTTTTTCACTATTTCTTTCCTGATCGTTTCTGAAAGATTTATTGGAGGCATTCGATTGGTCTCTTTTGTTTCCAAATGACATTCTAGATTTTCTCATGTGGTTTTGGTGGGTCATCCCTTTCAAGGATTAAAGAAGAAGACATTGTTTTTACTATGTTAGTTTTAGTGGCTCAGGAGTGCTAGTAAGATGGAAAGCCGAGGGAACTTATAATAATAACCCAACTGAGCCACAAGTCAGATAAAAAAGAAGTTGTAGAACCATTACCCAAACACCGATCCACCCGATCATACACTATATGAAGAGAAAGAAACATAGTTATTTCATTAATATATGAAATAGAAGTACCACCAATGGTGGACGACTTAAAGTATTCCAATTATTTTTTTTAAAGGAAAAAAAAAACATTTGCATGGATAAAGTGAAAGCGTTGTATAGAAGTTTATCAAAACAACAATAAAGGGCCCATCAATGAGCAAAATACAAAGGAAAATCAGTAAATACAAGCTTGATAGTGTGAAATACAATGAAACAAGAGGATGAGTGATGGTTGAGCTTGTAGGTCGATGTCGATGTAGCCAAGAAATGCCTTTCTATTTGTTCATGTATTGGAAAAATGATGTTCGTGTGTTGAGAAACGATCGTGTTAGCTATGGCCAAAAGAAGGAGAAAAAACTAAAGTCTGGGGGGATCAAATGAGATAAGGATGTATACCCTATACCCTATACCAATTCGCCGACGAAGACGTTAGACCTTGAATCGAAAAAAGGTTGATGTATCGTAGTTTCGATGGAGGCATGAAGAAACACATCGGAGTGGAGAGGGTGGGAAGATACGGGTTGAGTTCATTGGTTTCCCGCAATAGGTGAAGTATGGATGGTGTGATGTTGCACCGCTTTTGTGAGATGGTTGGAAGAAAGTGGCCTCCTCTGGCGCTGGTGAGAGGTGGCACCAGAGGGGGAGGGAGGGAAAAGTTTCGAACTAGGGTTTCTAGAGAGAAATTAGAGAGAGAGTTTTAGAGAGAGGTAATTAGTAATTACAGAGAATCTATTGGTTCAAGTACTTTAAAAACACCCCTTTTAGTTCCTATACTTTTTTTTAAAACAAAGGTAACAACGTCTGTCCCTAAGCCAGACATCAAAGACATCGAAGGAGTACTGTCACACAGGTGAGTTTCGAATCCGGGACCTTGAGGGGAGCATACCCTCAAAGCCCAAGTCTTCAACCACTGCGCCACCCCTTGGAGACTTTAGTTCCTATACTTTTAAAAAGTGTTCAATATAATCCTTGTCCTTGGTGTGAATTTTCAGTTAATAAGCAAATAGATTGAGGACATTGCATTTTTTATGAGATGAGTAAGTGCATACGGGGGGTTTCATAATAAGCCGGGTCTGAGCATATCCCTAAATATCATGGTTCATAAGGTTTTCTCTGTGGTTTTCCTTGGCGTCCAACAGATGATTTTGGTAGTGTTGAGGACTTTTTGATGCAGTGGGAGAAACGGTTGGATTTGATTGAAGGAGTGGGAGGCATGCAAAGATTGAGAAAAAGTTATGGGAAAATCACGAAAAATACACGGAGAAAAAATGCTCACCACCGTGGCAAGAAGACATGGCAGGGGTTAGCTCTTCGCATTTGCTTCCTAGGAAATAGTTTTACTCATCTCATAAAAATACACATCATCAATCAGTTGGTTTATTAACAGAAGATCAACACCAATGACCATACGAATATTTTTTAAAAAAAATATAGGGACCAACTTGAACAAAAACTGAAAGTACAGCAACCAATCCATATTTTACTACTTTTCACTCGTGTGATGGGTCAAAGTTTTCTTCACCATTCTATAGGATTATGTCTTCCACTGGACCACTGGTTGCCCTTTCCGGTTCTCCCGTTTAAAGTTCAACTGAAAGTGTCATCTATAAAACCGAAGAGCAACCATTTAGATGAAATGCAAGAAATAGAATAAAATTTATTAAGTATTTATCTGTTCAAGTATGTGTAACGATTCTAGATAAACCCAACGTTTCTTGTAAAAGTTGGCCTCTTACTGCAACATTAGTTAATGTAATTATAATAACTCTTCAACTTTAAAGAGAATGAAATAAAAGAACACTTGAAGATTGTTTCAACAATATACAGATTACATTACATCATGAAAATGTATACAGGTTATTTCTTTCATGTTCAATTATTTCCTCTTCATGTGGAATACCTGATTGGTTATTTTATCATTGCATACTGATATTTCCTGTGCTTCCAGTCCTCTTATATGCTCATAATCTTAATTTGTTTTTAAGATGCTTGAAGCTTTTTTATTTATACAGCAGAGATTAAGTAGACCCCCTGGGATGACAATGGACTGGCAAAGTGCACCTGCAAGTCCTAGTTCACTAACCGTAAAGAGGATTCTACGTTTGGAAATACCCGTGGATACTTACCCCAATGTAAATTCTGTCTAAGTGAAAATTTCATTTTATATGTATAAAAGGGTGAATAGTTAATACTTAGTTTCTGTTCTTTGTGGATGCCAGTTCAATTTTGTAGGGCGGCTTTTGGGACCTCGTGGTAATTCCTTGAAACGGGTGGAAGTTACTACAGGTTGTCGTGTATACATTCGAGGGAACGGGTCGATAAAGGATCCAGACAAGGTATTATAAGTATATTGCAATTTGGATTTTATGTTGTCGTGTATGCAATTGGATAAAAAAAAAAAAAAGATTTTATGTATGTCATTAATTTTTATTCACATGATGGGTCTTTTAAGAGTCAAGGCTGGTGAATAGATACTTTTTCTTCTCTCATTGATTGTTAAGATTCGGTTAGCTTTTTTTTTCTTGAGTTAGTTGGGAGTCAGGGGGTTGAACCCTGACTCTGGTTCACGGAGACACTTGGCTTGGTTGAGCTATTTAATAGTTTCACTTGTTAGAAACATTCTATTTGTTTGTTAGTAGTCTTGGTTATAAATTGTTCTTTTTTTGACATGTGAGGTGAGCTATTTAACAGTTTCACTTGTTACCAACATGCTATTTGTTTGTTAGTAGTCTAGGTTATAAATTGTTCTTTTTTTGACATGTGAGGTGGGGGATTCTAATATCCGACCTCTTAGTCGAGAGTATACACTTAAATACCCATTGGCTTATAAATTGTATTCTTCTTAATTTGTTCGACCTTTGCATTATAAAGGAAGAACAATTACGGGGACGACCTGGCTATGAGCACTTGAATGAACCGCTGCACATCTTGATTGAGGCAGATTTACCAGGCAATATTGTTGATATAAGACTCAGACAAGCACAGGAAATTATTGAAGAACTTCTCAAACCTGTGGTATGTTTACAAACTTGGATACATTTTAGAGGGCTTTTATCACTTTTTTGGTGCTCTAAAGTTCTCTGAAGAGATTTATGAGAGTTTTTTTTTTAAACCAAGTAACTGGTAGGGAATAACTTCATAAAACCAAATATCAAAGTGATTTGTCATCGAGTAATTTTGTTAAAGTACTTTGTAAACTTATTTTTGAAAGCACATCCAAACACACAATATCATATTTGGAAGAGATTTATGAGTGCTTTTTGCACATTTGTAAGGGAAGCACTTGAAAAAAATAATTTGATAACTGAGAATAGGAGTTTTGGTTCACCTACCTAGGAAACTTCGAGAGAACTTACAACTAAGCTCATTTAGGATCTCTAAGGGGGCCTATCTTGGAGACTCTAATGTTCTTTTTATGAGGCTGCACCTTGAGAATGAGAGTGTAGTACCAAATATCAACGTGATTTGTTATGAAGTAATGTTTATTAAAGTGTCTATAGTTGCACTTTCGCTAAACGTATTTTACTTTATAGTAATAAAAATTTAGTTTGAACTCATTTACTTGTTTATCACCTAAAATTTTCTTTAAGTACAAGCTTCTGATTCTTTCGGCATGGGAATTCATCCACCTGCAGGATGAGAGTCATGATTACATTAAAAGGCAGCAGTTACGAGAACTCGCAATGCTAAATTCAAGTTTCAGAGAAGACAGTCCAGGACCTGGTGGTAACGTCTCTCCATTCAACTCAAGTGGAATGAAACGTGCTAAAACAGGTCGTTAAAATCGCTCGTATCGTTCTGTACCCTAAACAATGTCTACCCTTGGCCACTCGCATACCTTGAAGTGAATCACGACCAATCGTGTGACATAGCTACGACTACGAGAAAGGGGAGACTAACTTCAGCTCCTGGTGAGCCTTTGCTCACTTTTTCTGTGTTCCCTTAATATTTTTGACAGAAAGACTGGAAAAAGGGAAAAAAATAATATCTGAGGGTGAAAAAAATGGAAGTGTTGGCATTGGTAGGGGATTCTCATGTTGAGTGTAGGTTTGTTTAAGTCAGTTTTCCAACATAGTTAATATATTCATTGGATTTATTCTTGTATTAGTGACTGCTGAGGAGTGTGTAGTTTTTACATTATTGATGTCCCAAAAAATGTTAGGAGCTGATTGTGTAATACTATTTAATGTTTGTTCGGTATTGTATGCAATGTCGACGTCAATTATATTTTTGGACCGGTACATAAAAAGAACAGATTGTGCTGCAAAAACTCAGACAGTGCTGGTCAGTTTGTGTTTGCTTTTAGTTTTAGAATATGATTCTTCTTTTCTGTCTTTAATTTTGTCAAAAAGTTCAAAATATATTCCTTGACTATTGTTCCAAGTTCCAACCTGTATTCTTTTTTAATATAATATATATGTACGAGTGTTTGAGCAAGTTTATATATATCTTGACTACTTTCATGAAACAACTTGCATGATTTTACAATATTTGAATGCCAATAAAAGTCGTAGAAAGTTTGGTTGCGATGTTGATCCCGCCAAAATTAGGGACAAAGAATAAGTATCAAAGACCAACCATACAGTTGTATAAGAGCTCCTTTATCGACCAACTCCTCGATCGAAAAGAAAAAGACTGATACCAAACTTACTTGCAAGATGCCAAACAGAAGAAAACTGGCCAAGCCGCCAAGGAGAGCCAAAACCCAAAAAGGTTTAAGTGAACGGATCCGGTTGCAAAAATCCCAAAGGCGGTCCCTTTACCTAAGAGAGGTCATGTGCACGAATTTTTCTTCATTCTCGGTGCTTGTTGATTAAAAAAAAAAACTATTTTCTTCCCCTACAACAATCAAATAAAAAATCTATATACACCAAACCTGAATTACTTTATTCAAAATAATAACCCATGAACAAAGAAGGTTTTAAAAAATACTTTTAATCTTCAAACTCATGAAAAAAATAATATAGATTTCATTTTGATAATCATTTGGCTCGTCTATAATTGAGAAATGGAGCTCTATCTCACTATATATTTGGGCATTCGATTTCAAGACTTTGACACAAGAGACAACAAATGATTTTATAATTAAATTCTTTTTTTTAGTTCAATAACATTTAGAGTGAGTTCTTGAACTTACAGCTAAGTTGTATATGATGTTTTTAAAGTATTGCTTCAGGCATAATTAAAGTCACTAGTAGATTTTGAACCTAGAATTCTCTATGGCGCATACCTTAGAACCATAGTGTGCGTACCTTAGAAACTCCATCATTTGATTTTTTGTTATTGAAACTCCACCTTGTTTTCTCATCAACTCTCTCTATAAATTATATACAAAGTCTTTTATATATATATGTGTATATATATGTGTGTATATATATGTATATATATGTATATAATGTGTATATATATGTATATAATGTGTATATATATGTACGCTTGTATGTATGTATGTAGGGTGATTGAATTTAAATATATGACATTTTTATCATTAAATCATACACCATGTCTAGCTTTTTACGGTATTAAGCCTAATGAAGAAAAAAAAATTACAAACGTATTCATTTTTTAAAAAATTAACAAAAGTACTGAAGGGGTCAGTGATGCGATTGATTATCTGGTTTAGTATTAATTCATTTTCATTTCACAGTCACAGGTTTGATTTCTGAAATCGGTATTTGAAATCTCTTTCCCTAAACTTGTACTCAAAAAATAAAAAAAATAGAAGGAAGTTACACAAATACCTTCTTTTAGTAATGCAACATTTATTTAAACGGACAAATTTTCACAAAAAAAATTTCTTCCCAAATTGTGTCACTTTTCAATTTCTATTTTCATCCAAAAATTATCTCCTTAAAAATCTTCCTAAATAGTGTGCTATATAAAAAAAAATCTACTTGTCAAAAAAGTTTTTTTTACTTAATTTATGGGCACTTAGCACGATTAGGCTAAATAAAAAAAGAATTTGCAAAAGTATTTACTTATAGAGAATTTAACTAATTTGTTAACCACATTTTAATAATAATAATAATAATAATAATAATAATAATAAAATCATTTATAGGCGAAAAGAAACAAATAACCTCCCTCCCTCTCTAAATCAACCTTTTAAGAAAAATCTCCCCACCATTGTTGATTTTTTTTAATTTCCGTCTAAATTGTCTCCTAAATAATTTGGCAAATCATCATTGCTTTATTGTTTTGTTTTGTTTTTAAATTTTTTCAAAATACTTAAAAACTTTAATCATGTATTAATAAATAAATACGAAATTATTGATTGATGTTGTTTTTGTGGTATTGATAATTTTATGTAGAAGTACTATATTTTTTTTATTGTACCGTATTAATGAGTATTTATAATAAAGTATTAAAATGTATTAATGACTATAGATGCAAATAGTATAAAATTTAAAATACTATTTATAAATACAATATTATTAATTTTTTATAAATACAGTATTTATTTATAATTAATACAATATTTATCTTTAACTTCCACTACACCAAAAAAATTACTGTTTCGAGTTGTTTTTGCCTTCGATTATTGTGAAGGTTAGAGGGGCGACGATAACAAACAAAACACGAAGAAATCGAAGAAAAACCACTTAAATACAAAGAGATCCAAAGAAAATCTTCAGAATTGATGAAAAACCCCAAGGAAAACGCCGGAAAAAGAAGAAGAATAGGTCGAAAAACATAAAAAGATGGCCAGAAAAACGCCGAAAAATCATCTGAATAAAGAAAAAGAAGACGGTTTCACCTTGATGCTTGGTTATAATGCAAATATTTTCAAATTTGAATATATTTGTAATTATTTTGTTAGAATAGTCATCGATTACAATTTTTCAATTACAAACACGGTCTGTAAAAAAAAACCTTACATTTGAAAGAATGAATGAGACAAAATGAAATAAAAAAATATTTTAAAAATGTAATTGCTTCAAAAAAGTAATAAAGCTAACAAAAAAAAGGTGAAAACGTAAGATTTCAAAAAAAAAAAAAAAACAAAAGAAAAAAAATCATAAATTTGTAACCACGTGGCATACTAGCAATTCGCCACGTGACCAACATAGCAACTCAATGACAAACATGATTTATATAAAAGAAAAAGAACGCCAATTAAATTTAAAATAAAAATATATTTACAAATACTTTGAAATATGACTAGATTTGTAATTATTTTCTAAAAGTAGTTATCCATTACAGTTTTTCTAATTTTATTTTATGATTTTATGTTTGATAGACGACTTTTTATTTTCTTTATACTTTTTTTAATTTTGTCAAAAAAAAAAAAAAATCTTTCAAACATATACTAATAAATAGACTAGTCAAATATAAAACATAATTATAAATATGACCATTTTAAATAAATTAGCAAACAAGACAAGTATTGCAACGTAATTTCTTATAATAATAATAATATTAACAAATATTTATAATACAACATTAAAATGTATTAAGGACTATGAATATAAATAAAATTTCAATGATATATTTTATAATTACTCGTTACCCAACTTATTTTATTTGATGGTTACTATAAACCAATAATGATCCATAAATCCATACTTATTTACTAAGGAAATTTTAGTGAACGAGTTTTTCTTTTAAAATATTTATATCCATAATCATTAATATATTTTAATAATGTATTATTAATACTTATTAATACAATATTATGTATTATTATTAATACATATGACTATAGTTGCTATTTTTTTTTAAAAAAAATAATCATATTTGTAATTATTTTTTTAATTCGACTAATCTTATAAGTTTTTCTTAATTTTTTTTTTTTTAAATAATCTTATAAGTTTTTCTTAATATAACAATAAATACATGGTATAATGTAGACTTGCAAAATAATAAGGATGTAGTATATTTGAGTATTGTTGCTCCAGAAATCTTATTTATCTAACCATTATGGAATGACTTAAGTGGTCAAAGATGGTCTTAAGATGCTTAAGGTGATAAGTTCTATCTATGGTGGTCAACCATCTACCTAAAAATTAATTTCCTATGGTTAAAAAAATCATAATTATGTATTATTAATATTATTTAATAGTGATATTAATTATAAGTATCAAACATATGGATGACATTTTATAAGAGTGATTATTAATAACTCGTTTGAATGTAATTTTTTGTAGAGTGATTTGTAGAATAATAGTTATTAATAACTCATTTGGATATGACTTTTTTTTAATTGAGGAGTTGCATGAGGATTTGTTTTTTTTTTAATGATGTGATATTTAGGCATTTTTTAATCTATAATAATTTTCAAATGTAATTATTGTTCCAAATTCCAAATGAATTTCGTAAAAAACATTACTTGTTTTTTTTTATTTTATATTTAAGAATATATAACATTTTTTTTCTTTTTGTAAGAATACATTTTATTTTTCTTTGATAATACTATTTCATTTATTTTTCTTTTAATGTCATTTTTAATTAATTAATTAAAAATCAATAATATTAAATAGATAAAAAAAATTAAATACAATTTTAAAATAAAAATTTACATAACTAGCATTTATTTAAAATGAAAAAATTTATTTTTAAAATGTGATATCAGCTGTATAAGTACAATATTTGTTGTTGTTTTTTTTAACCTAATTTCATTATGAAAAATATGTAACTTAAAAGAAAGATTATTAAAAATATTTGAATGAACAAATATATATATATATATATATATATATATATATATATATATATTTTGTTGTAGGAGGATTTTCGCTACAACCTCGGGCTCGCAACCCAATCTCAATTGGCCTAAAGGCAAGCTCGAGAAAGTCCAAAAAGGAGGTCGGGAAAGCAAGATTGGGCCAAAGCCCACGAATTCGTCCCTTGGGAAGAGAACCAGACACGTGGGGACCCTCGAGGGGGAAGTCGACACGTGTCTGACCCCCATGTGCGTGTGCGAGTGCGGGCTGAATGTAAGTCTGGCCCCTGTGCGCGTGTGCGAGTGCTGGCCGAATGTATGTCCAGTCCGTTTCAACGTGTGCTCGTTGGCTGGATTTGGATCCAGCCCATAAGCACGTCTAGGTACAAACCAGATGTTCAGGAAGCCCACCTGAGGAGAGCGAGGAGCCCGATTCGACTTAGTCGCCTCCACCTTTCCTAGGTGGCAATGAAAGCACATCTAGAGGTGCAGTTGTGGTCGCTCAACGAAACCCACTCCCGAAAGATGCGATCTTGGAAAGAAGAACGGGGACACCCAAGGAACCGTACCCTATAAGAAGACTCCAGAACGATGCCACAGGTAAGCTAACTTTTGAACTAGAACTTTGAACCCGACTCATACAATACTGACTTAGGCATCGGAGTTCACGTGGCTCGCACCACACCGGTGCCCAATTCTTGTTTCTATTTGTTGGCACGACGTTTTTGTTTCCAAATAAATTCACCGTTGATACGAAGGACAAAAATTCGGCATCAACAGTTGGCGCCATCTATAGGGACGATACATGTTCTATCCAAGGGTAAGCTGCGAAATGTCAAAGTTCGGATGGAATGATGAATAGCGCGTGTCATACTAATCATGTGAATGACGAGAAATCTGATAACGAGAGAGCCCCTAGAAGGGTACCACCTGGCACGACGTGGTGAAAAACCCGGAGACCCAACCTACAATTGAAGTGGAACAGAGGCCGACGATGGAAAACCTAGAGGACCCAAAGGTGGCTGCACTTGAGGGAATAGTACAAGAGATGGTTGAAACCATCAATCAGCTGCAGAATTTAATCAATCGACCCCCAGCTGTGGTTACAGCAGGCGGAGATATGCCCTCGACAAGGATCCCGCCTCGAAACGAGACGGACCCTCAGGCTAGGGGTGAACCACGAACAAGGGCTCCACCCCCTCCTAGGGAAGAGTCCGCTGGTAGAGAAAAATGCCCAACTGTCGGGAGAACGGTCACCACGAGGCCGAACACTACACGTCAACGTGCAGGCCATGACCCAAAACCTCACTCAGAAGATACTTCACTTGTGCGAGACCCGACTAAGGGAAAGGCCCCAACGGTAGGAGAACCTACCGAGACCACGACACCTCGCTAAAGACCCGTTGAACGATCAGTTATTGGGGGAAATGATAGAAGGAGGGGGCACCTCAAACCTACCCGGACTGCGTCGCGAGTGGAAGACTCCCGCTCCCGGACCAGGCCTGTGTCTATTAGGTACCTTAATTCTAAATTAGCTCCGCAAATAACAAAAACTAAGCAAATGCCTCGACCTACATTGGTAAGGGAAGAGTAATCGAACATGAGGAACGATCTTCAGACCCTAATAAACCTTCGAAAGAAAGATTTGCGGGGATAGAAAGTTAAAAGCCAGCCTTGGGCCACCGAGCTACAGCAACTCCAAGACCAATTGGGAGACATGCGGAGAGCACAGGACCAAGATGCCCTCGACTTGGAAAATCTTGTAGACCAAGTCGACCCTCCCTTCACTGACGAAATCATGGCCGAAAAGATGCCGACCAAGTTTAAACTACTAACCATGAAGGCTTACGACGGGTCAAAAGATCCAGTCGATCATCTAGATACTTTTCGGTCGTGGATGGAGCTCCACGGGGTCCGGGACACTATCAAGTGTTGAACATTTTCCTTCACTCTTATAGGGCCAGCCCGATGGTGGTTTCGACAATTAAAAAAGAAGTCGATCAAATCTTTTCGAGAGTTGGCCCGGGCTTTCATCACACAATTCTTAGGAGGGCGAGATCAGAAAAAAACCAACTACCCATCTACTAATAGTAAGGCAGGGATGTCACGAAAGCCTGAGAGAATATGTGGCTCACTTCAACAACGAAGTGTTACATGTAGAAGGTTACATCGATGGTGAAGCCATTCAACCATTTTCGTGTATTGAAGATGAAAAATTCCTATGGTCCTTGAGAAAAAGGCCCCCACAACCTACGTAGAGGTGCTTACCCGAGCGCAGAAGTACATGAGTGCGGGGGAGCTTCTTAAATCCAGGTTGCCCTAGAGGACAAGCGTGTACGGAGGGACAAGAGCAAAGGGCAGAGAGAGAACCGAATTGGGAAGAGTCTCGAAAAAGACACTTGGACGACCGACCTAGTGACCGAGAAGCGCCCGCTCGTAAGGAGTTTCCCTCGAGCATGTTTGAAAAATAGACTCCCACAGTGGTACCTTTAGAGCAGATTTTGATGGAGATCCAAGATAAAGAACTGCTGAAATGGCCGGCTAAATTGAAGGCAGGATCTCATCGACGTAACAAGGACAAGTATTGTCTATCTCATCGACGTAACAAGGACAAGTATTGACTTGAAAGAAACCATTGAGGCCCTAATCCAAAAGGGGCGGTTGAAAGAATATGTTGAAAATAAACAAGGATCCATCGAATATCTGAGAAAGAAACAGAATGTGGGGGACTCCCCACCTCCGTAAGAAATCTGCACCATCCTAGGTGGTCCGACAGGAGGTGCCTCGAATCGGAAGAGAAAAGCCTGTGCCCGAGAGGCTCGGGAATCACCAAACTCTAAGGAAGTGCGAATCATGGTAGCAATAAACAATGCCATCAATTTTCTATCGGCGGATGCATGTAAGTTCCATCAACCCCATAATGATGCGTTGGTGGTAGCTTTAAGGGTGGCCAACATTAAAGTTCGGAGGATATTAATCGACGGAGGAAGTTCAGTCCACATTCTATCACTGCAAGCTTACGACGCTATGAAACTGGGGTGCGATAGGTTGTCTCTGAGCACCACCCCACTAGTTGGGTTAGGCGGCAGCACTATATACCCCAAAGGAAGTATTGAGCTCCATGTAACCTTTGGCGAAGCTGACCGTTCAGTGCTTACTTTTGTCACCTTTTTTGTGGTTCCTGACGAATCGGCATACAACGCTATCATCAGAAGGCCAACCATTCACTAGCTCCACGCAGTACCGTCAATATGTCCCCAAATGATGAAGTTCCCAACTTCAACGGGGGTAGGGTGAATAAAGGGAGAACAACAGATCTCGCGGGAATGCTACCATACTGTGCTCCGAGGTGTAATAAGGTTGTTGGATGTTCAAATGGTAAAGATAGACCGACAAAATATCTCTTTGAGAAAGGCCGGGAGTGACACCCGAGGAAGGATGTTGCCTAGAATCGCACCCAAGCATCAACCACTTCAGCGATGGCCTGGAGGTCGACCACCAGGAGAGCCCGCCGATATCAGAAAATCAGGTGGTGCAGATAGAGACCAGCTTAATCCCCGAGCATCAGGCGAACCTTATTACGTTCCTCTAGAACAACAGCGATGTGTTTGCATGGTCTCCTGAAGGCATGCTTGAGTAGATCCAAAGATCATGGTACACCGCTTAAACATCGATCGGGATCACAAGCCCGTTTGGTAAAAATGCAGGGCCTTCAACCACGAAAGAAACGAGGTCATTGCAGAGCAATTGCATGAATTGCTCAGAGCAAAATTTGTCAGGGAGGTGCATTACCCTGAGTGGTTATCCAACGTGGTGTTGGTTAAAAAGCCTAAACCGCAGGAGAGTCTTTCTCTAATGAGAACCCATAAAGTTTTTGGGCAAGACAAGTGGGAAATGACGCACCTGCATCGACTTTATTAACCTCAACAAGGCTTGTCCTTAAGACAGTTTCCCCCTGCCTTATATAGATCAGCTTGTAGACGCCACCTCTGGTCATGAGGTTCTGACATACATGGATGCATATTCAGGATACAACCAAATTTGAATGCATGCCCCAAATCAAGAAAAGACGTCATTCTTGATCAATTGAGGTTTGTATTGTTACAACGTTATGCCTTTTGGCTTAAAAAATGATGGGACTACTTATCAACGTTTGGTTAACCGCATGTTTTCTCATCTTATAGGGAAAAACATGCAGGTATACGTTGACGACATGCTGGTGAAAAGTAAGCTGTCAGAAGGGCACGTAAGGGATCTGTCTCAAACATTTTAAACATTGAGGCAATATTAGATGAAACTGAACCTGAACAATTGCGCATTCGAAGTAAAATCTGGAAAATTACTTGGTTTCCTCGTACATCAACAAGGAATCGAAGCCAACCTAGAGAAGATCCAGGCAGTGTTAAAGTTAGAGCCACTTTAAACTTTAAAGTAGCTTCAGAGCTTAAACGGGAAGGTCGCCGCACTCAACCAATTTATCAGGCGAGCAATAGATAAGTGCCAGCCATTTTTCAAAGCATTGAAATGTAAAGGAAGAGTTAACTGGACGGAGGAGTGTGACACCTCCCTGAGTCAGCTCAAAATCTACCTCACCACGATGCCCCTTCTGTCTAAACCTATACTTGGGAAAGACCTGTTCTATACATTGTAGTGTCAGATAAAGCTGTCAGTTTTGTGCTAATTAGAGAAGAAAATGGGTGCCAACTGCCCACCTACTACACCAGTAAAGCCATGGTGCTACAGAAACCGGACACATCTAGGCGACTATTGAAATGGGTCGTGGTGCTTAGTGAGTGCGACATCCAGTACCAAGCCATACCGTCAATTAAAGGTCAAGCAGTGGAAGACTTCGTTGTACATCTCACACCAGAAGGAAACGACAAAGTTTTTATGACGACAACACATGAACCATGGGATCTTTATGTAGTCGGGTCGTCGAACAGAAATGGTGCGGAGTTGGCCTACTACTCTAGTCCTAGGAGGAAATCATTTTGAATACCTCCTCAGTTTCATGTTCAAGACTTCTAATAATGAGGCTGAGTATGAGGCACTAATAGCGGGCCTCCAAGTAGCAGTCTCCGTGGGAGCCACCAATCTGAACATCAAAAGCGTATCTCAGCTTGTAGTTAATCAGGTTACGGCAACATACCAAGCTAAGGAGGCCTGAATGATTGCTTTCCTGCGTAAGGTAAAAGACTTGATGACACCCTTCCAAGAGGTCAGGTTTGAGCAAATGCCAAGGTCTCAAAATGTCAACGCCGACTCACTAGCCAAGTTAGCCACCTCGATCGAGACAGTGGTCAAAAGGTCAGTGCCCATAGAAATCTTGACTAAACCCAACATACAGTCAGGCGAAGTGCATAACGTAGCCTTACCCCCAATAATCCAGACCCGGATGACCCCAATCATTTAGTACTTAGCCCACGGTACAATGCCTAGTTACAAGAAGAAGCTAGACGGCTTCGCTACAGTGCCACCCGATACATCCTGGGCAGGGGGAATTTATACAAGCGAGGGTATTACCCTCCCCCTGTTTCGTTTTCTAGACCCAGAAGAAACAACTTACGTTATGAGGGAAATCAACGAGGGTATATGCGGTAACCATTCGGGCGCAGGCTCCTTAGCACAGAAGATAATCAAACAAGGTTATTGTTTGCCAATAATGCTGGAAGATGCCCGAAAATTCATGCGAACATGCAATAAGTGCCAACGCTTTGCAGAAGCGATCCATCAGCCGCTAGAGAATCTAACCAGCATGGTTGGTCCATGGCCCTTTGCGCAGTGGGGGTAGACCTTATTGAACCCATGCTGTAGGCCAGAGGCCAAGTGAAGTTCGCATTAGTGGCGGTGGATTTTTTCACTAAATGGGCAGAAGCAGAAGCATTAGTTACCATAATCGAGAAAAAGGTGACCAACTTCATTTGGAAACACATAGTCTATCGCTTTGGAGTACCTCATACCCTTATAACAGACAATGGAAAACAGTTGATAATTCAGCATTTCGAACTTTTTGCCAAGAACTCAACATACGTCACCATTACTCTTCACCAGCGCACCATCAAGCAAACGGTAAGTTGAGGCTGTCAATAAAATAATCAAGAAAAATCTAAAAATGAAGCTTGAGAATCTCATCGGGGTATGGGTTGAGGAGCTCTCGAACGTTCTCTGGGTATACAAGAAAACTACGAGAACATCAATAAGAGAAATGCCCTACTCACTAGCGTATGGGGTTAAAGCGGTAATCCTGGCAGAGATCGGTTTAGCCTCACCCCAGACTTTATTATACGGCCTAGAGATGAATGACCAGTCCTTGCAACTCAATTTGGACCTGCTTGAAGAACGAAGAGAGGGGGCAAGGATCAGAGTCGCTGAGTACAAAAATCGGGTGGCTCGGTACTATAACTCGAGGGTGAAGGTGTAAGGACCCGACCCAAAAGGGGCTCTAAATGGGCCTTTACCCCAATGCATGTATTGCAAATAAAAGACATTATGAAAAATATATTTCGGATCCCAAGTAAAAACAAAAACATTCAACAACCAAAACATACATTTCTAAAAGCATACTCTGATTTGAGATTTATTTAAACCGTTTAAACAATCCACAAGTACAAATATGCTGGAATCCATAAAACGTAAGAAAACATCCTAGGGCTCCGTGCCCGTCTACATGCATTCAGGGGAAATAACAAAAGTCAAGAGTCAAGATATAATAAAATGGTCAGAGATGACAAGCAGGATTCCATGATCACGGCTCCTCCTTCACCATCCCTGTCTCGCGCGCTTGGTTACCTCGTGGAAAACCACAGAATAAGGGTGAGTAACGAATTACCCAGAAGAATCCCCAACCAGGGGTACAATACGATATACATGATCATCTAGAAGAATGTATGCAAGCTATGAGTACGAACACGAGAATAGAGCACATAGCTTAAGTCCACACTTGGACCTCGGATGCCAACTCGTGGTCTTAGTCCGGAAATACCACAACACACTATACGCGCTATACGGAACGAGTCCCGGCCTCGGCCTATCTCATCGTCGTCACGAAAGGTGCAATCGCTCAAGATCCCGAGGAGCTCTCGGTCGGGCGCCTGTAATGAGCGTAAGCGCGCACCGCATGCTACCGCAAACTCGGGGTGCCGGGTCTAGTGGCAAGTCGCCTGAGTTGACCACCATGCCTAACTAAATCTCTGGATCGGTGTCTGCGCATAGGGGTGTGAGACACGGACACGTGAACTATGTCATCCTGAACCACCGCTTTGAGGCTAAGGAACCGTCGCGTAGGCTTACACCAGAAGCGGTCCTTGCCCTAACAGTGGCAATCAAGGGCTACGGCCGAACACGCCGAGGACGTGCCGATCGCCGGGGACGAGGCAATGCCAAGTCATCATCCCGACCGTTGGGGCAATTAACGATTTGCCACCCTCACCCAAGATTGCGGGGGCCACCGTTAGGGTTAGCTAAACCCTAACGGGATCGAGGGACGAGTACCAACTCGCACGTCCCGCTCGGGGATGCAAGTTACGTTATGCATCCCGCCCGGATGATGCTACCTACCGAACTCTAAACCATAGCAATAATAACAATTCAATCAATGCGGTCCAATACGTGCTCAACGAGATACAAGGAACCTAGCATGATACTACGAAGCAAGAACAGATATCGAACATGCGAATGGAACAACCTAGCATGGGCTAACATGAGAAACAATACAAGAGTTCATGCCATCAGAATTTGAACAGAGCACCTAGGCTAAACATGCTAGTAATCATACACGTGCATACAAAACAACAATCACAAATATACCGCAGGCCCACACAACTCCGGTAAGAAATCCTTACCTTGGTCGGGAGGCTTCTACACACAAATCCTAAGTGCATGAACAATCCCGAGCTAGCGGCGGGAACCTAGCAAACCAATAATAATCAGCATCTAAAACGTCTAAACAACAATAGAATAGCAAGCTCGGCTCGGGGACTCACGCGACGGCGACACGAGCTTGAGAGGCTGGCAAGCAGGGCGCGGCGGCAGTGGCGGGCGCAGCCGCGCTGCACGGCAGTGGGCTGGCGCTGCCGCGCGCTGCACGCACGGTGACGCGCACGGATGCAGACGGCAGGACGCGCGCGCGGGCGAGCGTCTCGGGCGCGGCGGGCGAACAAGGCTGGCGCGCTGGCGGCGCGGCGCGTGCGCGGCGCGCGCGCGCGCGGGGCGCGGCGAGCGGCAGCGGGCAAAAAGCGCGGCGCTGGCGCAGCGGCGCGCGCGACGCGGACGCGTTGGCCGCGCGCGCGGCGAGCAGCTTCGGGCGGCGGCGCGCGGCGCGCTGGCGTCGCGCGTCTTCGGCTGGCGCGATTCGCACGATCTCGCGAGCGATGGCGCGGCGGGAGGCTGCTTCAACAGATCTGGGCAACTGGTGAGCGATGGCGTGCGGCAGGGCCGCTCAACGGATCTGGGCGATCTGGTGCGACGGCAGGGGCCGCCAACGGATCTGGGCAATCTCGTGCGATCTCGCTATTTGGACGCGGCGACGATGATCGCTGGCCGGGCTTTCTCGGTGGCCGCAATCAACACAAACACACACAACACACCTCTTTTCACTTGGCCAAAAGCACACCAAACGGATGAGAAGAAGAAGAGGAAGATCGATACCTACCGGAATGATGATGAACGATCCAAGTGAGTGCAAGGATGAAGAATCGGCAAGGGCTATGGAGAGGAGAGCTTGCAGTGCCAAGAGGAGATTTGGAGAAGAAGATGGAATAAACCTAATTTCTATTTCATTTAACCAAATGCACCAAAACTCCAAAATCCAAGGCTAACCATAAAATGGTGCAGGAAGAGCAACAAGAGCACCTAATGGCTCAATTGGTACACATCCCCACAAGCTTCCCAGGAGACCCGGGTTTAAACCCCAACTGCAGCACAATTTCCTTTATTTTTACTTTTGCACCAAACCTTGCTCAAACCAAACCACAAATCCTTCCAAAAACCTACATAAATCCATCCAATAATTTTAGCAACTGGAAAAAGACATAAACGGTCCTGACGGCCCGACCAAATTACTAAAATACCCCTAGGGCATACCTGGAAGACCGGGATGAAAACCTGGGTCGTTACAGAAGGTTTGTTGCTTCAAACCATGTGACTTGATACTCCGCAGAATTTTTCCCAACTCTAAGGACCCCAGTGATGGTTAGTTAGGACCAAACTTGGAGGGGCCTTACATGGTAACCCGAGTCATACGTCGCGGGACCTATACTTAGAGACACTTGATGGTACAAAGTTCCAGCACCCATGGCATGTCGAGGACCTAAAACGATACTATCAGTAAAACTTATGCGACTCTAATCACAGTTTATTTTATTTGGCAACTAGGATGTTAGTTCATTTCGATTTTTACTGATTCTAGAATAATGTAATAAATGCATCAGTTAATAAAGACAATTCAAGCATACTCTTCCTATGTGCATCCAAAGTAGTACTTGAATAAGGGGCAATACGTGGTTAAACCATTGAGCTAGTGTAAGAAAAATGGATCATATGCCAAAATGGGGGACCCTAGGCCAAAAGGGGGGGCCCTATTCCAAAAGGGGAGACCCTATGCCAAAACGGGACCCTAGGCCAAAAGGAGGACCCTAGGTCAAAGGGGGACCCTATGCCAAAATAAGGGACCCCAAGTAAAAAAGGGACCCTATCCCATATTAACAAACAACGCCACGAATAAGCAACAACGGTCTATTTTTTATTTCAAAATAATGAGAAAAGCAGCACAACACGATACAAGCCAGATTTTTGTATCCCAGCAGCAAGTTTAAACGGCTAGAATAACACCCTCAAAGCTAGAATACAATGTCACTAGGGCATAGACATACAAACAGAGTTGAGTTGCGAAATGACAACACATAAAGATAGACCCACGAAGCTAGAAATGGATGGTCAGCACTCCTCTCCACCGCAAGGTTCAGCTTAGATGAAAGGCTCGACTACCGGACCCAACTCGGGTTGAACCACTACGAGCGACAGCAGATCGGGTAGTTAAGCGACTGTCACATTCCGTCATCGGGCTATCGTTTTTAGGAACACCCAGAAATATTTGATCATCATAATAAGGAACATGAACAGGTTGATCATTACTCGAAGTAGATAAAACAAGAGTATGAGTGGAAACTCTATGAGAAGCCGGAGTAAGGGCAGTCTTCCTCTACAACGCAACAGCTTGATCAAAGAAGTAGAGGTAGTGATCCACCAGGATGGCAGCATGATCTCTCTTGAATTGCTTAACCGCCCAAGCCACTCCATTCCTCATATTCTCCTAAGCCAAATTGACAAACATGGACGTCTTTTTCAGGGCCTCCACTAAAGCAGCAACATTCCCTAATCTACCTCGCGCCTCGATCAATTCTTCTTGTACTTTGGCGCGGGCAGCAACCTCGACTGCCAGTTCCAGCTGTCTAGACTGTAAGAGAGCCTGAGCTTCCTTCAAGTTGTTCTGGCAGATGGCCAATGATCCCTCAATAGATCAGAGTTCTCTTTTTAGCCTCTCGACTTCCTGCATAAGAGACCTAGCAACGTCCCCTCTGGACCCACAAACATTTCGCATATTGACAAGCTAATTGGAAAGCTGATTATCCCAATAAACCAACTTGAGGCACATCTGAAAAAGAAACAGGGCGTTAAAGCATGAGGACGAATGATAAGAACCTCATGTCGGTGCCTTTTGAAAGGAGAACGAATCAGTGCCTTCTGAAAGGTTACTGACAGGAAGCTCATGGAGTATGCCACCCCAACTGCTTAGGAAGTTAGCAAAAAAACTGACCGGGTCTGAAGCGTTGTGATAAGGGGCGGAAGGGACTTCCCATTTGATAAAGGACGACGGAACCTCGACTACTCGGGGAGGAGAATCCAGGCGAGGCCGCTGGACAGAGCGAACCTAGCGGGGGCCATTTTGGTCATAGAATCGACCCATCCCCACACTCGAAGGCACGTCAAAAACACCAGCGAACCAACTAGCATCCTCCTGGTCGGGGTTGTCAATCCGCTAGGCCCAAAACTTCGACTTCCTTTTGCGCTGGAATCACCAACGAACCAAGTAACTGGATTCTGACTTTCGGTCCATACCCAAGGGAGCAGTGGGAACGTCCCCGAGCCAGCTCATGTCCTCTACACTCAAGGCCAAACTGTACGCAACTGCACCAATCCGCTCAAGGATCTCAAAAGGTCCGACAAACCTGGGACTCAACTTTCCCTGCTTGCCAAACCTCAACACACCTCTCATCGGTGCTACCTTCAAGAAAACATGCTGGCCAACCTCAAATTCTAAGTTCCTACACCGAACATCGGCGTAACTCTTCTGTCTACTCTGAGCTGTCAACATGCGAGCCCTGATCTTCTGCACTGCCTCATTTGTCATTTGGAGCAACTCAAGACCCAAAACCTGTCTGTCACCGACCTCTTCCCAAAACATTGGAGATTTGCAACGTTTGCCATACAAAGCCTCAAACGGAGCCATTTGAATAGTCGACTGATAGCTATTATTATATGAGAACTCCATCAAGTACAAGTACTAATCCCAACTGCCTGGGAAGTCCAACACACATGCTCTCAGCATGTCCTCAGGGATCTGGTTCACCCTCTCAGTCTGACCATCTGTCTGAGGGTGAAAAGAGGTACTAAAGCTGCACTCGGTCCCCAAACCCTTCTACAACGCTCTACAGAAGCGAGAAGTGAATCGAGAATCACGATCCGACACAATCTTTGCTGGTACTCCATGGTACCGAACAATCTGCTCCAAGAATAACTATGCCCACTGTTTTACAATGTAATTGATTCTACCAGGAATGAAGTGAGCACTCTTAGTCAGCCGATCAACAACGACCCAGATCTGAGTAAACCCTCTCGGTGTCCTCGGCAACCCAGAAATGTAATCCATCGAAATCTCATCCCATTTCCACTGCGGAATACTTAACGGCTACAACAAACCTGTTGGCTTTTGCCTGGGAGCCTTCACTTGCTGACAAGTGAGACACCGACTCACAAATTCAGCTATATCTCTTTTCATGCCCATCCACCAAAATGTTTGCTTGAGGTCCTGATACATCTTGATACCCCCTGGGTGCAAGTAAACGGGGAACTATGAGCCTCGACAAGCAACTCGGCTCGTAGCCCGACGTCATCTAGAACGCATAACCGACCCCTATACCTCAAACCTCCGCCTGGTGCAATAACAAAATCAAAGTCGCCATCCACCTGAACTTTCTCATACAGTTCTTTCAACTTGGGATCACTCAGCTGGCTATCAATGATTCTCTATTTAATCGACGGCTGAACTGTCAACTAGGCTACCCTAGCAGTAACCTCACCCAACAACACTGCGATCCTGGCCCGCTCGAACTCTCTCTACAATTCCACTCGGGAACTCAACAAGGCAGCAGAGTGCGACGTCTTTCTACTCAAAGCACCGGCCACAACATTGGCCTTTCCTGGGCGGTAAAGGATCTCACAGTCGTAGTGTTTTACTATCTCGAGCCATCTTCTCTGCCTAATATTTAACTCATTCTGAGTGAAGAAGTACTTAAGGCTCTAGTGATCTGTAAACAACTGTATCTTCTCGCCATACAAATAATGCCTCCAAATTTTCAAAGCAAACACGACCGCAACCAACTCCATGTCATGAGTTGGGTAATTCTTCTCATAAGACTTCAACTGACGAGAAGCATACACAATCACTTTTCCATGCTGCATCAACACACAGCCCAAACCAAACTTGGATGCATCACTATAGACTACAAATCCACCTGTTCCCTCAGGAATTGCCAATACTGGTGTTGCGTCAAACTACGCTTTAGTTGGGTTAAACTCTCCTCATAACTAGAATCCCAAACGAAGTCAACACCTTTCCTGATTCGTCTAGTCAGAGGTGTTTTGCCTTAGCGGAAAAGTCCTTAACAAAGAGCCGGTAATAACCTGTCAGACCCAGACAGCTGCGAATCTCTGCGAGTGTCGTCGGTCTAGCCCATGAACTAACTGCCTCAACCTTTGCGGGGTCCACAACTATTCCATCTTTGGAAACCACATGCCCAAGAAAAGTTACTTCCTCTAGCCAGAAGTCACACTTGGAAAACTTAGCATACAATTGATTCTCTAGCAAAGCTGCCAAAACTTGTCTCAAGTGCGAAGCATGGTCCTCTTTCGTCTTGGAGTAAATCAGAATATCATCTATGAACACGATAACAAAACTGTCCAAGAATGCCTTGAACACCCTGTCCATCTTGTCCATAAATGTTGCAGGAGCATTAGTCAGTCCAAGCGACATGACCACGAACTCGAAATGACCATACCTCGACCTGAAAGCTGTCTTGGGGATGTCTGCATCTCGAATCCTCAACTGGTGATACCCTGACCTTAAGTCAATCTTAGAAAACACTGAGGCTCCCTGGAGCTGATAAAAAATATCATCAATACGCGGCAGGGGATACTTATTCTTTACGGTGACTTTATTTAACTCTCAGTAATCTATACAAAGGCGCATTGATCCATCCTTCTTCTTAACAAACAAAAAAGGTGCTCCCCACAGGGACACACTCGGGTGGAGAATCCTTGATCAAGCATCTCTTGCAACTGTACTTTGAGCTCTCTCAGCTCGGCTGGCGCCATACGATACGGAGCTTTAGAGATAGGGAGGGTCCCTGGCTCAAGCTCAATGGTAAAGTCCACCTCTCTCTTCGGGGGCAATCTCGGTAACTTCTTAGGGAAAATATCTGCAAACTCCTGCACTACAGGTACCATCTCAACTGACAACGCATTACTACTCTCACCTGTCAACTTTGCTAGAATGCCCCAAGCTCCTCGAGCTAACAAACGTTGGGCCTTCACTACAGAAATCAACGGCGGACACACCCCTCCCTAGACACCGCGAAACTTGAAGCTTTTCTTCTGGGGAGGCCTGAACACAACTTCTTTTTAGCGACAGTCTATCATAGCATGATGCTCAGCCAACCAATCCATACTAAGGATGACATCAAAACAACTCATAGGCAGGACTATGAGTACAACCTCTAAAGCTCCTCAGATATCTGTATCCGGCCATTCTTAGCCTTATCACTGGCTAGCATACTCACTCCCGAAAGAGTTGTAACACACAACTCAACCCTAAAGGTTCGAGTTCCAACAAACTTGTCTAACAAATGCATCAGAAATAAACGAGTGGGTCGAGCTCGAATCAAACAATATGAATGCATAATGGTTTAAGACAAGCAGCATACTTGCAACTGCAGCATCAGTACGCTCCACCTCCTGACGAGTTGTGGCAAACACTCTGCCTTGCTACTGAACTGGTCTGGCTGCTGCTTTAGCCTGAGTGCAAGCTCTAGCTAAGTGCCCCTTCTTGCCACATCTATAGCAAGCTCGGGGTGAGGCTCCACAGATACTGTAATGAACTTTGCCACAAGTGTGGCACTGGGGTGGCTGCTTAACAATGCCCTGCTGGCCCTGTGGTCTAAACTGTGGTCGACGCTGATCTCGACCTCTAAACTAGCCCTGACGACGAGCCTGCTGACCACCTGCACGGGACCCACTGGAAGAGTAAAACTTTCTCTTCTGCCTTGAGTACTGCTGGACACACTGAATTGATGCAACAGAAGCCTACACCTGTGGGTACTTGGAGTTATAAATGGTAGCTAACTCAACAACTCTGTCATAAGACTCTGAGGCAAGTGCTCGAACATCCTGAGCAACCTCTTTTCTCAAACCACTGATAAACGTTTTCGTCTTGAGATCCTCTATGGCTAAAAGCTCTAGGGAAAAGTAACTACACTCCAAGAATTTCTTCTCATAAGCAGCAATACTGTCAGTGTCCTGCTTCAGGTTTGAGAAGGCCTTCACCATCTCCTGCTGAGCCTCATCATTTACATACTTGGCTCTGAACTTGGTTCTGAAGAACTCCCAGGTGGCTGGTGGAGATCCTACTGGTCTGGCCCGGTCGGTGGACTCCCACCACCACACAGCTGTGTCAGTCAAAACATGGGCCGCACATATCGACCTCTGCACATCCGGGCATCCCATCACCATGAAGATGTACTTCATCTGGGCCAACCACTTCACTGCCACTAATGGGTTCTCTAAAGCATTAAACTCTATGGGCTTCCATTTAGTGAAGTCCTTGAGCCACTTGCCAAACTCGGCGGCTACTTCAGCATCGTCTAACACTACGATCTGGTCCTGCTGACCCTGATCTCTCGGGGCAACTATCGGGGCCACTGGACCTACTGGGGGTGCCTGCTGAAAAAGCTGCGTCAGCTGGGCTATCTGTGCCCTAGACTCCTCTCTCTGCGCGGATATCTGCGCCTGAGTCTCTGCTCTCTGCTCTGCCATCAGGGCCATCATCATGTCCCTTATGGCTACAAGCTCAGCTTCTGGAGCTGCTCTCTGAGGCATGGCAGCCTCTACCCCCTCTCTAGGCAAACTAACAGCTGAGGCCACAAGCGGCCTACGGGTTTGCTCAACCCTAGGTGTTGACTCAGCAACACCTCCACTCGTAGTCCCAGACGGTCCCGCACCATTTCGTGTCACCGACATACTGGCGATCTACACGGAAACCACAAGGGTTAGTCCTCTCTCGAACTCTCACTGCCAACAAAAGGTAACACATGTATACTAGAAGCAGTATTGTAAAAACCCTTAAATTCAATTCTTAGACAAACCTGACGGCCGTAGAGTGCTGATGATCATGGGCACAACAACCTATAAAGCAGGTTAGTCTATAGAATCTATGACTCTGTGCTTTGATACCAACTGTAAGAACCCGACCTAAAAATGGTCCTAAACCCGGTTCTTACGAGCATGCTTAACTACTTAAATTTTTTTAAAGAAAACCGCTTTAAATAAACCTTGATTAAAACAAGATAAGAACAACATTCATTTCCAAACTTTCCATAAATGCATCTTGGCCAGTTTTCAAAAGTAAAACAATTCAAATAACTTCTTGTAACAGAAAACAGTTTCCTTCAACATGCTACTACAGAAATAAGACTCAACAACAATAAAGACAGAGTATGCCGGTAGCTCCCATGATCACACAACTCCCTCCACTAGCCATCCAGATGTTGTGCCAAGTTACCTGAAAGATAAGTAAGGGTGAGTATAAACATACTCAGAAAGAATCCCCAACCGGGGTACAATACGATACATCAATCACCTGACATCCTAGTTTACATGCAATCAGTTACCAGCACAGAAACTTTGCTCATCAAGCTAATCAAGACAAGTCCGGGAACCTCAAAAGTTTCCTACTTCCGGCCTAATGATCGATTCTCCTAACCAATTCCAAAGACATCCTTGAGGGTCTTTCTCCCTCGGCCAAATGAACAACTCAAAAGCTGATCCCAAATAGATGTCAGACACCCTCGATGGTCTTTCTCCCTCGGCCAAATGACCAACTCAAAAGCTGATCCCGAATAGGTGTCCTCGGGGGCCTCTTACCCCAGGCCAGGCTAAACCCTAAGACAACTAGAGAGTACCCGAGTCAGGCTCTAAATAAGAACAAGAATGGTGTCACCGATCTACAGTAGTGCAGAGCCCTCGGCACTCAGCTGTAGCAGCATGTACCACCAACTTGAAGCTAAGAACTGTCTCCGGGCAAGCTTGCACCCGTGACGGGTTCCGCTCTAGCAGGTTCCAAACTAGGCTTATACTGATGAGGGAGCTAATCCACACCGGCTGCCGGGGGTAAAAGCAAAGTACGTTATGCTACTCACTGATCCCGACCTGCGGGGACAAGATACGTTGTGTCCGCTCTCAGTCTCTGGAAGACAAATCTATCCAACTATCTAACAGTATATAACATACATCACTAGTAGTTGAACGTGCTTAACAAGAATACAAGCACAACCTAGCATGATACTATGAATGTAAACAGGGAACTTAGAATATGCTGGAAGGACAACCTAGCATGACACTAACATGTAGAAACATGGCAAACATGCTAGCAGAGATAAACAGTGAAATAGTTCTAGCCACTACATGCTCATAACAAACATGTATATATAAGATGCAATCAAAACATATCGTAGGGTCCACACAACCCTGGTAAGAGATCCTTACTTGGAACAAGCAGAAATACAAACAGTAAAGTGCTCCTTGAACTGTAGTGTCTCACAACCTAAAAGCATACAACATACAAATTAACCTAGCTAGCTAAACACTTTTCTATCAACTACAAACTAGAAACAAGGGAGCAAGAGACTACCCCTACTAGCACCTAGTGCTCTCGGCCACAACACTTCCACACTTGATCTTGGCTAGGGCAACACAACATGCACAACCAAGCTAGGTCTCGGCTACTCCTTGCAACAAGGTGTCTTGGCTAGGGCATCAACAAACAACAACCACAAGTTAGATCTCATCCATGAAGCAAGCAAAGACACACCCAACTTCATGAAGCTCTCGACCAAACACACCCCTTGGGGCTCTCGGCCAAACCAACACACAAGCAAGGAAAAACATGCACTTACCAACTCACCTAAGAAGATTCGGCAAGGCTTCCCCAATGAACAAGGTGGTCTCGGCCAAGGGAGAGCACAACCAAGATGCAATCGGCTAGGGCTTGGATCTTGCACAAGGAGGATGAACAAGGTTAGATCTACACATCTACAACACCAAAACACAACAAAAACACCACCATCTTACCTTGAAGCTCTCGGCAAAGAAGGTTGGAGAAGGGGGGTGCTCTCGGATCTAAAACAAACAAGAAGAACAACCAAGATCTTCTCCACCTAAGCAAGTTCCTCGGATCTACCATGGAGAAGAGGAGAAGAACCTCATTTGGTTAGATCTAGGTTCGACCATGGCAAAGGGAAGGAGAAAAGGGAGAGTTGCAAAGGTTTACCTTGAAGAAACAATGGAGGAGATGAGCTACACTTGAAGATCTTGAGGTTGGAAGTAATGGAGATGAAGAACAAAGGGAGAGCTTGAGGTCTCGACCAAAGAGAGGGAAAGAGAGAATGATGGTCGGCCAAGAGGGAAGAAGAAGAGAATATGACAAAACCCTATGTAATTGTAAAGACCCGACCCGAATGGGGTTCTAAACTAGGCCTTTACCTCAATGCATGTTTTAAAAAGTTAGAAAACATTATGAAGGGTTGTATGCCAGATTCTGAATAAAACTAAAAACTGTAAACATTCATTCAAAACAAACATAAAATGTTCTGGAACCTGTCCTTGTTTCCAAGTACCTGTTCCAAGCTCAATACAATTTAAAACGTACTCTGATCAGAGATTTAATTCAAACATTCGAAAATCCAAAACAGTTCACACCAATGCCAGAATCCAGAAAACAACCTAGGGCTCCGTGCCCAACTACATGCATTCAGAGGACATTTAAAAAAACATAAAAAACATCAACAAAAGACTCAGAGTTTAATCAGCTGGTTTCCATGATCATCAGCTTCTCCTTCAGCCATCCTGTCTCGCGCCATGGTTACCTGTGGAAAACCACATAATAAGGGTGAGTAACGAATTACTCAGTAAGAATCCCCAACCGGGGTACAATACGATATAACTGGTCATCTAGCAGAAATGTATGCAAGCTATGAATATAAACACAGAAGAGAGCATTTTACTTTAATCCACACATAAACCTCGGATGCCATCTCAAGGTCTTACTCCAGAAAACTACCACGTGATACGATACTATACGAGAAACTAGTCCCGGCCTCAGCCTTCCTACTGTCGATACGAAAGGTGCACTGAACTCAAGATCCCGAGGAGCTCTCCAGTCGGCGCTGTAATGAGGGTGTGCACGTACCGCATGCTGCTGCAAACCAGGGGGTGTTGGGTCTAGGGCAAGCTGCCCTGGTCCAGTACGCATGCCTAATAAATCTCTGGATCGGTGTCACTAAACATAGTGGTGTAAGACCAGGACACGAAAACTGTGTCAGCCTGTACCACCGTACCTGAGGCTAAGAAACCGGTCATGGTAGGCTTACACCAGGAACCGGTCCTTGCCCTATCAGGTGGCAATCAATGGCTACTACCGACACGCTGAGGAAGTGTCGACTGTCGGGGACAAGGAAATGCTTCGTTATTCCCCAGACTGTTGGGGCATTTAACAGTCTGCCACCCACCCAAGATTGCACTGGGCTACCGTTAGGGTTAGCTAAACCCTAACGACGGATCAGGGACGGAGTACTACCTCGCACGTCCCTGCCACGGATGCAAGTTACGTTATGCATCCTCGCCCGGATGATGCTACCTATCAGAACTTTAAGCTATAATAGATAATAGCAAACAATCCAATACGTGCTCAGCAGAAACAACGAACCTAGCATGGTACTACAAAGCAAGAACAGATAACGAGCATGCCAGAACAGGACAACCTAGCATGGAACTAACATGAGAAACAATACGGAAATCATGCCAGTCGGAATTCAGAACAAAGCACCTATCCACTAACATGCTGATAAACATAAACAAGCACACAAACAACAATCACAGAATATATCGTAGTGCCCACACAACTCTGGTAAGAAATCCTTACCTTGGTCGGAAGGCAACTACACACAAAGATCCTATGCTGCAATCGACCCCGAGCTAGCTATCGGGTAGCTATCGGGTACCTAACAAACAACAACACATATTACAACCAATAGGACTTAAGTAATAACACAAACAGGCCTCGGCTCGGGAGCAACTCACATGACACGAGGCTGGCGCCCGGACGGACAGGCTGCACGAGAGCTGGGCACTGCTGGCAAGCTGGTGCGGCAGGGCTGCGCGTGAGGACAAGCGATGGCACGGGTGTGGGGCGCTGGGCTGCGCACGGACGGGCAGCGTTGGCGCGGGCGTGCAGATGCGCTGGGACTGGGCGCACGGATGAGCTCGCGCTGGAGCTGGGCGACGCGACACGGGCGTTGGCTGCGCGCGAACGAGCGACGGCGACGCGGGCGCTGGGCGCGATGGCGCGCGAACTACTGAGCGGCTGGGCGTGCGACGCGACGGCTGGCCGCGATCACGCGATGCGCGATCCGCTGCAGCGAAGGGCGCGGCGACGAGGCGGGGCTAGACTGGTCGCTCGACTTGGCGACGGGCTAGGCGACGGCGCTGCAGGGGCGATGGGGCTGCTGCTCGGCTGGCTACACAACACTGAAATCAATTCTTCCTTCTCTCGGCCAGCAAGAACAACACCATAACGAAAGAGAGAAAGGGAGATCGAGATCACTTACCCGGGATGACGAACGATGGAGCTTTGGGAAGGAGAGCACGACAAGGAGCTTGGGAGAGAATGGTTGGGCGGCTAGGGAGTTTGGAGAACCAAAAGAGATGAAAACCCATTTTCCTCTTCATTTAATCAAACACACCAAAACCCCAAAGACCCATAGCTAACCAAGACATACCACGGAATGAGCATCAAAAGCAACTTGTGGCACAACCGGCAACACCACTCATCGAAACCCAACAACAACACTTCTGAAACTCTATTTTATTTTTGCATCTCTTCAAGCCCAAACACATCCACAAAGCAACAAAACCCTATATAAGATCATCCAATAATATCAGCAGCTGAAAAAGACAGAAACGGTCAAACCAAATTACCAAAATACCCCTAGGGCATACTTGGAAGACCGGGATGAAAACCTGGGCCGTTATAGTGATTTTCCCCTTTTTTAATGAATAAAATGCCACAAAAAATTCCACCTTCAAATCCCACCAAGAGCACTTTTAAAAACTCTTTTATTTTTCTCTACACAAGGCTCAAACTCAACTCCCAAGCCACCATGGTTCGAATCCTAGCTCCAACACTTTTAATTTCATTTTTCTTCTTTTAATCGGGAGGGCTCCAAACTTACCATAAATGGAATTCTTGACCTGAAACTGGAAACCGAAGAATAAATGGAGTTCACAATGATAGAAACAACCCTGAGACCCTAACTTACTGTAAAACTATCTCGAGAAGGCAAAATGACCAAAATACCCCTAGAGGAAAAAATGACCAAAATGCCCCTAGAAGCACAAACGACCCTAACAGACCAACCAACTCACTGGAGAAACAACCAACAAACCTGGAGAATAGGAAGGAAAATCTTGGGCTGTTACAACAGTAAAGGTGGACATAACTTTAGAAGAGTAGGGGCATGAGGTCAACCAAGCCCCTCCGACGAAGAACCACTGGTGACGCCACCTCCTTACGCAATCAGGGGCAAAGAGAATACGTCTCCTACGAGGCGAAACATAGCAGGTCACCGTAACGTCGATGCTCTCATGAAAACAATAGAGAGACAGAAGATCGTAGACTAAAAAGGTACCCTATAGACCAAGGAAATTTCAAAGGCAAAAGCAACCAAAGAAAATATTCCACACATTTAGGGAAGATTGACCCGGAGCCAAGTCTACCGTACACAATAACTCCTGGACGATAGGAAGTACGGGAAACCGAAGACCCCGTCTCAACATCATCACATGAACCGCAGTCCATCCCTGAGGAGGATTATAGGTCGATTCCTCCCCAACTGGTAGTCGGAGAAGAACATCCGAAGGGATGTTATAATCCTCCCAAAGTTTTATCAAGTCTCTCTCATTTAAGCATGAGACTTCATGAGGAGAAGAATTAGTCCCACACGCCAAAGGCCTACGATTGTTGTGTTTTACTTGAAAATCATTCACGAAACACGGACGAGCGCCACCATCACAAGATTCTTCTGCAATCGACTCACTAGCACAAGACTCTTCCTCACTCTCGTCTACATCCTCGCTAGCCTTGTGCTCATAATCAGGATCGGAATCCATCTCTCACAAAGGCCACAAAGGGAAATACAGAGAAACAAAAAACCAACTCTATCAAAAAACAAGAAGATTTAAGCTCGTTTGAAAGAACAAGATAAAAAAAAACTCTCTCAGAAGAACTTACAGTGGGAATAGAGAAACTTGGAATGAATGAGGAAAAGGAAAGAAAAGTCTTCCTTTTATAGAATTTTTCCATAAGAGCTGGGGGAGGAATCAATACATGGCATAAAAATAAGGACGACAACGACGGCAGCACGTCACCTGACAACAACTACTCTCGTTGCCTCAATGAGTCCCACCAAGGCATACAAGAGCGGGGGCAACTGTTGTAGGAGGATTTTTGTTATAACCTCGGGCTCGCGACCCAATTTCAATAGGCCCAAAGCAAGCCCGAGAAAGCCAAAAAAGAAGGCCGGGAAAGCAAGATTGGACCAAAGCCCATGAATCCAGCCCTCGGGAAGAAGAGCAGACACGTGGGGACCCTCGAAGGGGGGATCGATGTCGGACCCCCGTGCGCGTGTGGAAGTGCGGGCCGAACGTTGTCCAACTTTTTGAACGTGTGCTCATGGGACGAAATTGGATCCAGACCATAAGCACATCCGGGTACAACCCAAATGTCCAAGCGGCCCACCCGAGGAGAGCGAAGAGCCCAATTCCACTTAGTGGCCTCCACCTTTCCCAAGTGGCAATGAAAGCGCATCCAGAGGTGCGGTTGTGGTCGCTCAACGAAATCCACTCCCAAAAGATGCGATCGTGGACAGAAGAATGGGGACACCTAGGGAATTGTACCTTATAAGAAGACTCTAGAACGATGCCACAGGTAAGCTAACTTTTGACCTAGAACTTTGAACCCGACTCATACAATACTGACTTAGGCATCATAGTCCACGTGGTTCGCACCACACTGTTGCCCAGTTCTTGTATCTGTTTGTAGGCACGGCGTTCTCGTTTCCAAACAAATTCACCATTGATACGAAGGATCAAAATCCGCCATCAACATGTATATATATATATAGATAAAGAATGAACAATTTTTTTTTATATTAATTAAATTGTGATATTAGGCAACGAGTCGGGCCTTGTGTCGCTCAACAGCCCCGTGATAAAATATTTTTTAAAAATAAAAAACATAAATTTTGGAAGAAAAATAAAAACCAAAGTATTAAATGAGAATTAAAAAAAGACATTGCTACTTCAAAAAAACATTGCCGAAAGAAAAAGAAAAGAAAAGAAAAAAAAATTAATATAAATAAAAAAACAGAAAATAGAAAGAAAAAAAATGTAACGAACAAAAAAACTTTAAAAGAAAATAATGGGTGGCCAAGTGGCGCATTGGATTTGCGCCACATGGCACACCAACATCTCCCAATCGCACAAAATGCGTGTAAAAAAAAGAAGAAAATACGGATGGTGCAAATGGAAAACTATTTCGAAATTCGCAAAACGAACACCCTATTGATTGAAATTTGGAGTTTGGGAGAAAACAGGAGAGGAAGAGGAAATGGAAAGGAAGTGGAGTTATTTGGAAAGATGAAATATTTGTTTGTGAATTGATATTTTGGAGAGATGTTATAACTTTTTTTTTTGGATTTAGAGTTTTGAAAAGAGATGTTTGAATATATTTTTTTTGGGAATTGGTGTTTAAGATAGATTTTGTTTTTTTTTTTTATTGTAATAAAGTTTGATTTGATGTTTTATAGGATTAAATATGTTTGATGAGATGTGAGAAAGAATTAGAGAGGAATTGAGAGAGGTTGTTAAATGTAAAAAAACAAACAAGAGGTTGGATAATTTCCTCTTCTCACCTCTCTCAACTCCTAAATCCAATCACTCACATATTTGATGTTTTTTTATGTATTAATAAAAGTGTTATTTACAATAAATTATATTTGTTTTTTTAATAAATATTAATGCTCTTCCAAATTGTTTGTAAAGTATATTTATGTATTAATAATAGTTTTAATGTTTTATTATTAAATCTAGATTGTTGTTATTAATATTAAATACAAGATACATATTTTGTTATTATTATTTTATTAATATGTATTATCTTAAAAAAGACTCTTTTTTATTTTTAAAATTGGAATTTGTTTTTAAAAGCATCGGATAAAAAAAGTGAATAAACTAATAAAAAAAACATATATAGATAAAAATTGAATTCGATTTAATTTATGATTTCTATATGAAAATTTAATCATTTATACGAAAATAGTTTTTTGACTCAAACAAAATTTTAAAAAGCGTAAACTAAAAAAAAAAGAAAAGAAATGAACAAAAACATTCTGATCTACTGGATTCGAATCTGAGGTTTCAGACTGTCCTCCACTCTACCAACTGAGCTAATGTCGTAATTTGATTTAAAAGCAATTTGAAATAATAAAATCAATAAACTTTCATTTCAACAACAAAACATCGTTAGGGTTTACATTTAACAGCGAGAAATGAAAAATGCCAAACGGAGTTCAGCAAAACCACCTCTCTCTCTCTCTCTCTCTCTCTCTCTCTATATATATATATATAGATTCCTCCGTTGAACAGTGCAGTTTTTGAAAAGTTTCTCCATTATCAGCTGAATCAATTTGTTAGTCTTCTTCTCTTTCTCAAGGTAATCCTAATTTCCCATTATTTGTTTTCCTGTGTTTTATGTTGATCTCTGTTATGTTTTTATCCTTTTTTCCGCTTCAGATCTGGCGAACACCTGTTTAATTGGGTTGTTTTTGTTTTTCTGCATGATGGGTTTGTGATATTTTCCTCAATTTTTGTGTTTGTTGTCTGTTTTTTCAGATTTGAGGAATTGGGTAGGTTTTATTTCTAGGGGTTTTTGTTTCTTTTGTTGAATTATGGCGGCCATGGCTCAGCTGCATTGCTCTATTCGCTCTAGGCACTCCTATAATGTCCCCAATAACCATGCTTACAGTTATAACAACACTCCGGATTTCTCATTTCTATCGAATTTGTCTTCGGTCGAATCAAGGACTCGGTCTCTTTTTCTCTTTAATGGGGATTTAACGAGGCCTTGTTTTTTGCCCAAATCTCAACTCTCTTTTGCTGGTGGGGATGGTGGAAATGGCGTTGGCCACGGTGGAGGCGGTGGTCGTGGGGATGATGGTGGTTGGAGCGATGATCGGCCTCATGGGGACGATGATTCGTCGAGTTTTGGAGTGTTGGGACTGCTTCTTAAAGGGTGGAGAGCTAGGGTTGCTGCGGATCCACAGTTTCCTTTTAAGGTTTTGATGGAGGAACTTGTTGGTGTGAGTGCTTGTGTTCTTGGAGACATGGCATCTCGCCCGAATTTCGGTCTCAACGAGCTTGATTTTGTCTTCTCCACTCTTGTTGTTGGATCTATACTGAATTTCACTCTCATGTATCTCTTGGCTCCCACTGCTTCAGCTGGTGCAGTAGCCAAGCAGCTTCCTGCAATCTTTGCAAGTTGCCCCACGAGTCACATGTTCGAACCTGGCGCTTTCACGGTCTTGGAACGGTTGGGAACTTTGGTTTACAAAGGAACCGTCTTTGCCTCTGTTGGGCTAGTGGCTGGGCTCGCTGGGACTTTGCTCTCAAATGGTTTGATCAAGTTGAGGAAGAAGATGGATCCCGAATTCGAGACTCCGAACAAGCCTCCTCCTACGATGTTGAATTCCATGACTTGGGCAATTCACATGGGGGTCAGTAGCAACTTGAGATACCAAACTTTGAATGGAGTCGAGTTTTTGTTGGCCAAGGGGACCCCCCCTTTGGTATTCAAGAGCTCTGTGGTGGTGTTGAGATGTTTGAACAATATTCTCGGAGGCATGTCGTTTGTCATCCTTGCGAGGATGACGGGATCACAGAGCATTGAGCCAAAGCCAGCAGCTGTGGAGTTAGTTTCTGCCGATGAGAAAGAGAAGCTGTTGGAAGGGGATAAAGATGAGGATTTAAAGTAAGGTCTTTCTGAAAGAACTTGGTTGGTAGAACTATCATTTTCTCTTTTGTTTCCATTGTTAATATACGCTCCATGCTCTGTGACCAATGATCATTTTACTTTTCTTGCTTGTATCAATAAAAAGCTCAAAGTGTTGTGAGGTTTTTGTTTTTTTGAATTGTTAGATGAGGCTTTGCTGATAGTTTTCATGGAAACTCAATGAGTTGCTTTATGGGCCAAATGTGTCTTTTCTTCTTCTTCTTTTGCTTTAGTTGGAATTATTGATGAACATTTAATCCTTCTTCACCGATACAAAGCTTGTCTCTGGATGTGAGTTTTTTCTTAAAGCTCTTTCATGTCTCAAGTTATGCTTATTTGGATTTCACATTCGAAATCCACGAGTAATTTTTTTTTTTTTTTTTAATTTAATTTTATTATTTTTTAAGTCGTAAAGCTGGCTAAAGCAATGTTTTTTTTTCTTTCCACTTATAAATTGCATTAGCGGGCTTGAGACAGACATAAGGGGTCGAACATCTCGACTTTTAGTTGAAAATATAATATTCATATAAGAATTTGTTTAGGGGCATCACCGAAAGAATATTCTAAAATGTATTTATATTTATTTATATTTATTCATATAAGAATTTGTTTAAGGGTCATCAGATTGAATCACCCATCTCTAATTTCTTTTAAACTTAAATATAAAATAAAACATTAAAACAAAAATTTTTGTTTTTTTTTTAAATATTAATGATAGTTCTTGTTAGTTTGTGCGCACCTCGACTAATGTTATGACATATATCCTTTGACCTTATAATATTTGGATGTCAAGGAAACCTATCATGAATTGAATGCATCACTTTTAGCACTTTAAGCTCTTCTTTGACTACTAGGACATTTTTTAATTTCAATTGTGGGCAAAAAATTCAAACGTATTCAAATGAGTTTTATAAATAAGTGTCAATGTTGAAGAAAAGTACTAGAAAAGCATTTAGAAGAGTAATATCTCAACGATATCAATATATATCTACAAATTAAAAAAGTCATGAATTCAATCGATCCTCTATCAGCTGGAAACTAAAAAGAAAAAGTTAGGACAAGCAAATTCACTGTTTCTTTTTTTCTTTTTTTTTTAATTATTATATATCAATACAAATCTTTTGTGTTTGAAACTAAAGTTATTCGGTTAGCTTTACATTTGTCCCAAGATATCATCTCTATTACATTTGTCGGACAAATTACTCAAACACAAGTACACCTTATAAATTTTTAGAGTGTATTGTGAAAGGAAAATGAGAATAATTATAGGAGAATGATCCACTTATTCATGTTTGAAATATAAAAAATCATCTCTGATAACCATTTTTATTTTCCTCATATTCACTATTTTATGGAAAATAATTGCCTCTTTAGTGTTTGGTACTATGCCACAATTTTTTTTTCTTTAATATTGTTCAAACAAAAACTTTGTGCCATCAAATGGTACCATAAAAACACTTAGGAGGGCTTACCTCCTAATTCGACAAATATTTCTCCTATTTAATTATTTCCACAATTATTCCATTCACTTGAAATGCATATAGTCATTATTTTGGGTAATTATTTTCTCACATATTCTTTTCTTAAGTCTCATTATTCTGATTTGCCTTGCCCAATGATCTTTGAGCTTCTTCTTTTCTCACATAAATGTGACGATGGATCCCCCCACACACACATATATATTTGCATGTATAACAAAAAAAAACTAAAATATTTCTATTTATGGCAAAAAATCAAAATTAATTCATTTGTAACAGAAAATTCAAGTTGAGTTCTATCCCTGGTTGACTTATATATATATATTTGCATATATAACAAAAAAAGGTAAAATATTTCGGCATAAAATCAAAATTAATTCATTTGTAATAGAAAATTCAAGTTGAGTTCTATCGCTGGTTGAGTTCTAATAGTGATAGAATTCAATCAATGATAGACTCATTCTATCACTACTTGAGTTTACTAGAGTGATAGAAATCCGAATTGAGTTCTATCACTAGTTGAGTGATAGAAATCAATCTGCTATAGATGAATTATTTTTAAAATTCTGTTGCAAATATAATACAAGAGGTATAATGTGTTGCTGATGATAAATTCTCTATATATTCAAGTTGGATTGAACTAAGTAAAAAATTGACAAACTCGAGAACCAATTTACCCCAACAAAAATGATAAAATTACAGCTCAACTAAACTTAAAGAACAATATAACATAAATCAATCTTTACGGTGTGAGTTGAGTAGTCCAAGTTACTTGAATTGTAGATTTTTTTTGTACACCTCAAAAACTAACCTAATGCAATGTTAACTTAATGACACTCAAGTTCATAAACAATAGTCTTTGAACTGTGCTTTACAGTACAAAAAGATGACAGTAAGACCTTGTTTCCATGTTCACTAGAGAGCAGTCTTTTCCATTGAAAATTTGAAATGACATTCAAAACAATGTACTACTCATAGTGAAGGGTAAAAGTAAAAGTGTTTTTCATCAATTAGAAGGGATTAAAAGCACTTTCGAGAGGGATAAAAACAGGCGTTTCATTATGGTTCTATTGCCTCTTTTAGGTCGAACCAATGGCGTGTCCATAATCCCGATGGAATAAAACAATTTGTAACCTACATCTCATGAATCCTCAATTAATGAGGGTGTTACAATTTGGGCAATGATGGATGTGCTTGCCTTGTTACAGCTACCGAGTTTATGGGCAGCATTGCCACACTCGTGCTTAGCTCGTGCACACCCCTTGCATACCTTAGGTTGCTTCATTGAGGGTCAACCGAGGATCTAATTGACCATTGAGAAAACATTTAACCCACGAGGGTTAGTCTTGTTCTGACCTATGGGGTTGGCCACCTTGGCCAATCCTCTTGTGGGTCGAATCTTCGCTAGCCCAACACCTCTAGGGCTAGGATCCATTTCGGTTGGGGCCTTCTGATTGAGCCTCTCTTTGAACAAAATTTAACGGTTGTCATCTTAATTTAAAAGTAGAGATATTTTTCTTATCTTATTTTTATACACAAATTTCATACTCTAGGTGCATTTTTATTATTTAGTCTATGTTAATATATTTCGATGGAGTCGATTTTCTATTCAAAGAGCTCTTGAAATTAATGTTTCATTAATGAATTTATCTATTTGGATACATGTACATTTTCATCATGTGTGTACTTTTTGTGTTCGGTGATGTTTAATTCCACATTCGAATGAGTAATATGCATTTCATCTTTGTATTTCTTATACATGTCGCCTTTGTAAAAGTTTCGAGTCCTATAGGCTAGCACAAATGAAGCTATGGCTCCAAGAAAAGTCACTGCAGACAAAATTCTGAAAGACCCGCTAAAGCACCCATGCCCTCTGCAAGTTAGGCCCTTCCCATTCTTCACGCTACCACTTTTAATGGCTTCCTCGTCGTACAACTTCCCTACCACATGCACGTTTAGTATATAAGATCCCAATGGGACTACGAGTTGCCCGCAGTTAAGCAACGTCGAGTAATGTTTGATGCCGAATAGATCTGAGATTATGGTAAATAACAACGGAACCTGTGCTCCAAACCCAAACCCAATCATCAATGAAGCTGCATAGATTGAACCCGAATAAGGGAATGCGATAGAGAGCAAGCCGAGGCAGGTGAAGACATGGGTGAGACTGAAGAAAAGAGGACGTGGTAATTTATATTTGATCATAAGGGTTTCAGAGATGAAACCAGAGAACACTCGACCAAAGAAATTGGAAATGGAAAGCCATGAAACAAACATGTTTATATGTTGAGTTTGGTAGTGAAGCGACTCCGCAATTTGTCCAAGGTTATCAATGGCAGCAACAGATGATCCACATGCAGTGACAGTGGTTATGAAAACAAGAGCCATGTCTTTACTGAGTAGAGCTTGGAGAATGCTGAAGTCATCCCCCCTTTGCGGTTTTAAAGTTTTAGAAATGGGCTCATCCATAGGTTTCTGATGATCAGGAACAAATATAGTGAAAGATGAATCCATAAACGTTTTTTTGTTAAGCCTGGAGAGAAAAAATTCTTCTTTAACTGCAATAAGAAGCGGGAGACAAAGTAAGGTTGCGATGACTGCGACACCGGCCACATAGGCACCGTGAGAGAAAATGGTTTGCTTTTGAGTTAGAGTGAGAGAGAAAATGAAGACTGCGGTCGCTATGGCGATTGAAAGCAGTTGGTAGAAAACTCTGAGGTCGTGTGGATGATTGAGAGCTTTGATTGAACGAATAAAAGGGAAGAAAGTGAGAGAGACAATGGAGGGGAGCCAAGAGAGAAGGAGAAGAAGACTGGTTGGGTTGTTGGGGCCATAAACGGCTAAATAAATCTGAGTCAAGACGGCCCCACCTAGACCAATGAAACCCTTGAGAGTCCGACAATGATGCCTCGTTGTTCGGGGAAGTTTGTGACGCTGCTGACAATAACAACGGTGTTGGGAAAGTTTTGTGAGTTAGCCGAGACGTAGACGTAAAGGAACATGAGCCAGAATTGGGGCTTTGGGATGTAGCCGGCAACAGAGAGCCAAATCATTAGGTAGCTAAAGAAATTGGTGATGGAGCCAACAAGAAAAAGAACCCATGGGGGAGCCACCTCAGCCAAAAGTCCGGCAAAAATTCCAAGGTTGGAGCCCAAATCCTTGGCAAATCCCAATGTAGTAACTTGGGTTTGACTATAATCAAATTGGGTCTTGATGATTTTGGAGTATGCCCCGAACAAGTAAGTTGAACCACAACCAATCATGATCAGAAACGAAGCGAATACTGTAAACCATCGTCCTTCCACGACTAGTTTCACAAACCCCGTATTTTCTGCTGCATTCTTCTCACCCATGCTCATCTCAATGAAGATTGATTAATTGAGAATGAGATTTTTTAGTCTCCAATTTGATTGGTGTGTTATAAAAGTAATTCATGTTGCACACTTTATACACCAAACATAGGTAGAATTTAGTGATGGATAATGGTTGTGCAATCTCAAAAAAACCTCTTTTCCCTCTGTCAATAACTTGCTAACTAGCTTTCAGGTGAACAAAAAAATTATAAATACAAATAATAGTTGGTTTTAATTGTCTTCCAATGATAAGTTTATAACAGATTTAAGCATAGAATTAAGACAACCAAAACTAAAAGGACACCTAGAATTACATGGGCACAAGAATTTGTGATTTGGGATCTTTCTCAAACTATTCAACTTACACCTAGGATGGGTAGCTGTCTCTCTCATATGAGGAAGAAATTGACTCAGTTATGACTAATTATGATGTTTTTATCAAATCGTTATAACAAATTCCCACTTTTAAAATCATATGAATTTCTCCTAATTTCATAAACCAAATTTATAACTTAGATTTGATCTATACGTCATTATGTCCATTGAGAAGTGATGATATATATACATGGGAAAATTAATTTGTGAGTGGATAATAAGTGACAAGATTGACACACAGTCCTTGACATTTAATTATAAAGAACAAAACTAATAGAATTAAAAAAAAAATTAATATTTTCATTTTTTTTGTAACATCTTTTTGTTGTAAGTTAACAAAATAAAAGTAAGAAATTTAAATTTGAAAAGATAATGCCTCATTTGATAATTATTTGGTTTTTTGTTTTTATATTTTGAAATCTAAGGCTATTTTTACTCAAATTTACTATAATGTGTTCCATCTTTTCTATAAATGTATCTATCTTTTCTTAACAAACTATGTGAATGCTAACAACCTTTCAAAAACAAAAACAAACTTTTGTTACTTTTTTTTCTTCTAAATTTTGGTTTGGTTTCTACAAATATTGGTGAGAACTAGATATCCAAGTAAAAAAATATATGATAAGTGAGTTGTTGTAGACTTAAATTTTAAAAATCAAAAAGCAAAAAATTAAATTATTATCAAACGAGGGCTAAATAATTTAAATTATGATTTTCGTTTAGTTCAATAACTATGGAAACTTAGAAACTAAAGCATAAATTATAAATTTAATTAAAAAGATAAAAAAAAAAAAATTAAAATTTTAATTATAAAGATAATTAGAAGAAAAAAAAAGGTAATTTACTATATATATATATATATATATATATATATATATATGTATATGTATATGTATATTTTATCGAATTGACCCAAACTATTATTTGAACAAAGAAGTTTGATCGAATTTACAAAGATTTATAATTTAAATTTTTTATATTTAATTTAGTTGAATAATCAATATAGCTAGAATATATATATATAGTCTTTTTTTTTTTTGAAACCATATATAGACTTTTATTAGTACATGAATGGAGTTGAGTTAAGATAACATTTTGGATCAATCCAAATTTTTGAATTGGTGAATCCACTAACTTTATATGTTTGAGCAACCTAACTTAATTCATATATTTTCAGGTTAGTTAGTTTTAGTTATTGGTTGTTTTTATTTTTAATTCGAATATATATTTATTATTTTTATTTATTTTATATATATATAAGTCCTAATAACTTTCATTAACAATTCAAATTCAATTTATATCATAATATATACATTTCAAAGACTTAAAAAATATTTAAAAGAGTTTTGGAGAATAAAAGTTTAAAATAATAATTAAATAAATAAAATAGACACATATAATTATGTTAGCAAAAAAATATGTTTTATAATTAATAATAAATTCAAGTTAGCTAGAGTCAACCTTAGGTCAACCCAAATTTTATACCACCAGATATTCATGGACTATATGTCAGGATAGTAAGCTAAGAGATGCCAAAGCGATCATAGCTGAAGTTTATTGTTCTAGCACTATCTAGGCATTTACTACTTTATTTGTTATTCATTATTTCCTTTTTCGATTGTTAGAATAAACGCTTGGTATTTCTGATTTCGTTTATTATTTGAGCATTGATACTTTTTGTTATTTGGTGAACTATTTAATCTATTGGAACTTTCTTTGGCCAAGGGCTTAAATAAAGTTATGGATTAGGATATAATGTTTTTTTTTAAATAAATTGACGGAGTAGGAAGAGTAATGAATTTCAAAACTGGTTTGCGTTTTTGTAACGTTTTAGAGTTAACATGACGTAGGAATCATAGTTAGAAAATTACGGGTTCTTACAGACACTTTCATTGTCTCAACCGTCGAGGAATCCTTAACAAACAAACAATGCGAGCAATACTTGATAGACTAAGTCTTTACACATGGATATTGATTGGAGCCGAATGATAGATGTAGGTGACAACGAAAGCTCCACGAGTTTGGATCTTCGTTGTGATCGTACCGCATGCATGAGAAGATATGGTTGTAGATGAGCGCCACTGATATTCTCGTTCACTTATATTTTCATCGCCTTTGTAAATCGATTTGATTGACCAGAAATGTAGAGACGCCAAGTGTAATCGCTTGAGACGCTTGATTTTCACTTAACCAAGTCCATAACCATGCTTTCTATCACGAATCCCTAATCTAAAAATAGGAACTCTTAGTTTCATAGATGTAGAAGATGATATTAATTAGAATAAACATAAAATCCCACAAAATCAGTCGAGCGAGCACGCCTTGAGAATATCCCACATTGCAGTGTAATATGGAGAATCGCCAAGGAGTTCACTTAGGCAACATTGATTCTAGTGGAAGAACATGCTCGGGGAGTAAGCGAAGTCAAGGATGCTCTGACTGCCGACAATACGGAGCAGAAATGTCAGAACACGGCAGCTTTCGTATGAATGGCGATCGTGGAGCAGGCTTTAGAAAATGACAGGATCGTGGAGCAGAACCTTGTCGCTTGGAGCGCAAGTATAAATAGTTGTTCATCTCCTTCATTTATACCTATCACTCATTTGAACGGTCACCCGTTCTTAGAGTCGATCCTCCGTTGTGAGAACGTCGTCGAGTTAAATTTCGAGCAAATTACCTTATTTTAGTAGTAGCTTAGTTATTTTCCCTATTTTCAATTGTTTAGTAGTTTAGCTTTGGCATAGTCGTAGTTAGCCAGAGTTGCAGAGATTTCGTCGAAGCCAAATTAGAGTTGTTGTCTTTACGATTCCGACCAGTCCTCTTCTCATCTTTGTTCTCCCTTTTATTGCTTTCGCTTATTTTCGTCTTAGCATTAGTTTGTAGCAAACATTATCATTTTGTTATTCAATTTAAGATGAACTTTTTTTATGCGTTGCTTTGAATTTATTTATCGTCATGAATAGCTAAGTTCTTCAAAGGAATGAAGGAGGCAAGTAGGAGCAGTTCGCCTAAGTGAAAATGTAGCGAGATTTCAAACCATTATGCATGTTGTGTTAACTTACATTACATTTCGTCTGATAAACCATTTTTATTTACTGTTTTTCGTTTTGAGAGGATAGAAATAGAGCGAACTTTCATGTATAACATTAGGAATGCCAAGCTTTGCTTGCTAAGAATTCAAAATGAAAAAGGTTTTATGATTTAAAAAATTAGAAGTGATCATGGAAGAGAATTTGAAAATTCTTTGTATGAAAAGTTTTGTGAAGAAAATGGTATTACTCATGATTTTTCCTCTCCAAGAACACCCCAACAAAATGGCGTTGTTGAAAGGAAAAATAGATCTTTACAAGAATTAGCTACATCCATGTTAAATGAATTTAATTTACCAAAACTTTTTTGGGCTGAAGCTGTTAATACTACATCTTATGTGATAAATAGAGTTCTAATAAGACCTATTTTAAATAAAACTCCATATGATCTTTTTAATGAAAAAACCCCAAATATCAATTATTTCAAAGTCGTTGGTTGCAAGTGTTTTATTTTGAAAGATAAAGGGAAACTGGGAAAGTTTGATTAAAAAATCGATATTCGTATATTTTTAGGATATTCCTCGTGTAGTAAAGCTTATAGAGTGTTTAATAAAAGAACTTTTATAGTTGAAGAGTCAATGAATGTTGTATTTGATGAAACACATGTTGCATTTAATAAATTATCTGTGAGTGATGAATCATAAAATTCATTTCAAGATCTAACAATAAATGACAAGGACTCAGAAGTAATAGCAAGTGGAACTCAGAAAGATCTAGAGGTAACCCTTCCTCAGAATTGGAGATTTTCTACTCACCATCCTAAGGAGTTAATTATAGGTGATGTATCTCACGGGGTAATAACTCGCTCTTCTTTAAATGCATTAAATAATATTGCTTTTGTATCTCAAGGTTGAACCTAAGTCCTTCGAAGATGCTGAGTCTGATGAGTTTTGGTTAGTTACCATGCAAGAGAAATTAAATCAATTTGAAAGAAATAATGTGTGAGAGTTAGTTCCGCGTCCTAATGTTCATCCTGTTATAGGTACCAAATGGGTATTTAGAAATAAAATGGACGAGTCTGGTAATATTGTTAGAAATAAAGCTAGGTTAGTTGCTCAATGTTATAGCCAAGAAGAAGGAATAGATTATGAGGAAACTTTTGCTCATGTTCCTAGACTTGAGTCAATTCGTATGTTACTTGCATTTGCATCTCATAAGAAATTTATTTTATTTCAAATGGATGTGAAAAGTGCATTTTTAAATGGTTTTATAATGGAGAAAGTTTATGTTGAACAACCTCTTGGCTTTGAAAGTTTTGAAAATCCAAATTATGTTTTTAAGTTAAAATTTTTGCTTGATAATAATTTTAAAATGGGACTTATTGACAGTACACTCTTTATTAAAATTAAAGGAAGTGATATGTTGTTAGTACAAATTTATGTTGATGATATTATATTTGGAGCTACTAACTCTTCTCTTTGTGAGGAATTTTCGAAGTGTATGCATAGTGAGTTCGAAATGAGCATGATTGAAGAACTAAAATTTTTTCTTAGACTTCAAATCAAACAACTTGAAGATAGAATTTTTATAAATCAAGAAAAGTACACAAGGGATCTACTCAAGAGATTTAAGCTTGACAATGCAAAAATAGCAAAGACCCCAATGAGTACCACTACAAAGCTTGATAAAGATGATAAAGGTAAAAATGTAGATATTAAAGCTTATAGAGGTATGATTGGATCCTTGTTTTACTTAACTGCGATTAGGCCTGATATAATGTTTAGTGTATGCATGTGTGCTAGATTTCAATCATGTCCTAAAGAGTCACACTTACATGCCATGAAACAAATTTTTAAATATTTACTTGGCACATCTGACTTAGGTCTTTGGTATCCTAAAAATGTATCCCTAGATTTGATTTCATATTCTAATGCTGACTTTGCTGGTAGTTTAACTGACAAAAAAAGTACTAGTGGAACTTGTCATTTCTTAGGTAGTTCATTAGTGTCTTGGTATAGTAAAAAGAAAAATTATGTATTATCTACTACTGTGGTTGAATACATTGTTGTTGCTAGTTGTTGTTCCCAAGTTTTATGGATAAAACAAACTTTGTGTGATTTTGGATTAAATTTTGAACAAATACCTATCTTTTGTGATAACACTAGTTCAATCAATTTAACCAAAAATCCTATTCAACACTCTAGGACAAAGCATATAGATATTCGACATCATTTTCTTAGAGAACATGTGCAAAATGGAAATATTGTCATTAATTACGTTCCTACAGAGAAACAAGTAGTAGATATTCTTACAAAGGCTTTAAATGAAGAACTTTTTTGTAAAAATAGACTTGCACTTGGTATCATTCGCATTTAATGACAAATTTATTTTTAATACAAGATCATTTATTTTGTCATTTGTATTGAGGGGAAGAATTATTTTAATTATGTATAAATTGAGGGGGAGAAGAATATATTATTATATCCTTTTGTTGATAACAAAAGGGGGAGAATATTGAAGAATTTATAAAGTTTATTGAGTGGTTTGTCATCGTCAAAAAGGGGGAAATTGTTAGCTTTAAAGCTTCAAATCAATCCAAATATTTTGATGATAACAAACTCAATTTGTGTACTGACTATTTTAGTGCTTCAAAGATTTTGTCTTGTAGATCTCGAAAAGAGGATTCCAACGCATCTTGAATCATCCGAATCGGAACTCAAACGAAGAAGATATGAGCAAAACAAGATTGGCGAAAAAATACTCATTTAGACAAAAACGAGATTTTCTTATTATTTTCTACCATTTTTTATCTAAAACTCTTCCCATCTTCTATCTATTGAATCTCAACCATCAATACCTTTTACCTTAATCCAATGGCCACATTTCATCCCATCTTGATTAAATCTCACCCATCCACTATTTTTACCCTAAATCAAATTGTCATATTTTAATCTTATCTCCATTCAAATACCTTCTATCAACCTTCCAAGAGCCACCTCCAACAAGCCTTCAAATTTCCAAGCTCTCAAAAAGTGTTCTCTCAAATTACTTCTCACATATTCTTCAAACGACGTAATTCATTTTTTGTGAGAGTGTTTTTGTTTTTGTTTTCTTTGGGATTTGTATTAAGGTGTGAGATACACCTTGGGTTGTGTGAAAATTGAATTGGTTTGATCCTCAACCATTGAAAAGGATTTGAGTTTCTCTTTAGCCTAAGAAAAAGAGGGTCGTGTAGGTTTGGATCTCACCCGTTAAGAAGATCATCAATAAAATACCAGAAAGAGTCTTGGGGAGTGGAGTAGGAATTCCGAACCACTATAAACCTCGGTGTCTTCTTTCGCAATTTTATTTCACATATTATTTTAATGTTCATGAAATAGGACTTGCTTGCAATTGTATTTTTAGTTTAACAATGTTAGATTTTAAAAAAAAAGACATTTTAGGAGACAACCCTATTCATCCCCCTCTAGTATTGCTTAAAGATCCTACAATTGGTATCAGAGCAGGTAGCTCGGTTTTGATTCAAAAAAGTGTTTGAAATTTTTTTTAAATCTGGAATTTTTTATTAAATTGTTTTTTTTAATTTTATCAAATCTGAAATTTTATTATTTTTGCTAAAAAGTTTGAAAATTTGTGTTTTTAACGTCGTTTCCACCCAACAAAAAAAAACTTTAAAATTGGTTTTTAAAATCTTGTGTTTTTATATATATTTTTAATTGTGGATTTTGTTCAAAAATTTCTTGAAAAATATTTTTGTTAAGAACTAAAAAAATTGGAACATATTCTTCTTTAAAAAAAAAAAATTCAAAGTCTCCTTTTTCGTGCCTTTCTGAAAAACTTAATTGTTCGAGCTTGTGGCAAACACTGGAGGCTATGGATTTTATAAAGAGAAGATGAAAAGGTGTCCGTTGGATTTAGGGCAAAATGATCGACGGACGAGATTTGATGAAGATATGATGAATGGAGATAAGATTAAAATATGACCATGTGATTTAGGGTAAAAATAATGGATGGGAGAGATTTAATCAAGATGGGATGAAATGCGGTCATTGGACTAAGGTAAAAGTATTGATGGTTGAGATTCAATAGATAGAAGATGGGACGAATTTTAGATAAAAAATGGTAGAAAACAATAAGAAAATCTCGTTTTTGTCTAAATGAGTATTTTTTTTTTCCAATTTTGTTTTGCTCATATCTTCCTCGTTTGAGCTTCTATTTGGACCATTCAAGATGCATTGGAATCCTCTTTTCGAGATCTACAAGATGGAATCTTTGAAACACTAAAATAGTCAGTACACAAATTGAGTTTGTTATCATCAAAATTTTTGTATTGATTTGAAGCTTTAAAGCTAACAGAGCGAACTTTCATGTATAACATTAGGAATGACAAGCTTTGCTTGCTAAGTAAAGAAAACTTAGAGATAAGGTTCGCTTGGTGTTGTTGCATGGTTTTAGCGTTGTTTGAGTTCGAGATAACCAAACTAGGAGCTTGAGAGAGCCCAAGAGAAACCATCAGTTGTTCGCTTCTTAGCTAAAATTCGTTTCGCCTAATCGAAACTCTCTGAAAAGTCTTATCCTCCTTTCGATGAAAGTCACCATAGTGTAAGTCGTAGTACGTTTATTTTGCCTAGCTTAGTTTCATTACAACAACCTTTCACCTGTTACCTTGACTCTTTAACTTCCACTTAAACATGATGTTAATAACTAATCCCTATGGAGATGAATTTTACTTACATTAAAACTTGCTACAACATCGACGGCATATACTTGTGCGTCTTTGGGTAAACACACAAACACAACACTTTTGCTTAAACTTGAGCTGAGGTTTCGCTTAGGCAAAGCCATAACATTCCACGTTATCATTGTTATGTAATTATTATCTTCTTAATTTGTGTGGTGGGTAAGTCCACACTTCTATGTTGTTTGATATTTAAGAATAATTCTCTCTCATAGGCTGAAGGCAAGCTCCCACTTGTCATAGGAGTAGGCATGTCATGAGCATCAACCATGTTTTGTGTTACGTAATAAATTTGTGATATAATTGGAATGAGATAGGAATATACCTTCAGAAGCTGGATATGACACCTCAATGCTAAGAAAATAGCTTAGTTTCCCTAGATCTTTGAGGGCAAAAGGTTTGTGCAACAAGGAAATCAAAGTAGAAATCTTCGATGGTAAATTTCCCATGATTAGAATATCATCTACGTAAATAAGTACATAGCAGCAAGATTGGCCTAAATGTCTAAACATAAGAAAACTATCTGCTCGTGGCTAGGTGAATCCAATGTTTTTTAGGTACATGGTTAGCCATTCAAACCATGCACGAGGTTTTTGTTTTAGGTCATACAAGACTTTATGAAGTTTGCAAACAACATTAGGGTCATTTTGACTGATAAAACCAGGTGGTTGTTACATGCAGACATTTTCAACTAGCACCTCATGCAAGCAAGCATTGTTGATGTCTATTTTTCGAATGATCCAATTATCTGCTAAGGCCAATGTGAGAAGCACCCGCATAGTTATGATTTGACTATCGGTCTGAAGTTTTCAAAATAATCTATGTCTGGGGATTAATGAAATCCTTTAGCTACAAGACGAGTTTTGTACCTAGGAACTGATCCATCAAAATTTCATTTTAATCTGAACACCTATTTACAACTAACTACTTTCTGATTGATAAGAGGAGCTACTAAAGACCATGTCTTGTTTGATTCTAATGCTTTACATTCTTCTTTCATAGTCTGTAACCAATTGATGCTTTTTAAATCTTCCTTGACATTCGGGGGTTCAACATCATCGTAACTCACTGTGGTGATATATGTCTTAGGTTTCTTAATACCACATTTTCCTCTAGTGAGCATAGGATGTTTATTTTGCACAGGAGCAATAGGAACAATAATATATGGAACCTGGGATGTGACTGACTCATGTTATATAGCCTGATGTATTATCTGAACTAAGATGTGTATTTGTAGGTACGAGCATGTAACGGCCCAGTTTTCTATTTCGGTTTCCCAGGTGTTTCCGGTTCATTATTCGGATGTTCGGATGGGCCGTTAGAGCTATTTTAACCCTTAGGGGTATTTTGGTCTTTTTGCCCCCGGTAAGGGTTTTGTGGATTTTCAAGACTTCGGGGTCACTCCTGCCCTTGTCGAGGCTTGATTGATGTTGGTTGCAGGACCCAAGAAGTTCGGGCTAGTTGGTTGGAAGTTTGGAGGTGATTTGGTAATTAACAAAATTATTGTTAATTAGAGTGCTTCCTTTGGGAATTGAACCCTTGACCTACTTGGTTATTAGGAGGCTTGATTTAAATGGGTTTTTTTAAATGGAAAAGAATGCGTCGGCCTAGGACTCGAAGGAGGAAAGCCTTGGGAAGGGATTTTGGACCACCCAAAGCCTATTTAATTTAGGGAAAAGGAAAAGAAAAGAAAAACCCTTATTCTTTCCCCTTCTCCCTCTCTCTCTCTCTCTCCTTGCCGACCTCACCAAGAAACCCAACCGAGCGCAGCAGACCGACCGCACCAGACCAGAAGCAGACCGCCTGTCGCCGCCAGCCATGCCAGCACCAGACGCCCCTGCCGACGGCCCGCATCGCGCCCAGACGCCCCGCCACTGCTGCGCTCGCGTCGCGCGCGCGCCCGATCCGTGTCGCCCGCGCCGCCCGCCGCGCCGCCCTCCCTGCCGCGCCAGCGGCCCGTGTCGCCGTGCGGTGCCGTCCCTGCCCGCGCGCGGCGCGCGCCAGATTGCTCGCCTCTCGCGCCCAACCGTCGCTTGCTGCCGAGAGCCCGATTTTTGCCAAGAAAGTTGGGCCGAGACCTAGTGCCTTCTCGGTTGGTAATTCCTGAGCCTCCACTCTTTTGGACCCTAAGTTGATTGGCTGTTGTTATTTAATTAGGATATTTTTATTAAATGCTTAGGTTGCTCGGGTTCACTTAGAAGCTCGGGAGTCGCTTGGTTGGCTTATGGTAGTTATTATTTTCGCTTGTTTTCGGTAAGGATTTCTTTACCGTGGTTGTGTGGACCCTGCGATGCTATCATGATTGTGCCTTGTATGCTTGGTTGTTGTTATGAGTATGTTAGCTATTGAACGACTTGTGTTTGAAATCTTGCTAGCATGTTGCTTGTTGTTCATGTTAGTGCCATGCTAGGTTTGTTCTTCCAAAGCATGCCATGTCTTGTGATTGTATGAAATTTCCGGGGTAGGTTACATGTTTTCTCTTGCTTCCATATCGTGTTGCTCTTGTGTCCCCGATATATTTCTGTTAGTTCCATGCAAGGGGTTTAATTATCTTGGCATACCTTGTTCTATTTTATCCTGTTAGTTAAAGTGCAGGCATAGGCGGGTGATGTATAGTGTAGAAGGCGTAGGGGTAACTAGTTTTAGGTCGGCTCGAGTAAGACCCGATGGACATCCGGAGGTGTAAGACCACGATGGGCATCCTAGGTGTGTAAGTCACGATGGGCATCACCGAGTTGGAGGTGTAAGACACGATGGGCATCCTAGGTGTGTAAGTCCCGATGGGCATCACCGAGTTGGAGGTGTAAGACCACGATGGGCATCCTAGGTGTGTAAGTCCCCGATGGGCATCACCGAGTTGGAGGTGTAAGACACGATGGGCATCCTAGGTGTGTAAGTCTCGATGGGCATCACCGAGTTGGAGGTGTAAGACCGATGGGCATCCTAGGTGTGTAAGTCCCGATGGGCATCACCGAGTTGGAGGTGTAAGACCACGATGGGCATCCTAGGTGTGTAAGTCCTCGATGGGCATCACCGAGTTGGAGGTGTAAGACACGATGGGCATCCTAGGTGTGTAAGTCCCCGATGGGCATCACTGAGTTGGAGGTGTAAGACCCTGATGGGCATCCTAGGTGTGTAAGTCCCCGATGGGCATCACTGAGTTGGAGGTGTAAGACACTGATGGGCATCCTAGGTGTGTAAGTCCCCGATGGGCATCCTAGGTGTGTAAGTCTCGATGGGCATCACTGAGTTGGAGGTGTAAGACCACGATGGGCATCCTAGGTGTGTAAGTCCCCGATGGGCATCACCGAGTTGGAGGCGTAAGACCACGATGGGCATCCTAGGTGTGTGTAAGACCCCCTTTGGGCATCACTGATTCTGGAGGTGTAAGGCCCCGATAGGCATCCTAGGTGTGTAAGGCCCCACTGGGCATCACTGAGTCCTAGGTTGTGTAAGGCCCGAAGGGCATCCAAGTGTAGAACCTAGGATAGGCAGTAGATGAAAGCCCCTTGAATAGGCTCGCTCTAGAAGTAGCTCATAGCCTAATTCAACCGTTTTGCTCTAAGTCATTGTTTTATTTGCATGTATACTAGGGTGCTAGATGACTGATGTATCGTATTGTACCCCGGTTGGGGATTCTTACTGAGTATGTTTATACTCACCCTTATTTCTGTGGTTTTTCCACCAGGTAACTTGGGACAGCACCAAGATGGCTAGCGGAGGGAGTTGTTTGATCATGGGGGGCTACCGGCACTCTATCGTTTATTGTTTGCATTTATTTATTCAGCATGTAGATGGACATGAGTCCTAGGGGAATGATGTTAAAGTTGTTTAAACTGTTTTGAATGTTCTTTTATAATATCTTGGCAGAGCTTATTTTACCTTGATTGGATTTGCTTATGAAAATTGTTGGTTATGTTTTAAGTGTTCCCCGTTTCCAAATGTTTTGAAAAAGTTTTAAATATGAGCACTAAACCCCTTGTTGAAATATTTAACTTGCATGCTGAGTGAGGACCTAGGTTTAGGACCGTACTCCAGGTCGGGTCCTTACAGAGCAAGTTATGAGCTACAAGAGATGGATCAACATTATGCCTTATGTGAGTGAGTTGTGGTTCAGATACATTAAGAGCAGGGGAGGTTGGCCTTGGTATGAACATTGCAGAAGGCATTCGGCATGATTTTGGTGAATGACTTGGGATTAAAGGTAGATTGGTGGAACAGGACTGAGATTTTGTTGGTTGTATAGGTTGGATTGCTCCGTTGTTTTTAGTATAGAAAAAAGATTTTTCATCCAATAGAACATTTCTGGAAATGAATACTCTACCCTCGTATGACAAGCATTTTAAACCCTTATGTTGAGAGCTATTGCCAATGAATATACATGGAGTTCATCTAAAGTTCAATTTATGAGACAAATAAGGCGGGAGAGTAGGGAAACACTTACAAACAAATACTTTGAGCTGTTAATAATCTGGAACTTGGCTAAATAGCTAATGTACGAAACTCTTGCTTGAGAGAATAGAGGTGTGAAGCCTATTGATAAGGAAAACAACAGTAGCAAAAGCATTATCCCAAAAAATTAAAGGCAAGGCCTACATCGACTATGTGTTGATGCTTTCGTTCAACTATTTCGTTTTGTTTGGAGGTGTAAGGACAAGTAATGTGATGCTCAATTCCCTGCGTTTTAAAGAAAGAGACCAATGGAAGAATTTATGTACCTCCATCCGTTTGAACTCTTCGGATAGAAGTATTTAACATTTTTTCAACAAGGTTTTTGAAATTAATGAAGGTTGTGGATGCATCAGATTTGGAGTAAAGAAAATAAATTCATGTATACCTAGAATATGCATTAATGAATCTAATGCAGTAACGAAAATCCTTTCTATATGTGGCATGTGCAGGGCTTCATAAATCAGTGACAACAAGTTCTAGAGGACTATTGTATATGGTTAACAAGTTTTTTAAAGGAAGAGCATTATTTTTGTACACATCATTAGACATTAGGGGTGCAAGTTAAAACCGAAAAACTGCCTAAGCTGCCCAAACCGACCAACACTGACACCGATTTGGGCTGGAACCGATTTAAGTGGTCGAAGTCGCTTTAAAAAAATTAGAAAACCAAACATTTGCGGTTCGATTTTGGTTTCAATAATTAAAAAAAAAAACTAAAATTGAGCCTACCGATAATAAATATAATAATATTACATTAATATAACATATTAAAAGAATTGTTCAATTGGAAACTGTCTCACATTCTTTTAATCCCTGCCCGTGTTCGAATCCTAAAACAGCGTTGTTTTAGTTTTTATATTCAGTAAGTGTATATATATATATCAAAAACCATAATTATTTTGAATTTAATCATTTGATCTTTAATAGGCGAACTGTCCCACCAAACTGCCTAAACCGTTGGTTTATCGGTTCAGAGCCGTTTCGGTTCGGTTTAAAGCTCAAACTGAGCTGAACCGAACTGTTTACACCACTATTAGACATATGCCTTCGCAAAATAGAGCTAACAATAGGCAAGTCTTGATGTCTAAGCCTTTTTTTTTTAACAGTGGATGTCTAAGCCTTTGATGCCATAAGTCTAGCATAGAAGTAGATGTATTAATGCAGGAATTAAAACATGTAGGTTGTAAGCTAGTGGAATTAAAAAAGCAATCTCGTGGAGCAGTGTTTGACCAGTTACTCGATCCTTCACATAGTAAAAAAAAGGGTGAAACTCAAAGTCAACGTTATTTTCATATGCAAACTTACTAACAGTGGTCAAGTTTTTGGTTATGGATGGAACATGTAACAGATTATTTAGATGAAAAACATGATTAGATGGGGACATAATTGAACCATAGCTAATATGAGAAATGTGCAAACCTGCCCCATTACCAACATGGACCTGATTAGAACCAAGATATTTGGAGCTAACCGACATATTTCTAAGACTGTGTGTAAGATGGTTGGTGGCTCCGGAATTAGGATACCAATTGTAATCCGTATTTTAGCTTGGTTGTGCAACCATAGCATTCATTTGAGGATTGTAAGCTGGATATGTGAGATATGCTTCCTGACCGACATTGCTATACTAAGGCATAAAATTAGGAGGAAAATTTGTAGGAGGATAATGACTAGGGGGTCGAAATGGAGCTTGTGCTAGAGGATCATTTCGATAATAGCATCGTTGAGTTGTGTGGCCAAATTTGAGGCAATGTTGACATTGCACTTTGTTTCTATTGTTCCATTGACCCCTACCTCTTGTGCCTCCACCTCTACGACCACGATTGGAGGTGAATTGTTGATTTCCAGATCTCTGAGGATCAAAGTCCTTTGGAGTTGCAGATTGAAAGGCAATATTAACCAAAGGTATAGTACCATCAGTATTGTACCTTAGCTTCAAACCTTGTTTCATGAGTAAGTAGAAGAGTCATAACCTCATGAACATCTTCAGAATAGATCTTAGCAAAATTAATAGACACCATAGATAGACTCATACTCAGTACCTAGTCCATTGAGAATATACATTATATGATCCCCATAACTTCTTAATCTTAGAGAAATATTCGCTTAGAGATGAACTTCCTTTCTAAATATTTTCAATGAAATAAAAATTGAATATCCAGCCAAGATATGCAGAGCCTCTTTACAGTGAGGAAGATACACAAAGGAGAAAAACTCCTGAAGGCTAAACAGACAAAAGTCACAACAAATACATGACCGACACTAAATCAAGCAGACTAAGGCCCACTAATATTAACGAGCTAGCCATGGAAACCTTTGCTGAAGTTAATGTGTTATCTTCTTAATAAAGGTTTACTCCAAATGCTCAACCCAACTCATATTGTAGCTGCTTCAATTTTATCTTTTACTCTTTGGATTTAACACAGAGCAGAGCTTTGTTGTATCCCATCCAAGAACTTTTGCAAGGAATGGTCAACGCTTACACTATTGTGGATCTCTCATATTTATTTGTCTGTTCTTTTGATTTTGTTTACAAAAATTAAAGAAAACAAAAAACATAGCTTCAAAAATGAATTTTATATAATTTATTATTATTATATTTTTGCCACATCATCACAATTTTAACATTATTTTAATTGTAGGGGCTATTTTTAAACTTTTGGAAAGTCTAACGACTAGTATTAGACATTTAAAAGTTGAGAGACTAAAATTGAACATAAAAGTCTAAGAACCAAAATTAAACATTTAAAAATTGATGGACTAAAATGGAACACGTGAAAGTCTAGAGACCAAAATGGTATTTGAACATTTTTATAAAATGTCTTACTAAAGTAGACTCACGGTTCGAGATCTTTCATGTCTTAAATAAGCATAAACACTAAAAAATTGTCGTAGGAGCAGAGAGAGAGTGTAGAACCAGCATGGAAAAACAATCAGTTAATTGAAGTCACAACTCACAAGCGAAGTCACAGCAGACAGCACCGTGTCAAATTCTAAGAAAACTAAAGATAATTTGAGAACTACAATGTATATGTGTTCCAACATATTGCAACAGAGTTAAATATAGAGAATATGACAAACGTATTTAAATATCATATAAAATATAAGATAATATATAGTTTATAAAAGAATTCAAATATTTGTGAATTTTTTTTCGAACATGATCACTTACAATAATACAGATCAAAATTAAGAATATTCAAAAGAACAAATTTCATTCTCTAATATATTTCATTAAGTTCTCAACTTCTCGAGACAAAAAATCATGCTTCCTATAAGATCAGACTTAAGACCAAAATGTAGTAGTAAGCCAGATTGATGAGATTTAAAAGGACATCTTGGGATGAAATTGTTTAACATTCTCATCTAGTCCTGGGCGATCTGTTCATTTTGTTTGGGCTGTTTGGAACATGTTCAAATTGTTGTTAGGTTGCTTCAACTGATTTGGTTCTTTCATGTAGAGGTACTTCAACTGAAGATTTAGACATGTTAGGAATGAAATATTGTTAAGATATTCTTTACCGTTTATTAGTATATTTATTAGATATTTGATACGATTTGTTAGCGAATCTTTTGAGATTTGATATTTCATATACTATATATATATTTGTAGAAAGTTAATGGAAAAAGTTTAGGCCTTTCTTAAATTTATCACATGTTGCATGATTTGTGATTGACCGATAACTTGTTATTATATTACTTAGAGCATTCGATTTATTAGAAAGCACGCAATGAGATTTATGCAAGGTTGATAAATTGATCATGAGATGAGGCATAACATGCATGTTTATTATGCTTAGAGTTTTAGCCTATAGACATGACGATTATTAGGTCTAAGGCATAGTATGATGAAATAAGAAATAAGGAGAAAATCTATTTTTCTTATCTCTATGTAGTAGTTTATAATGAAGTTGCATGAATTTAAAGCCAATGTGTCTCTTGTTCAAGGGGGGAGAGATTTGATTTCTTCAATAGAATGGCATTACAATCTAGCTCAGTACCATAGATGAGAATGTTAAACAATTTCATCCCAAGATGTCCTTTTAAATCTCATCAATCTGGCTTACTACTACATTTTGGTCTTAAGTCTGATCTTATAGGAAGCATGATTTTTTGTCTCGAGAAGTTGAGAACTTAATGAAATATATTAGAGAATGAAATTTGTTCTTTTGAATATTCTTAATTTTGATCTGTATTATTGTAAGTGATCATGTTCGAAAAAAAATTCACAAATATTTGAATTCTTTTATAAACTATATATTATCTTATATTTTATATGATATTTAAATACGTTTGTCATATTCTCTATATTTAACTCTGTTGCAATATGTTGGAACACATATACATTGTAGTTCTCAAATTATCTTTAGTTTTCTTAGAATTTGACACGGTGCTGTCTGCTGTGACTTCGCTTGTGAGTTGTGACTTCAATTAACTGATTGTTTTTCCATGCTGGTTCTTAAACAAATAATTGTTTTTCTGCCCGTTGTTCTTCAACTTTGCTGGAAATTTGATCATTGATTCACCAAATATCAGGTGAACTGATGTATTTTCTGTATATTTTTTCACTGATTTTCTGCTTATTAATTCTATGGATCTTCTTCTGATTCTGCTTAGGTTTGGCTTATTGAGTAATCAATTTCATTATACATTTTATTGGGGGCTTTTACATGTGTATTACAAAAGGACTAAAATATTGTATGAATAGTACAAAAATGAAAATATTTGCATACATAGCAATGCAAATCAATAGACTTCCATATTAATAGATTTGAATAGAATCAATTACTGACAAATAAAGTAAATTGATAGAATTTCATTAGATTCTATCAATAAGGGCCGATAGAATCAATTAATGATAAAATTGATAGACTTCTATCGCCAATGAATGATAGATTCTATTAAAGTCGTTTCGACCAAAAATGATAAATAGAGATTTTTTTAAAAAAATAGGCAAAATTTGTTATAAATGATTTATTTTTAAAAGTTGCTATAATGGTAAATCAAGTAAAAAAGTTGTTGTACAATCGCAAATTCCTAGTTTATTTTACTTCTCTTCTTACCGATAATTAGTTTCAACGATTGAGTAAACTCGATGTTTTTGTCTTCCGGAATATATACCGTGATTATGTTCTTACATATCGAATCTGATGCATTACATATCTCAGTTGTTAGCATTAGTTTAAGAAGTTGTATTAGTTGAAAAGGATGTTGGCTTTGTTAGTAGTTAAGCTTGTATTGTAGCTGTTAAGTTTGTTTTTACAACTGTTTGTAATCTTTCGTATTTAAAGATGAAATGAAAGGCTCATTGAGCATTCTCTTCTTTCGTATTCTGTATTTTACTCTTTTAGCTTTACATCCGTCCCAAGATATCATTTCCATAATATCTGTAAGGCAAACTAGGTCACATTAAATACACCTTATTCATGTGTTATAATTTAATGAATGTGACATATTAGAAATCAAGGTGGGTGGAAACTGGTTAGGTGTGTAGGGAATGCTCATTAATGGAAACATGTGAGATGAAGACACATTCCTAACTTTTCTATTATTTTACAATACTAAGAATTTAAAATTACAATTATACTTTATTGCCAACATAACTCGACAAAAGTGTGTCAGCTATGCATTTTAATTTTTATACTCTCTATTAGATGAACTCAAAAAAAAAAACTATTATGTTTTGGTGTCTTTTATTTTAAAAAACTTTATTTGGTATTTAGACTCGAAAGAAAATGGTTCCAAATTTGTGAATTTAAAAGGTGAAACTAATTCTAATATCTAAATTTATTAGAAACTAAATGAATTTGGATGGATTTTTTATATTATTAGAAAAAAAAAAAAAAAGAAGTAAAACATATAACAATTTTATTGTTAAGCCCTTATTTTACCATTTTTCAACAATTATTGTCTATTTATAAGTATTTTTTTCTAGAAAAAAGTCCCAACCAGTCATTCCTCTCCTTTCTAGAATTTCAAATGCTTAATCGACACATCAGGATATTTCATTAGAAATTCTCTTTAATTTACCCAAAATGAACATTAAAAAAATGTCGTCATTTGACTTTTGCATTTTGATTTGGTTTTGGAGTATGATCATTTTTGTTTGTATTGCTTATTTCATATTATAAAAACAAAACAAAACATAGATGACTTGGATATATGCTCCAAATTCTTGAGTTATCTCAGCATCTTCAATCTCTTATAGATTTCCAAAAAATTTCTTAGTGTATTGATAAATCTCAATTAGGTCCTAGTTAAAAGGTTTCTTTTTGTTAAAATATCTTAATAAAAACATATATGCACGCAAGCAACTATTTTATTATTATATTTGGATACTTGGAAATCCACATTTCTACCTATGGTTCAAATTTTCAGATTTGGAATTTTTAAGAGGAATATTTTTCTTTCATTCTCGAAATTAGGAAAAAGAAATATGTTCTAAAGAGGAAAGTCATCCTTAGTATATACAAAAAAAAAATTCCTTTTCTTAAAATTTGTAGGCAAATAGTGTCATATTTATATTAAAGATGACTTCCCTCCTTTATCACAAGGTGGAAAGTATTTCTTATTGAGAAAGACCAAGTACCGAACAACATCAAAAAAATAGAGACACGAAAAATATTTATAAATTAACATTAAAGACGAGTCTCAAACCTGACACATTCAAAACTCAAGTCTTCAATCACTGCACTATCTTTAGGAACTTGAAAAGTTAATACTGAGGATTTCAAAACATAGTGAAAATTAAATTTATGTCAAGCTTTTAAGCATAACATGTATAATAGTCGCATAAAACCATGTATGGTCACAACAAAAGATAATAATTTCTGTCACAAGAAGACAATTTGTCTATCATTTAAAACTATCTTGATCCTGCTCACCCTTTCTCTCTGTGAATAAAATACATAAATCAGAATCCTTTTGTATAGAAGAATAATTTAAGCATGCACCTGTGGAGATTGGAAATCTCCCTCTTCTCTTGCAAATTTGATTAAAAAGCACAGCCATGAGTTTTGGCTTAAACTGATGTGTATGCTTTTCATTCATATATGCAACTCTCAAATGTGTATTCCGTTGCAGCGAAAATGCTGCAGACGATGGATCGAAATAATTACAAAGACGAACATGATTACGTTTATCATCGAACAGCTTCTGGTGCAGAATTGCAGTAAGGTGTGTGCAAACAGACCAACTTGGTGCACATCAAACACAAAGTAGCAAATCCCAAACCAATCACAAGTCCACTGCTACTTTTCTGTGTATCCAACCGCATTGCTCTCATGATTATACTTCCGAAGCTTGGAAGTAGCCCTCCGCAAGCCAGCACCATCACGTGATCTAAACCGCTATAGTCGATACCTGCGAGTATTGCTCCAATGGCAGAGATTGGACCTACAAACCCAATGAGGGCTGCACTCATGAGAGATCCATGCCAGCTATCAGTCGCCCCAAATATACAACTAGCTACCGCTGCACCCCGAGGGAGGCCGTGTAGAGAAACAGGAAGAACTATGTGGCGACCAAATCCATAAGCTTTTGGTGCAGCAACTCCTAGTGCAAGCCCTTCGGCTAAAGCATGAAATGCAACTGCTCCACATGATAGGAAAGATTGAAGGGTGTGCACACTTACAGAAAAATTGGTCAAACCAGATAAATCATTCACTGAAGCTCTTTTTTGCCCGGCAAGCTTCAGAAGACTGGAACTCGAGAAGTGGATGAATGCAGCTCCTATCGATAGAAGCGTTATGAGAGGAATTAAATCCATTTTTGAAGAAAATAGTAGCTGCAACGGTCGCCAGGCACCGAGAATGAAAGCAATTCCAGAAGCAGCACCCATGAGGAGGGCATGCTGAAGATGGAAAGCAAGAGCAAATGCAACTAGAACGAGGCCCCCGAGTAGTGGCCCGACACCAAAAAGCAAGGAAACAAAGAAGCCAGAAACATCTTCTGAGCTGAAACACGAAAATATCAAATCGATCAAATTGAAGAAAATGACAATGACAAATATAAAGTTTAGCTGTGGAGTAACCATATTAAGCCAAATCATGAAGGAAAAAAATTAGCATGAGCTTTTGACTTCTATCTCATAACTCAAAAGCAGAATCACAAATAGAAAGTTGTAGCATACATAAATTAAACAAGCACGGAAATCATGAGAAAGGGGAAAAATGCGTACATCCTTATTTTTAATCAAACTAAATTCTTGAGAAACTTGAAATATCGTTAGCTTAACTTATTCATGTTAGCTTAAACTTGTAATCAAAATATTTTCTTCATGTTCCGTCTCTAGTGAGTCCGACAGTTGCATCTTATGTAGGAGGACGGTGGAGGATATGAATATCAATTATCCTGTGGGGTAATGTGAGATGGCTGCAAAGGTGTGGAACCAGTGTTTCGAAGAGTTTGGCCTCAAGTTGGCAAGGCCGAGGCAAAGAAACTGTAGAGGGAAAATCAGAATTTTTTTTTTCTCCACCCTATCTTGAGAAAGAGGATTTTTTTTAGGAAAGTTGTGTGCTTGTGGAGTCTTGGGGTGTGTGCAGTGTTTTAAAAAGCCCCGTCAGGCGCGCGCCTAGGCCCAAGGCAAACCTCATACACCTCGCTTGGGAAACGCAAGGCGCGCGCCTTTTGGCGCCTTATGTGAACCCCGGGCGCCAAAAGGCACGCGCCTTGTGGGCTTTTTCATTTTCTTTGTATTTTTTCATGTTTTCACCTTTATCCTTTGTGAGACCCCCGTACTAGGTCATTCAAACTGCAAGATAACTGATTCAAGATATACCTTAAATAACTTAATTTTTCAACTCACAAAGACAACATTCGTTTAAATGAAAGGTTAATAGTTGAATCTTATGTATGTTTTGTATATATTCTTAGTTAAACTTCATTTCTTTCCATGAAATGAAAGTTAAAAGTTAAATGTAATGTATGTTTTGTATATTATTATTGGTTAAAACTTCATTTATGTCTGTGAATATGTTTTTATTGTGTACACACACATAAAATTCGTTTTTTTTTATATAGTGCGCCTGATGTAAAAAAGCCCGTGTCTTATGGTGCGCCTTAGTGCGCCTTGGGCTTTTTAGAACATTGGGTGTGTGGAATGATACAATGTTCAAAGGAGTGAAGAGACTGTTGGGCGATGTTAGGGCCCTCACTAGATTCTCTGTCTCTCTCTAAGATCTCCTTTACTAAGCTTTTTTGGATTATTTCTTTGGAGTTATTTAACTTGATGGGAGGGGTTTTTTTGTAGGTTTCTCCCTTGTTTATCTGAGCTTGTATTTTTTGTATGTCGGTTTTATTTTTTCATATATATTCTTCATGCAGACTAATTTCATTTGAAATAGCCCTTTTCTCGAATGAAAAATTTTTACTCACAAAGGTGGGTGCTAAAGCAAAGGAATGAAAACGCAAGTTAAAATTTTTTAAAAAGGAGGATCAAACTCACTTGTATTCATGGGTGAAACTTTGGAACAATGTACTTAGAGCTTCCATAAAAGCCACAGAAAGTGTGGCTGCAGATGCAACTTGTGATGGTGAAGCTTCCTGTAACCATTAAAGCAGAGAATTAACATTTCTAATCCAGCAGTTAAAGAACTCTCTAGCAACAAACCGACTTCAAATTATTCCAATTACCCCCAACTTTTAAATCTAACACACTTTTTTAATATATAAAATAAAAATTAAGACAGCAGAAATGGTATACAAACAGCAGATAATTTTCAAGACACAGATCAGTCCAATAGATTCTCAACTGATTGTTATTAAGTAACAAAAATTGGTAGAATGAATAAGGGAAAATCATAACATCACCACACAATATCCACGGAAAATGCAAAAAGATTTAATTTACAAAGTTAAGGGTAAGACTTCAAGAAATAAGAATAACAAACATTTGAAAAGAATGTCCTACTACTGTTCAACGGTAGTCAAACTTTTATTTATTTATTTTCCTATAAACCTAGGTATCAGGAGCTTCACTCCTTGCAAGTGCTTTTAAGCACACCCATTTTCGTCTTATCAGTAGGCTTCAACTGCCCCAATGCCTATTTATGGAGACAAGAAAAGTTTTAAGCAATCAAGTTTTCAACTTGGGAGCTCAAACTCAGGACCTTGAAGACCTAGAGTATATCCAAAATTCCTAAATCCTTACCACCCAAACACCCCTAGATAGTCCTATTTAGAAGAATAGTTAAATATAAATCCTTTTTAGGGTTGAGAATCTAGATCCCTTCCATTTTCTCAGTCTACATTCCAGGTTGATAAGATCATAAGAAGAAAAGAAAAATGATATTGAGGATCTTAAAGCTAGAACTACCTTAAATGCATCTGGGAGAACTTCTGCGATCACCATCCATATCATACATCCAGCAGCAAAGCCCGTACAGAAGGGAAGGAACTTATTAAACGCATCAGCACATATGAACGAGGGAACTGCTACAATAGGCTGAGCCATTTAAATTGCAACAGAGTTTAGAGCTCAAAATTATACTAACTGTATTTGAGAGAGTATAGACCTTTTCGTGAAACAAAGAGGGTGCAAGTGCAACTTGATTATAGCACATCTATGATCTATCAAGAATCACAACACTAAGCACTAACTTTTTATGTAACAAATTTACAGGGTCAAACTGCACTATTTATAAAAATTGTATATTTTCTGTCATATTTACGTGGATCCATGAGGTTACAAGTAGATGACTGAGATGAATAGATTAAATACATAATCAAAATAAATTTCAGAACCCCATCTAAAAAATAAGCATTGATCATGTAATTGGCTATCCACCATGCCAGCCAAGCACATGAACCTCTTCATTATGAAGAATAATTAATAAATGTTCCGGAAAACAACATGTGTTTGAATAACGAATCTGACTAAGATTGGATAAGATGTTCGAGCATACCCAAAAAGATAGCTACAAACCAATCCCACTAAGCTGACTGTAGCAATAGATGAGGTTAAAGACCAGTAGAAACATATGGATTGTCTTGTTCTTTTGAACATATTAATTCTTTTTAACAACACATAATCTTCTTTTTAATCAATCACCAAGGTCTTTCTTCTAATTCGAAGTGAAATAGAGGAAGGATACAACTTAACAATTTATAAATGCAATACCTGAGGTAATGATGTAATCACACTCCACAACAAGGCCTTCTGTGGTGAGACACCCCTTGAGGCAAGAACCATACTTACAGCTAATCCCTCAGGTATGTTATGCACAGCGATAGCTAAAGTTACCAAAAGACCTTGAGAGAAACCCTTTGACCCAGCAAAAGAAACACCAACACCAGAGCCCTCACCAAATGAATGAAGAGTCATGATCCCAATTACAAGAACAACTTTAGTTGCATCTGCACCTTTTATATCTAACATACTCACTTCTCCATACTGTTCAAGAAACTGAAAATCAACATATAAAAAAAAAATGAGAACTTGATACAATAATCAAATGATTGGGAAAACAATGGATACACACAGGTTTATTTAAATAAAATAAAATAATCTACTGAGCAAATTAACTTTAAATATGCGATGGAAAAAAAAAAGTTACGAACCCGTGATCCCATCTTATCTTACACATACACACAAAAAAAACTGGCAGAATAATTAAAGACTCCTACACAATCGCATATAACATTCGTAATAAGTAAAGAACGCTCAAGAAGGAGCAACCAACTTCCAAGTTAAAATCTAAAGAGATAGTACAGTAAGTAAAAAGATCAGGATCATCACCTTCTTACAAAGCCAAATAAAAATTCCACCCGCTAAAATCCCAATTACAACCCAATTGCCGGCACCATGTTCCTGCCCTTCTTGTATAAGATCAAAGCTAGCAGCCAACATCACCCCAGAAGCCATTCCATTGCATAAACCAGCCCATTGTGGATCAAGTTCCACAAAGAAGAACGGAACAGCACCTAAACCAGTGGCAGCAGCCATGGCCAATGTAAATACAGCAACAGTTGATACAGAAACTCTGCTACCTCCTTTTCTCTCATGCAGCAGGTAGTTAGAATCCTCAATACCAAATGAATTCTCTGTACCAGAGCCATCAATAACTTTCATTCCTACATTTCTATCCGGAGCAGATATAATCTTTTGCGAATTCCCATGTTCAAACTCTGCTATAGCATGAACACAGAACAATAAGGACAGTAAAGAAAACAACAGAACTTGCTTCAAACCCACAGTCATTTTGTGCTTAGATTTCACCCAGTGATTACACCTTCATGAATTTAGACACATATTTAGGAACACATATTTGTCCAATCTCCCAAGAAACAGATTGGACAGTCCTTTACTACGTCACCACAATCCTAACAGGGTGCCGCTCACCGTTTCCCAATCGAAGATCTTATAGCATAAGACTTCCAAAACCCGCAGGTATCCTTCAATTGAAAAAACAAAACACATATTCTTGTTAGACTAACAGTAGGGAGATGGCTTTGCAGGCTTGCAGCTATGCTGTGAATCAATGAATGACCCTAAGAGTAAGAATTTGCATTGTGTATTAAAATAAGAAGGAAAAAAACAAGATTTCCAACAATATGGTATTCATGCTCTTAACTTTCAAAGTGAGAGACGAAGCAAATCTTCAACAGAAATAAAAGTTGAGTACATACATCAAAATGGGCACATGAGATGTTAGCAGAAGATCTAATTGTTTTGAAAACCCAATATCAAAAGAACCGTAGAAAGGCATGAGCTAGAAACAGCCAATCCCCAATCGGGGATGCAATTTTGTGAGCTTTACATAAAACAAATCCTACAAATTGAGAAAAATGTTGTCCATGATAATAACAGCATGAAAGTGCAGGACACAATGAGAAGGTCAATCAATAAGCATCCCATGAAAATGAATCACAGTAAAGACAATAAATAACAACCCATGGAAGCATGTAACAAAGTCAACGAAAAACCCATCAATAAAAGTGAACAAAAGCAAGGGCAGAATGAAGGAATCCCGCGATCAAAGCCCAGGAAACCGAATTGATCAACACAAAAGGGGGATTTCAAGAAATTGAAGACGAACCCTTATGAGAATCTTGAATGGAAATTGAAAATTGAAAGAACCCTAGAAAGATGAAATTGAAGGAAGAACAGAAATGGGAATTAAGAAATGGACTTACAAAGAAGAATTGGGGAATGGGGAAAGACCTCTCAGATTTGTGTGGTTGGTGGAAATAATCGGAAAAACTTCACCTCACCACCGCCGATCTTAAATTGGACCTAAAATTAGGAGCCTCCAAATTTCTAACTTTCTTTAAATTTATTTGTTTTTTTAATCCAAGTTTCAATTACTTTCTTTTCTTTCTTTCTCCATATTTAAATCAATAATCTCCTCGACGATAATAATAATTCAACCAAATTAACAGTTCATAAATATTATCTCTTTCTTAATGGTTGAAATTGAATATTTTTACGTTTAACATTTCAAAAAATACTCATAAAATTGGCTAAATGATAATGAAAAAAAATATACTACCCCTAACATTTCAATAATCTCATAAAATTTATCAAAATTAGGAGTATTTTTAGAAGTAAGCCAAATAGGAAATTTTTTTATAATAGTAGAAAAAAGAAAGATTTAGCAATTAACACCACAAACCAAATAATTAATCGTGTCATCAACCCATTCAATTTTAAAGTTAAACTTTTATAAAAAGATTAAAAATTTAAATCGCAATTTATAAAGTATTAACAATAAATCACGAGCATAACTGAATAATATACCATACTTATTGCTAAATTCAAAAAACAAAAATAGAGAGTTTTGGTTTTTTATTTGAATATTTGGTTTGGGTGAAACTTTTTTTTTTTTTTTTTTTGTCTGTTTTAATTACAACATTTTTTAGAAATATTTCATTTCATAGGAGAATTTTGGACCATCATTCTTTTGTTTTCTTCATATTTCAATTCTATTATTTATCATTTCTTGATTGAAAACTATTTGTTACATTAATTAAAGACTATTTATAATATTCATTGAAAATAATATTCATTGAAGACCATTTATGCTACTAGTTGAAAACAATATATGCACATATTGAAGGCATGAGATACAAGAACTTTTTTGTCTTTTAAGGAGATTCACTGTTAGGCATGAATTTCTTTTAAAAGTTAGCTATTCATAAAAGAATTTAAAAATATATGACTTTTTTTATTAATAAAAATCCATTTTTTAGTACCTTTTTGTTTTCTAATTGAATATTTTTCATCATTATTGCTATTTTATCGATCATTATTGTTATTTTATAGATGATTTAGCGCAATTTCTATCTATCTATATTCAATCCGTATTTTTTGTTTCAAAAAAAAAAATATTCAATCCGTATTTAGATTTCTACTTGTCTAGAAATTAGGGATGAATTTTTAATTTTTTTTTTTCTGAAATGGAAGATATTAAAATAATATATTTTGAAGAATAAAAAGAAAAATGAATGGATTGGGATATAATATAAATTAATGTAAAAAACTTTTTAACTGGAGATGTTTAAAAAAATAATAGGATGAGAGAGAGAGATTAAGAGCAATAGCACATTGTTTTTATTTTTTTTTTCTTTTTTAAAACAGCACATTGTTTTGTTACAAAACAGACAAATTTAAATCACCGTTTTTGGATTTGGAAATTAGTCAACGAAGAAGACAAAGGCATATTCCATCCGTTTTCCATTTGACTTTCTTTCTATTTTTTTTTTTTTTAAAACAACTTTCTTTCTATTTTTTTCTTAGTTTAATTTATTTTAAATTATTATTTAAAAATGTCTAGATGGGTTAATTTAAGAAATTTGGTGTAACAGTGTTAATTTTATTTCACGTTTTAGACAATATCGTGACACATAATTTAGTGGCACATATGCTTTCTAGTCTAGATTTAATGTTGTGAGATTACTGTTTACTTAGGCCCGTTTGATAACAATTTTATTTTTCATTTTTTATTTATAAAATTTAAGTCTACAACAACTATTTTATTATACTATTTTCCTTATTTGGATATTTACATCTTACCTATATTTTGATAAACAAAATTAAAATTTGGAAATAAAAAAAAAAGTAGTTTCCAAAAGCTTGTTTTTGTTTTTGAAAATTTGATTAGTATTCACTTACTTTCTTAAAAAAATATGGATACATTGTAAGAAATATGAAGCACATGCTAGAAATTTTGAGTAGAAATAAGCTTAAATTTCATAAATCAAAAGCAAATAATTATCAAACGGGATCTTAATTGTCTTCTTTTATCGAAAAAGATATTTTTCATTGCAGTTCAACAGACATTCATATTCTTTGATATAAATTTATTTTCATTCTCACAAAAGGAAAAATAATTAGAAATCTAGACAAAAAGAAATTAATTGAGTCATATTTTTTCATATTTTTATTAATTAATTCATCTTTTTTTAATACTATTTTATCAGGGCATATTTTTTAAATTAGGAAACCTTTTAAACATTGTTTTCATACTTGTTTGTTCAATTACTCTGATTTAATTTTTCCTTACCAAAATAAGATTTGCTAAATATGGCCTTTTTTCTCTCAATTATTTTTGTATCTGAAAAAAGTTTCATCAATAGTAAATGTAATGACCCCATTTCCCTTGCTGGGTTTTAATAGAAAAATGGCAATTTTACAATTAATTTGAGAAAGAAGGGCACATTGGTCTTTTCAGGATGAGATATTTAAGTCCTTGTTGGAGAGCACACAACCCTAGGTCCATCTACTGTTCACCACCGCCCACCAGGTTCGATTTTCCGACCAGCACTGCCGTCGCTTGAAGCCTGTTGCCGTGAAATCGAAGCCGTCGCCGTCGAGTTTCCTTGTGGGTTCGATTTTGTGTGTGTAAAGGTTGTTCGCGCATCACTTAGTCGTCGTGGGTCACCGAGGAGCTCGTGGGTTTGTCGTCTGCATCGAGCGTCGTCGTCGTTTGAGCAACCAACCGAGCTCGTCGCTGCAGTCTGTGAGCCGCAGTGGGTTGCGTCGAGGAGCAGCCACAATTCTGGCTGGTTCGTGGCTGAGTCGAACGTGCGAGGTCGAAGCTGCAGGTTAGTGGTTCTTCGTCGTCGAGTGGTTGAGAAGCTGGGAGCTCGTGTGGGTCTGCGCGTGTCGAGTCGTGGTCATCGCAGCCTGGATTGGAGGAGAGCTCGTCGCCTCGAGTTTGGGGTTGACGTTGTGAGGAGGTCCTAATCGGGCTGCTCGTGTGTGCACATCGAAGAAGCGCCGCCGCCGTGAAGCTGTCGGCGTGGTCACCGGAGATTCATCCTCGGTGAGTTTCTCTCTCTTTTGGGTTTCAAGCTTATGAATCTCAAGGTTGAAAAAGACCCATGTTTGGGTGTGAGTTTAAAGTCATTTTAAATGGGATTTTAAGCATGTTTGTTTGCAGGTTTATGACTATTCTACAGGTGAATTAAAGCTATTTGTTTCTTGGGTTATGAGTATTCAAGTTATGGTTAAAGACTGTTTGGTTGGAGTTTAAAGACATTCTAAGTTGAGTTTTAAGCTTGTTTGGCTGCTGGTTTAAAGATATCTAATTGTGGATTAATGTTGTTTGGCTACTAGTTTAAAGTTAGTTAAAATGTGGTTTATGCTTGTTTGGCTAGTGCTTTAAAATCATTCAAGTAATGGATTAAAGATGTTTGGGTCGAGGTTTAAATATTTTTTAAGTGTGGGTTGAAGGATGTTTGGATTGTGGGTTAAATGACAAGTAATTGACCCATTGACTTTCTGTTGACCAGATTTGACCCACGCTATTCTTCGTTCATCGAGCCGAGGTTGTGCGGCATATGTAGCCGCGGGGACACATTTTTCGAAGGCTCGGAGTTGTGTTTGGCTAGTTTGAGCTTTTAGTGGGTTCATGGAGGGCTGTTAGTGAACTGGCTAAGGTAAAGGACCCTTTACCCCTTCTCGAGGACCTGTGGTTAATACATGTGCTGGTTTACTTGCATTAGTTGATTTGTTTGATTGTAGCATAACCATGTGCATTGTATGTTGCCTTTGATTGCATCGAGAGCATATACATTTCATGCCTTGTCTCTTGTATGACTAGTGATGCATGATTCATGTATGTTTGCCTGATATGGTCGAGTTTCATGTAGTTGCATGATTGTTCTGATATGGACTTGCATGATGTTTGATGCAAAAGTTGATGCCTCGTTTGAACCCAAACGAATCATGAAGACCGGATAGAGGAGACTAATAGGTGGGTGTGGACGATGATATTCGGGCTCACACCCTAGCTTGAGGTGATATTCTCTCGCTCCGTAGGACTTCCATGGATGGTCGGCCGGCCAGGCTCATGGCCCTAGATGGTTTCTACTAGTAGCCTAGGCTCTATCCAAGTAGGTGGTATAGGCCTGATATGGTTCCTTGGTGATTGGTGTAGCACCACCTCTCGCCGTGAGTACGGGGCCTGGGGCTAAGAGGCTGCTCGACTCACCAGTTCCCTCTAGAGTAGGATGTCAGATTGCTCTCGAGTCCGAGGACTCTTGTGAGCTTTTGGTTTTGGGTCTACGATCCTTAGACCGCTCTACAAGGAGCTTGGGTTTTGTATACCCCTCGGTTATACCCCTCGGTTATGTTGCTGATCACACTTGTTTGCTGATGTTTGTATTCTTATGCATGTCTGTCCCCGAGCTGGGGAAGTCTTACTGAGTTTGCACAATCTCACCCTTTCCACTGTGGAATCCCTACAGGTACTACTAGACTGTACCAAGATAGATGATCGACGGAGTTGGAGATGACCATGGGACTTGCTGCATCACTTTGTGTAGAGCCTTTTTAATTTATTCCTTCTGCATGAACTATTTAGGGGCATGATAAGTTGTACATATTTACTCAAGCTTTTATGTTTTGACTGTTGGGTACCCAATGACACTTTGATCGAATTTCATATTTTTATAAAATTGTTCTTTAGTGGATTTTCAGTAACATCGTTTTACCAGATTTAATTATACATGTCCTAAGTGTCGAACGCTGTTTTCATGCATTTAGAGTTAAGGACTTAGGTTTATACCCTAATTTGGGTTGGGTCCTTACAGTAAACATTCAATTATTCCCGACAAGAGTTTCATTTATAGGTTCTTGATCGAAAAACCTCAATTTTTTCGACTAGTTTCAACTAATAGTATACTGTATTATGTCCAAATAGTATTATTATGAATTGATTTAGAAAATTTAAAATTTCCCTTAAGAAATCATGAGTTTATGACGAGTTTGTTTTTTGTGTGTCATAATGATGCCATCGAAGACCATCCCAGCAATTTACGCTAATAGTTTAGATATCGTTGTCATCTATATCATTTGTCGAAAATGATGACCGAGATGCTTAAATTAGATGTTAGAGTACAAAAACATAGATGTCAATGTTATCTTAATTGATGATTATGCAATCACAAAATCCTAATTTATATATCAAAACCTTAAGTTTACATAGATGTAGAAGATGAAAACAATACGATTTTATTATAATATTGATAGCATAAAATAATAATATTGTATTGTAATACAATCACATAAAATATAGTATTTAGTATACTATCCAAAATTTATTGTTTGTGAGTTATTTTATAATATCAAATGTGTGGATCCATTTATATCCAAACTCTAAGTTTGCATGGATAAAGAAGATAAAAGTAATATGTATATACAAACATAATATTGTACTCTTACTCTCATAGCATATATACTAATAACATAATGCAATATTCATTACATAAATATGCTGTATTTGTTTATAAGTACTATACAGTTTGTGAATTTTTATATAACAATAAATATTTGGGTCATTTATATCTTAAATAATGTGTTTTTCTTTTAGTACATAGTGGGAGGAAAGGGACCAACAAACACTACATAGAGGGCACAACTGCTCTCAAATAATATGAGAGCCAAATACCGATTTTCGGGCTCGAACTCGTGACCGTGGAGTTGAAATGAAATAACACCGGACAATATGATGTATTTATTTAGCATTTTGTAAATATTATATTAAATGTATCAAAACTCATTAATATCGAAATTAATACTAGAATTATAATAAATTGTTTTGTACAAGTTTAATCTATTTAAAAAATATCGATATTATAAATAAATAATACATTTTATATATCACCGCAAATTAACACTATTCCTTTTACGATGTTTTGACCTCACTCACATACATCTTGGGAACTTCCCAAGAGGTCACTTAAGATAGTACGTTTAATTGTGAAGTTCCTACAATTGAGACACCGAAAAGGAAAGTGCACTTTATTAATATAGGTAGTACAAATCAATTTTTCTAAGCACTCTCATTTTCAGATGTGGGCTCAGTTCATTCATGTACCCCTTTTAAATTCGGGCATTACATAGTATAAAATGTACCAAATGTCAGGATATTCTTGTAATTATCTTAGATCTTGGGTTTTATTTGTTCTTTAATACAAAATTCTAGTTTTTTTTGGGAAGAGAAGAAGGTCACTAGTGAGATTCAAAACATCAATCATGGTCGACGATACTCATATGCCCCGTGATTTAATGGTCAAGATCTAAGAAATGAACACCCAAAAATTGAGACAACCAGACTGTGAGCGATTGGTAAACTTGTAGCAAAATTGTGTTTGTATATGATGGTGAAGTTTTCAATTTGCATTTGCAGACTACAAAAAAGTTTTTATCATCGTTTCTTGTTCCGCATTTGTTAGAGGTGCATGTGCTTTTTCGGTGTATTTGTAGTCGAGTAGTGTCAAGGTGATTGGGGTCCATGCGTGGAAGCTTAGAGGTGCCTTCCTTCCATGATAATTTTTTCATTTTTAACTTTTTCACTTTTAAGGCCTCGTTTGGTTTACCATTTGGAATTTGAGGGTTTTGATTGGAATCCACAAGTTTCGATTGGAATCTAGGGGTTTGAAAATCAATGTTTGGTAAATTTAAAAAGTGTGGGATCTTATTCCAACAATTTGATTCTTGAGATTTGAACAACCTAAATCTGGAGATTAAAATTCAGGAGTTTGAAAACTCTCTTTCTCGTATTTCTTTCTCTCTCGTATAAAATAAAAATAGAGCGTATATTTTATCAAAATTCCAAAAAACTTTCATAAATGGAACCAATCAAATAATCCTAGTTAAAATATATATATATATATATATATATATATATTTATCTATTTATTTTATTTACAATTTAAATAAAAAAATATGAAAGTGGTTTTAAAAGGTGAAAATAATTTTTTCTAAACTCACATTTTTTTATACCATTTGAAAAAACAAACTTGTTAAAAAATAAATAATGATAAATTATTTCTCTCACTCTCTTTTTTTTTAATGTTTTTGCCTTTATATGTTTCAATATTTATATAAAAAAATGCTATTTCATGATTATTTTGTTTCAACATTCTTTATATATGTGTGTGTGAGACTGTCTGGGCCAGCAGCTTGCGCGCACCTCGACTAATGTCACGTGACATACTATTTGACTCTACAGTATTTGAATGTCAAGAAAATCTTTAGTACATTAATTCCTAAGTAGGTGGTTACCATGGAATGAACTCATCACCACTCCAAGACCCTCTTTGACCATACAATATTTTTAGGGCATCAAATTATTTATTTATTTATTTAAACAATCTAAAATTATTTTAAAATATGAAATCATCTTTTCTTTCTAAAAAAAGTTATGTTTTGATAATTCAAAATCACACGAGACTATAATCAAAATATGACATTATTTTAAATATTTTATTAACATTCTATTCCGGAATATCAATTTGTTGAAGCCTAAGTTGATGGATTGGGGTAAATTTAATTATGCTCTGATACCATGTTGAATTATGTTCGACCACCAATCACTCCAAAAGTCTAAGTTGATGGATTGGGGTAAATTTAATTATATCAACCAACACAATTGAACAAACCAAACATCGTAATCACGATACTGAATTTTGGGGAATCCAAATTTCGAGGAATGTGGATTTGATCAACCCGTAAACCAAACACACCCTAAATGTATATTAAGGTAGGAGAGTATTTTTGTTTTTGGTAGAAATATTATTGAGATTCTTCCATTTTTAATAAGGAAATTAATAAGAGTATTAATTATATGGTGAATATCTTCGGATAAAAGCGTGTTATTCCGAAAGTTTAAATTGATTACTATATATACCGAATGGGTCAGTGGCGTATTAGTTTCATTGTTTGGTTGTAAATTAAACCAATTCAACACCGTCACAAGTTCGAGCCCGAAGATCGTGAATTGTCCCCCTCCCCGAAATGTACTAAAAAAAATAATTAAAAAATTGATTACTAGATGTCTCAAAAAAAAAAAAAAGATTACTATAAATTAATTTTTGCCAATATTTTTTTCAACAATATATAATTTTGTAATTGTAAATAAAACCCCATTATTATTATTTCACGTTTAATATTTTAGGACAGATGATTTCGTACCTTATTTTAGGGATTGTTTTAATAACTTGAAATATATGTATATTGACATTAAATAGATATCAATAAATGGGAAGGAATTTGCCAACATCAGCACTTTCTTAGTGGCACTAGTGTATAGGCAATGACCAGAGGTTTTGGGTTCAAGTCCTCCTATCCTACCCCTAATTATTGTAATTTCAAAAAAATAAAATAAAAATAAATGGGAAGGAAGTTCAAAAGGGTTGGGCCCTTGTTGCACACATTTAATACTCCACATTCCTTTTCTATACTGTCCATTCGATTAATGCATTCCATTTTTGCATTTCTCTCACTAATTAATTTATATTCCATTTTTCATTTTTCTTGTCTTCCTCAATTATCCATTAGTCCATTTTTTATTCTTCAATTACATAGCTTCTCTGTTTTCACATTCCTTCGACTTAGTAAATTGACCTCGACCACAAATCTCCTACCGAATCTTTTGTATTTCAAGACTCCGTTTTTCACAGCTTTGTTCAGCTTTATAGTGAAATCGTTACAATTTCAGAAGTTGTTTTTGTTCCTGATTCATCATCATTACTTTTCATTCTCCAATACTCGTGATCCGTTATGTCTCAGATTCTTGTGTGTGGTATGTTTTGTTCTTGTTCTATCTTTTCTGTTTAATTCATTTATATTTCATCCTTTAGCATGTCAATAATCCTTTTTAGAAATGTCTCGAACTCATGTATAAGACATTATTATTACCGATTCATGTTGCATAATATTGGAATACTTAAGTTAACACACTTTTTGATACACATTCATGTTCTTTATACTGGGTTAAATCACTAAACGGTTATTTATCATTCGCGCAAAACCGTGACTGTGTGAGAATAATAGTTATACTAGACAACTTCTCTTTATAGGTACAACAAGCATTCCAATTCGTATTGCACACAGTGGAAAGTGAGATGATAATGAGATGTACCATGATTATGAAGTAGTTGAAGTATATCTCGACTCAGGCACTCCTTATATCAAGTTAATGCTTTCGATAATGACTAAATTGAGAATTCAAGTTTCTATCGAAAATGAGAATGAGATGTACCATAATCATGAAGTAGCTGAAGAGTGTCGCATAAATATTAAGGAACGCATTCACTCAATGATGGTTTACATTACAGTCTTTTTTTTTTTTCGAACACTTTCAGTTTCAATTTTGTAACCCATGGGACATTTTTTATTTACTACTGATCTCAATTTTAATAGTAATTTTTTGTACAGTTGTTCCAACAATACGAATCTCTATCAATTCACAAATATTACGTATGTTATTTCCCAATGTTTTACTATACGGCATTGTACATTCAAAAGTTTGTAAATCCAAAATTACTTGTTCGCTATCGCAAACATATTAAATCACACTTCAAGTATTAATATCAACAAATTAAGCACTTTAAAAAAAACAAAAAATTTTAAAATACAACATGGTGCAGGATATATTGTGGTTGTATTGTATATACCAAGTTATTTCAGTACTGTGTGGTTATCAAATGTATTCTGATTTCAATCAACGAAATTGAACGTTCAACAGCATACATATGCAATTAACAAAATCAAACCTGTAAAAATCTAATACGGGTAGTGAAAACCCTATAGAACTATAATCGAATACCAGAAACTAGGTTTTTCTAAGAAACCCACAATAACCAAACACCAAAACTTGTATGTTCTTCCCTTACCATAGATGCATTCAACTTTTCTAAGAAACCCACATTTTCGAACACTAGAGAAATCGAATTAAGAAAACCCTAGATCTAAAAAGTAACTTTAAACCTATTGTACAATTTCTTTCACCTCGTTTGTGAAAAAGTTTCTAATTTCGACGTCCTTTATCAGAGTGTATTGAATGAACAGTAACATCAACAATGGAATCCACAATAAACGCAAATGAGGATGTTCAGAGAGAAGAAATGAATCAAGATAGTTTGATATCAAACCCCAGAAAAACTGGATTGGAAAAAAAAATAAAAAAGGAAGATGAAATGGCTCTAATAAATGTGATTTTGGAGGATATATTTTTCCACAATGCCCATAAATTTGCGCTTTATGGTTTGGAATGTGGGATGATTTTCCTTTTTTAAAATTTTCTTTCCAAAATTAAAAACCAACAATATGAGGGTATGGTTGAAATTCATTATTTTCGGATTTTATAATGTATAAAACAAAATCTACTGCTAATATTTTTATAAATACCTATATTTGCAAATACTTTTCAAATATAGTCTAGTTACGAAAAAACTCCTTTTTTCTTTTCCTTTTTTATATAGCGGTCATGCAATTATTTTCTTTTCTTTGTTCGATAACAAGGGAAGGTGAGATAAGAATTCATTGTATCATAAATAAATCATAAATAAATATTATAACTATTGCTTTTATTGATATGTAATTACCATTTAAATTGGTCACTATCATGTTTGAATTCATTCTCCAAAGTTCTTTCTTTTCCATGCTTTGAGATTGATATCATGGATAGTTCAATTTTACATTTACAAAATTTATTCAACCATTAATCCTTCAATTTGAAAATCCATCTACATAAAAAGTTAAAGAATATAAGATTTCCCAGAAAACTTGTTTTCGATTTTTTTCAAAAAACTTGACTTTAAAGATATTATTTATTACATTTAATCTTGGGTCAACTCTACCAATTTAATAGTGTTAAACAAAAAAAATAATAAATAACTCTACCAATTTAATAATTATAAATAAGTCCATTTATATCTTTGCCAATTCAATTTGATAACTATAATGATTTTAAAAAGTCAATAACATTTTAAGGCTATGGTTCAAATTTTTGGCATTTCGTATGTTAATTTTTATTGAGTTATTCGCTTTAATTGCTAAGTATAAATTGTACTCTATGAATTATTCTCACAAAATAATTATACATTTAAAAATATTTGTGTTTATAATCATTAATATATTTTAATATTATATTATAAATATTAATTAATACAATATTTACGTTTATTATCATTAATATATTTTAATATTATATTATAAATATTAATTAATACAATATTATATATTATTAATACAGTATTACTATTAATATTAATAACTATAATTGTTAATTTTTTTTAAAAATGATCAAATTTGTATTTATTTTATGAATTTAATTAATTTTGTGAGTTTTTTTTACGTAACTTTAATTATTACAAAGTTAATAGATTTACCTAAAATTTAGGTTACATTACAAGTTTAGTTTCAAGTATTTCATGTTTGTAATAATTTTTTAATTTTAAAAAGTGTTTAATAGATTTTAAGTTTAGTTTTCAAAAAAAAAAAAAAAAATTTAAGTTTTATGTTTAACCTTTGATAGGTTCTTGACACATTTAATATTAGAAAACTGTAACGTGCATTGCACGTGTTTATATTTTGATTTTTTTCCCTTCAAATTACTAAGTCTTGTCTCTATTTTTTAAAACGTTTATCTTTATTCTTTTTTTTTTATAATTTTTAACATAATTTTCTCTCTTTGCATTTCAATCTATTTATTTGGATCTAGTTTTATTTTTTAATTTGGATAAAAACACGTGTTTCTTGCTTCATGATTTTTTTACAAACAAAATTATATCGGGCAAAAAAGTATTATAATTGAGATATTCTCAATTTATTTCGTAAGATAATAAATGTATGGGAGGAGGAATGAAATTTTTGACCACATAATAATGAATAGATGTCTTAACCACCTAAAATACGTTCTTTAAAGTGATTTGTGTGATAATAAATAATGTTTTTTTTTTTGACAAACTTGTAATAAAGAATATGGAGGCAAGTAACTTGATAATAGTAATTTTTTTAAAAAAACAGTCGTTCACTTAAATAATAGATACATACATAAAAATTAGAGTTTGGAAAAACTATTCCAAAAATGTTTTTTGGTGTTAGTATTTATATATAGTATAAAAATCATACTATAACTATTTTAATATAATAAAAATGAAGATAATGATAAAAAAAAAATACACAATTTTATTTATTTTTTAATTAAAAAATTGTAACATTGTTTTTTTTTAATTAAAAAATATTTGACACTTAAACTTGTAATCAACTAGTTATTAAATGATACATGATGTGACTTGAATACTAATCTTTCTAACATTTAAAGATAGTTTTATAATTATAAAATATTTATATTTTAAAAATAAATACTATTGTTTCATTTTTTTTCTTAAGATATAAAAAAAATACGAAGTATTGAACTTCTTTTTTTTTTTTTGGTCAAAAAAATTGAGTGAAGTGATTTTTTATACCTTCTATGTCCAAATTAATAATGCTTAGAATTTTATTATTATTATAATACTCGTTTTTATTTAGATCCATCATTATCGTACTTTTAAATACATTTTATTTAACACTTTTTTTTTGTTAAATCAATATTGACATTCATTTACTTCTTTTTATTTTTTGATTGATTTATTTATTTTTATTTTACGAAATTTAGTTTTTTTTTTTTTGAGTACTTTACAAAAATAATCGTAGAGATTGAAATGACACAACATACTCGAGAAAGAAAAAAAGTAAAATATAATGTATGGAGAAATATGTAAGTTGTTTGAATATTTTTGTTTTTTTCTTATAATAATGCTAAGAATATATATTGCTTACATTTTTTTAAACAATATTGCTTACATTTTTTTTAACCTTTAAGGTCTTGATTTTTTTTATAATCATAATTTAGTTATTATTGTTACTTGTAAGGATAAATTTATTATCATAAGGTTATAAATAAATAAACTGATTTTAGAAAAAAAATTATAACTAAACCATATTAAACATGGAAAAAATGTTAATCAAAATATTCAAAATTGAAATAAAGTTAGATAAATATTATAATTATAGTTTAATAAGAATATGGCTACATATATATTAATAAAAGAAAAGAGAAATAAACAACTTGGATTTCGTCTAACCCAAGCTTAAAGAAAATGAAATCCATTAAGATATAACATTTTATCTATAGTTGTACATATTCTTTTCTTTCCTTAACCCATATATTATTTATAGTTGTCACCTTCTTCTTCACTTCCATCCTCACAATTCTTTTGAAAAAACTAAGAACAATGGTTAAACAAATCTCAAATTACAATAAGAATAAATAAAAAAACCACATCACAAAATCAATTGAATAATGTAAGAATTACAAAATAAACATCAACTTTCTTTTAAATTATAAAGAGGGAGGGAAGAGAAAGAACCACATGGTTAAAGTTTCCAAAAGCAAAAATCTTATACAATCAACTACATAAACAATATAGAGTCGAAATGGTAGTGAATTACAAAACTCTACTTTTAAACCGTTGAAGATAAGAAAAAAAAAACATTTCAAATTCTAAATGATCACGATTGAAACAAATAAAAATAAACATATGAGATAAAAAAAAAAAGGAATAAAGAATGTAGAGATTTGGAATTAGAATTGGAAAATTTGAAGTGTTTTGTAAGAAAATTGTGAGAGAAAATCCCATATATATAGTTTTAGGAAATGAAAGTTACAAATGAAAAAGTTGTGGGGATGGAAGTTACTGACCTTTGAAATTCAACAGTACTATTAATGAAAGACTTAAATTAAATTTTTAAGTTACTAAAAGAAATTTAATTTTTAAGTTATAAAAAGGAATTTAATATTTTAAACATAAAACATATGATAAAAACATTTTCGAAGTGAATATATAATAAAATAATAATAGAGGGAGTGTATTGTTTAAACATTAAAAGTGAACATTAAACAAAGGAAAAAAAAAAGTGGTTTTTTCATGTATAGCAAAATAGGGTAAAATAATTCCATCAATAGCAGAATTTGAAAAATAATTCATGTATAGCAGAATCTTCAAATGGCCCAAGTGAAATGACAAAAAAACCCACACTGAAATAAAGGAAATAGCCCAGGTAGAAAATAGCCCAACACAGCCTCACGATCTCTAGGTTTTCATCTTTTCTTTCTTTGCAATTTCAATCTCCTTCTTTGCAATCTCTGCTCACGATTTCTGCTCACGATCTTAGCTAATTTCAATCACCTTGTCTGCTTTTTCATCTCTGCTCAATTCATTCACGCGATTTTCTATCAATTGTCGTTCTTTCTATCACTAAGGGTTCGACACTACAACATTTGCGATTTTCGACTCTTGTCTTCAACTCTCTCTATCAAGCATCTTCAATCTCCTTCTACAATTCGTCTCAATCCAAACTCTCGGTATGTCTTTCACTTTTTGGGTTTTTTTTCACTTCACTGTTCACTCCAACTATAATATCACTTAGGCATAAGCTGTCTATCACCAATATATAGACCTTCTATCACTTAGACATAAGGCTTCTATCACTTAGGCATAAGCTGTCTATCACCTATACCCAAGCCTTCTATCATCAGTTAAGCATAAGACTTCTATCACTTAGGTATAAGTTGTCTATCACCAACACATAGACCTTCTATCACTTAGGCATAAGGCTTCTATCACTAGGCATAAGTTGTCTATCACTTATACCTAAGACTTCTATCACCAATACATAGGTCTTCTATAACTTAAGCATAAAGATTCTATCACTTAGGCATAAGTTATCTATCACCTATACCTAAGCCTTCTATCACCAATACATAGGTCTTCTATCACTTAAGTATAAGGCTTCTATCACTTAGGTATAAGTTGTCTATCACCAATATATAGACATTCTATCACTTAGGCATAAGGCTTCTATCACTTAGGCATAAGCTGTCTATCACTTATACCAAGGCCTTCTATCACTAATACATAGGCCTTCTATCACTTAAGCATAAGGCTTCTATCACTTAGGTATAAGCTGTCTATCACCAATACATAAACCTTCTATCACTTAGGCATAGGTTGTCTATCACCTATACCTAAGCCTTCTATCACAATACATAAGTCTTCTATCACTTAGGTAAGAATGACATTTTTCTTTATTAAATTCTTCAACTGATTGAATTATGTATATAATGATTGAGTTATCAACTCAAATGAAGTTAACTTTTGTGTGTTTCTCAATGCTTGCAGGTTGTGAAAAAATATAGATCAAAGGTTGCTGCTGAAAGGATAAAGAGGCAAACTAGGCCTACTAAGAAAATATTGGAGAATGCATCTACAGAGAGGATGGCCAAAATACAAAAGGAAAATAAGAAAGGAAAATAAGAAAGGAAAATACGAAATTCAAGCTGCAATTCAAGCTATAGACTATCTAGAGAAGAATTCTCCAACAAAGAAGTCTCAAGAGTTATCACCCAAGTCTCTAACAGTTAGGCATTCACCAAGATTGCATGTGGAACCTCCATCTTTCGATTTAAAGATCGCTAAAATGAATAATGATTGAAAATCTGTTAGCTTTCTATAGTTTGAACAATTAGTCCATTTACTTTTGAATAATTACTTCAAATTGAATTAAATGAAAGCTTTTGTTTTATCAGTTTACTTTTACTCTACTTTTGCTCTGTTATGCGAAAGTGATAGAAGACTTATGCATATGTGATAGAAACTTTGTCAATGAATTATATGAAGATCCAAAATCTCAATGAAACTTTGTCATTGCTCATGTTGATTCCCTTAGCTATCTAGTGACAGTCATGGACTTGATGGTTCCTTGGAGTCTTACATTGGCAGTCGTAGATGGATATTCTATTTTTGTTTTCTATTTACCCTCTCAAATGAGAGTAACATCGATCATTGTCACTGGAGATTGGGTAAGGCCGTACGGGAAATATCATATCCTCTAAGAAACAAAATATAACATGTCTGCATATGTGATAGAAGGTTTATGCATAGGTGATAGAAGGCTTATGCATAGGTGATAGAAGGTTTATGCCTAACTGATAGAAAGCTTATGCATATGTGATAGAAGGTTTATACATATGTGATAGAAGATTTATGCATAGGTGATAGAAAGTTTATGCCTAAGTGATTGAGTTATCAATTATTTTTGTTTTCGAGTTCAATCAATTTTTGGTTTAGGCTTCTATCACACAGATGTTTCATTGTTGCTATACACGATTTCTTTCACACATACACTATACATGATTTCGTTAAGATTTTCTTCAATCATTTCAAAAATACATCATACTTTTTACGATTTTAACCAGTGTATCAATCAGTATGTTTTTTTTTTTACTTAAACTCAGATTACGTTACTTATTTTGTTTCCTTAATTTCAAGTAATTGCATGTTGATACTACTTCTCTATTTCAATCAATTTTATTCTTTCTTATTGAATCTATTAGTTTGCCTATAATTGGATCTATTAGTTTGTTATTGGTTGAATCTATCATTTTACTAGTGATTGAATTTATCAGTTTGCTAGTGATTGATAGCATCCATGTTTTACAACCCACTTTAATCAGTTTCCTAGTGATTGAATCTATCAGTTTGTTAGTGATTAAATCTATCAATTTTTGACTGATTGAATCTATCAATTTCTTAGTGATAGGATTTTATTTATTTTTATGTTTCTATTCAATCACTATGTCTTCAATTATTATGTAACTTGAAAATTGATTGACTTCTATCACTTAAAAAACGTATTGACTTCTATTAATAATTCATAACCTTAGAAAGTTATAAACATATTTTGACAATCGAGAATTCGTCATTGGTACAACTACTACTTTGGTCGGTGAGACTGAAACAGAGGACAACTGAGTAGTATCGACAACTCTAGGCGAGAATGTGAAAGCAACACATGAAGGTTTCTACAAAAGAGTTCAAGATCAATTATATATATTTTATGTCAGTTGAACAATATTGATTTAAACAATTCAATTTAAATTGATATTATTAAAAATAGTGAATTTCAGGTTGAACTTTGTTAAAATTGGTAGGTGAGGTTTAAAAATAGAAATGATAATATTAAGCTAAATATAAGATCAATTTAATAAAATTGAAAGTTAGTAAAATAATTTAAATATAAAATTAGAGTTTGAGTTGCAAAAATGATTCTTCCTCTTATGATTTTGAAAGTGTCGACTTTTTTAATTGAAAAATGGGTAAGTATATAATGGTTCAAAATTAAGCAAAAAATTGGGTTCAATGTTAAAATTGCCGACACCGAGCATGAAAGTTGCAAAGAGAAAAGGGTAGAAATGGAAAAACGGAAAAAAAATCTCAAAATCTGCTATATATGAAAATATTTTAAGAAAAAAGCTATAATTCTAATACATTAGGTAAACATTGCCATCCATAGTAAATTCTCAAAAAAAAAACTTACGTGATGAGAGTGGCTGTTTTCTAAAAAATAATAAAACAAAAATAATCAGTCAAACTTCTTGAAGGGATTGCTTTGAAGGAGGGGTTGAAGCATTTGAGAGAGGTGAAAAGTTGTTTTTTTACCCCCAATTTTGGTGGAGTCCTTAAGTGTGGTCAAAGCTGTTGTTGATGGCTCCTCAGATATCTCTGAATTCAACAATTTAGTCGTTGACCTTAGGTATCTAATTTCAATTCTTGGCATTGAGCGAGTCTCTTTTTGTAATAGACTTTATAACAGAGTAGCTGATTTGTTGGCCAAGAAGGTTTCAGATGTTAGTTTTGGTTGGGTGGCTCCTTGCCTTGATGTTGAGGCTGAGTCTTTATTTTGGAGGGGGATTCTTCCCCCTGACATTGGCTCCACTTTGGAGAATGATTGTATTGGTGTGAATGTGTTTGTTTGAATGAATTGGTGTTTAAAAAAAAATTATATTGGTTGGAAGTAATTTAAAGTATGGCTTAGAGGTAAAATCGTCCAAAAATAATTTTCTCCTTAAGCCATACTTTAAGATAGTATGACTTTAAGGTAGTATGATTTTCTTAACGTATCTATTTGATATAAAATTAAAATTTTGTGACTAATAAGTTCATGAATTTTAAATTTGGTATACTCGTTGAAAACGTTTCTGTTGATGCTTGTAAATATAATCCATGTATTAGACTACGGCATAATTGGGAACTGCTTATGTAAATAGGAGGTTGGATTGTTATAACTCAACTCACATTTCGTCCATCACTTATAATATCCACGGTGACTCAAACCTATGCCATCCTTTCGCATAACCTTTACAACTGTTTAATAATAATGCACGTCTTCGTTTGAGATTAACCATTTTTTTTTTCTTTATAACTCATGTTATAAAGACATGTACTCCAAACATCGTTTATCACAATCTTTGATATAATAATTTGCATTCCAAACACAATTTATAATAACTCTCCATTTAAAACAATCCATTATTTATCCTAACTTATATAGTTTAACAATAAAATAAGTACCCTAAAGACAGCTTGGTTGTACAAAGTCAAAGTAGGACTAACTTTTGTGTTCACCAATCTATATGTGAATATTTCAACAAATGTGTCCTTGTCGTGTTCATATCCATTGACTTAGAATTCTGATGAAAACTGATATTGATAGATATTCCCATGATTTGAATAAATGTAAATTTAGAATTTATGAAATATATAGATTTGAACTGTAAATAAAAAGGGGGTTATGACTTTTTTTTTAATCTATACTAAGAATATAACTCATGCAATATTAATTCTTTCTAAATCAAAACTGTGCTCGTGAGCCTATTTTTTAATTCACGAGTGAAGTTGATTTGATGTGATATTCTTTTTTAGTACAACAACAATATTTGAAGGTTTGAAGATTCAAAGCTACAATCTCTAAGATACATACCTACGTTTCACAAAACTCGTTTCACAAAGTTTTGTGATAGAATCAAATGACATATTTTAGTAGAGCTTAAAGTTGTAAGTTTGATGATGGTTTAGCAATGTGTAAGTTGTAAAATAAAAACATACGACTTGGACAAGATATTAGTATAGTGTAGTTCTTGCATCCAAGGAAAACAGTTATTTGAAGTCAATGCATAAGATAGAAGATGAATTTCAATTTATATTGCCATACAATTTACCTATCAAACATAAACTATAGCAGCCAATCTGAGGTACCTCAAGGACTCTAACTTTTGCAAGCAAGTCCCTAAACAAGAAGTTACGTATTAAGTTGCTCGATCGATAGGAAAAGGATAGAAGCCTTATTTACGAAGCAAATTAATAGAAGAAAGAAGGAAATTTGCAAAGCTATTCTACTGTAGAGGAGAGGATAGAAACAACTAAGACTCAATTGTTAGCTTGTTTGTTTGATCTTATGTTATTTATTAAAGGTGAAGTGGATAATATACCATAGTTTGTTAGCTTAAGCTTCTGACTTTAATGATGACTTTTAACACTGTATATGTTGGGAATTAAATCTATGACAAGCATAAGAGTGACCCTTTTCTTAAATCTCCCCAAATGATCGAGCTGGCTTGCGCGACAAGATTATTTTCATGGGGGAATTGGTCCAACTCTACAACATAAACCTTTCTTTTCTTTCTTTATTTTATATCAATCAACTTACACGCACTTCAACAGGACAAACAGTATGACTTTACAAATTTTGGTTGTCAAGGAAACCGCATCGAAAATTAATTCCTAGTTAACTGGCAAATAGATTGAATTCATAACTTTTTATTCTTCAAGGTCCTCTTGACCATTAGATCAATGCATGACGGTTAACCTAGACCTTTCTCTATGCGTCAAACATTTCCCACGGTATAAGAAGAAAGATGGTAAAAATTTCTCTACACGTCCTCTAAGAACTTCCTAATATTTTCTGTAGGAAAATAGGATCACCTACTGGAAGGTAGAGAACACTAATAGAGGTTGCACACAAGGAGTTAGATATTATTCATAAATATGAAGTGTATATATAATTTTCATGTGCCTTCTTCTATTTTCATATAATCATATAAATAAAATTCATTCATCTACTTCTATTTTCATTCTACGATCCTATATTATACAACAGTACACAAGGAGAAAGAAATGTGACCTGCCTCCAAGCAAGACTCTAATGTCCGGGGTACCAGAACATGCCTTTAATTCCTTCGGGGTCTGGTTTAAAACCAAGATCCTGGTAGAACTCTACCACTGCAACAATCACATCGTTTTAGACTTTTAGCAAAATCCAAATCTGACCTAAATTATTCTCTACGCTAAAAATGGATTCCAAAAAAGTGCAGTCCTACAATTGAGATATCAGTTTGCAGTCCTACTCCTACATTTGTCCAAAAACCCATAACAAAAAACATTAGATATAGAGCATCAAGATCGATGATAGTAGCCAACATGAACATGGCCAAGACTAAGAGTTGAGGCATTTTATCTTTTCTTCCTCTAGGTTGTTGTATTTACAAATTTCTTCACCTCAGATGTGATGTAATATTCTAAAATATATATCTATATATACATATATAGTAGCCAACATGAACATAGCCAAGAGTTGAAGCATTTTATCTTTACTTCCTCTAATATATGATAGTACTAGGCTGCAAAGAAATGGTCTACTATGGAGGCACTAAGGAGAGATCCATACCTTGACTATCTGCAAAAAGAGTTATATTGCCAATATCCCTTTGCAAAAGTGCCCTTATAAGCTTTTCAACAAGGGCCCTGCCAAGGCCTTGACCCTGAACCACAAAAGCATATTCTCTAGTTTAGTATATTTAGTATAGCATAAAAGATAACACGTACTCAGGTTCTAATGAACGAGATAGTGCATCAGCACGGGTCTTAGATCAAATTTATGCCCTCGAATTATTCTCTGATTAATAGAACCAAAAGAACGGATTTTTCAACTCAAATTTTTTTTATGTCAATATCCTCAGCCTTTGACCTTGTTTAATGCAAACACAAACGTCTGTTCTCCATGCCACTTGATGAGTCTTTAATGCATCTTGCTGAAAGCTATGATTAGACTTGGAAGGAAGAGGAAAAAACTTCTAATCTTGACCACCAATTACTGTCATTCCTTGGATTATATATCACTACACAAAAGATATCACTACACAAAAGATATAGCTTAAAGTAAAATGCTAACAGGTTTTTTAATCCACAAAGGGGCAAACTTGCCAGCACTCGACTATACTTGCAGGACAATTAGTTGATTTGATCCTACCATATTTGATGGTCAAAATAACTTTGGATATTAAATCTTAAGAAAGTGGTCGCCATGGTTTGATCATCTCATTGATCACTAGGCTAATCCTTGGTAGTTAATATATTAACAGATATTTCTTAGACGGACGTTCGATATCTATCTAGATCGTTGGTGATAAGATCCAAAATCTATATTGATATCAAATAACAAGGAAACTACAAGATAAGCCAAGTTTTGATAGGAACTTGGAACCACTCATTTTTTTTAGAATACTCTCTTGAGTCCACTACAATTTCACTCAATATTTGGATACCTCCCCTTTCCTTCAACCTCTCTAATTCCCTAACTAATTGCCTAAATAACCCTCATATTATTCCTAATTCTTCTAAGGCCCCAAACCTATTAGTTGGCCACAATAAATTTTTTTGAAAAAAGAAACAAAATACTTTCATTAAAAGAATGAAAAGAAGCAAAAGCTTCAAGTACAAGTCTCAAGAAGAGGGAGATAGCAAGGGATACAAGAAACAAAAATCCAAAACAAGACAAAAGAAACAAGAAGAACAAAAGGCCAAACTAGGGGTACACACACGTTGGGTTGATTCAGGTTGAGAGGAAATTTTGAACCAACCCAAAACTTCGGGTTGATCATTTTACCAATCGATTTAAATCAAAAAAGAAAATAAAGAAATGAGAAATCTGTTTTTTTTTTTTTGTAGGAATGCATATTAGTGAGATAAACTTTGACTAATGATATAGTTTAGAGGATGAATGGACCAAAAATTAATTCCTTAATCTAAAGTTTTAATCAGAATGGGACAATAGAAGAAAACAATTTAATACAGTACAAAGACTTTTAAAAACTTATTAAAAAAAAGACTTTAAAATTTGGAACTAAAAAAATGAATTTTAAAAACTAGAACTGTTAAAAAAAAACTCTTAAGAACTGAGGGAAGTATCAATTCAGAAAGAAACGGAAGGAAATGATGAGGAAGGAAAAAATAAGTTGCAAAATGGAGGGATAATGGACACGTGACAGATAATTAATTAAAAGACAGATTTAAAAACAGCAATGTACCCGAGATTCGAATGTCATTCTTTGTTATTCTTACTCAGGACCTAATCCAATGCGCCACTATGACTTTATACAGATTCACATGCATTAATTATTAATATATCGGTTCGGTTTGGGTTGAACCGAACTGAATTTTCCGGTTCTCTTTAACCCCAACCCTTATATTTTGGGTTGGGTTAATCGGGTTGTCGATTCTTTTGTACACCCTTAAGCCAAACGATCAAGAAGCCTAAGAAGCCCAAGTATGGCCGAAAAAGAGATAAAGTAGCCAAAAAACTTCAAGCGGTAGTCTTCAAAAACAAGAGCAGCAATAAGCAGCATCAATGAAAAACTGAGAAAAGAGGACAACATTGCAAGGCATCGGAAGCTGATAGAAGAAGAGACCAAAATAAATTCAACCAAAATAGTCATCACATAAACTTCAACTGGCTGAGCAAACTTCTGACCCACGACATTCCGTCAACTGAATTCCTTCGATGTCTCCGGTGTCTGGCCTAGGAATGGGCGTGGTTACCTTGTTTCAAAAAAACAAGTGGCGATAATGTTAGCAAACTTTTATGAGATTTCAACTATAGAGTTCTACTGACCTTCAGAGACCAACAAAGGAGAAGTAATAGCAAATTCTGCTAAATCAGAGGGGAAATGAACTCCTTATGAGCAAAGGAGAAGGCAACGTCTAAATTTCCAGGTGCTGAGTCAATAGTACAATACTGATGTCATCGTCGAAGTCAAAATCATGATGAGAGGGAGGATTGATCCTTGGGGGGTGGTTTATGGTGAGCAACAATCCCATGAATCGTAGAGCTTTGAAAGCCGGACGAGGGAAGGATAGGGGTAAAATCAAAAGAATGAGGAAAAGGATAAGCCAGAAGGATGGCGTTTAAAGGATGGGATCAATGGAAGAGATGAATAATGGGTTTCAATGCAATCAAGATTCAAGACAAAAAAAATTTCGAAGGAGATGGTGGATTTACTTCTTCTAATATAATGAAGACCAGTTTAATAAAAGAAGATTTAGAAGGGGAGGAAAGAGGGAAAGCTAGAAGGGAAGCAAGAGGAAAAGGTGGAGAAGGAGGAATCAGGTTAATGAGGGGGTTAGGGTCAAGTGAAGTGTTGAATTATGTTTTAAACCACTAATCAATTCAAAGTCTAAGCTGATGGATCAGGGTAAATTTAATTATATGAACCAATACTTCCCCTCACTTGTGGGCATTGAAATTTGAAAAATGCCCTACAAATGGAATTTAATTTTAATTGGGGAGGAAACGACTTAGCATGGATTCAAACTCATGACCTCCTGCTCTGATACCATGTTGAATTATGTTAAACCACCAACCAATCCAAAAGCCTAAGTTAATGGATTGGGGTAAATTTAATTATATCAACCAACAAAAAGAACAATTGGGGAATGGGGGAGGAAGGGGGCGACAAATCAATAAGGGGGGAAGAAGGATGATATGAGGAGGGAAAGAGTTTCCGGAGAAGAAATAAACTTGATTAGGAGGCTCGCTATAATGAGGACCAAAGTCGTGTAGATTTGGGTCAATACCCTTATCAATCATAATGTTATTAAGCCTAGAAAGGTCAATGGGATTGTAGAAGTCTTTCATGAAAAGGTTGGTCTGCAAAGAAAAAGGAGGATCCAAGTGCAAGAAAACGTTTCCCTTTGTAGAATGTGAAATCATGATAGTATAAGGCATAAAACCACACAAGTTTATCTTGACTTTGATACGGACTTGAAAAACGTTAATCAATAAAGATTTCTGAATTAATTTCTTCCATGCCCCTAAAGTAGATCTCAATAGCTTCAAAAGAGTCTTTGCTTCAAAAATCCAAAGGTAAATTGGAAATGGAGATCCTGATAGAATCTACCAACCTTTATATTAATAAATCTCTAAAGAGAATCTCCCTTAGAGCCAAAGTTCCAAAGACAACAACTGAATGAATCCATAACAATGACCTAACATCTCCTATTTATAGTAAACACCTAATAATGACCTAATTTAATAATAAAAGACTAACATCTCCTCTTTTGAGAAATCCAATGGAATGCAAATCGACACACTTTTCTTATGCAAATCTACCACACTTTTCTTAATAAATAATATGACCTTATTTAATTTCATCTTGTGGAGTCGATTCTCTTTTCATCTTCATCTTCTGAGATTTTCTTCTCCTCCCATCAACAATTTCAGTAGCGATTTGAGATTTCTCCATCGGTTTGACTTGGACATCTTTTCTTATGTAACGAAGTAAGTTTTCTCTTTTACCACTAGATGATTTATTCACGGTCGAATAGGGATGATTTCTTCTCCAAACTCAAACTCTTAGTGTACTATTGTCCTACACTACAGGTTTTATGGGTCTCAAGAATTCAAGTCGATACTTGTGTCCTTCTCCAAAGATTTTGTGCGTCTCAAGAAGTTTTCACACGTTTCAAGCTTTTGTCCTTCATTCAAAAAATATCCCCATTGGCAATATGTCATTTTGGAAAATGAGAAAGATATCAATACTTGCAAATGTACTTTTGTGGCAAAATTACCAAGGGTGGTATTAGTCGAGCAATGACACATCTAGTTGGTGGGAATCGAAATGTCAAATCTTGTTTAAAATGTCCACCTAATGTAAGAGATAAATTGAAGGGTTACCAAGAAAGAGTGAAATCAAAACGAGAAGAAAGTAATCTACTTCCTAGCTATGTTGATTATGATTTAAATACAATCGACGAAAAGGATGCCATGGAATTTATTGGATCAAGTTCAAGAACTAGAAAGAGAGCATTTAACAGCAGTGAGACTACTGGAAGTCACTCTTAATTACAAATGAAGTCACCACGACAAAAAGGCACAATGGATAAATTTGTTTTTCCAAATCCATCAAAGGTTGTTGATGATAGGAATAGATTGAAAAACTTTGAAGCAATCTATCATCAATGAAAAATATAATAAAAAGTGAAGAGATGCACCTGTTCAATTCATCATCTGTTGGATCTATCATGCAGGTATTCTATTAAATACCATTCGCTTAAGAAGCTTTCATGTCATGTTAAAAGCTATTGGTCAATTTGGTCCAAATTTAAAATCATCTTATCATGAAGTAGAGTAACGTACTTAAACAAGGAAGTCCAATTCACAAAAAAATCAAATGAAAAGTCATGAAGTTGAATGGAAAAGAAATGGATGTAAGTTGAATCAAGGTGCGCGCAAGCTGGCCCGGACAGTCATGAATATAAAAAAAGAAGAAAAGAAATGGATGTTCATTGATGTAAAATGGATGAACTAATAGAAGTGATGGACTTTAATTAACTTTAACTCTAGTGTTGGAACTATGTTTGTAGAATCTATTGATGCATCGTCATGCATCGAAACAAGAGAAAAGTTATTAAACTCTCGAATAAGATGGTCAAGAAAATTAGCAAGGAAAATGTAATTCAAGTTGTTACTGATAATACCTCAAATTACGTCCTAGCTAGTAAGTTCTTAGAAACAGAACAACCCCATCTATATTGGACACCGTGTGCAGCTCATTGTTGAGATTTGATCTTAGAAGACATTGGAAAAATTGAACAATTCAAGAATTGCCTTAAAAAGACCGTGACACTAAGTGGATTTATATATAACCACTTGTATGTACTGAATATGATGAGGGAATTCACTAATCAACATGAGCTAGTTAGACCGGCTGTTACTCGTTTTGTAACCTTATTTTTTACACTATCCAGCATTCATAAGAATAAACTCAATCTGAGGAAAATGTTTCAATCTTAGAAATAGTGACACCATTTTAATCAACATAATCTCAACGGTAAGAGAACGACTAACACCATTTTATTGCCTTCATTTTGGAATTCAATAGTCTTTACTTTAAAGGCATCAGGACCGTTAATCTGTGTTTTGAGACTTGTAGATGGTGACAAACTTGCAATGTAATATATTTATGAAGCCATGGACAGAGCAAACAAGGCGATTAAAAATGAGTCCAATGGTAATGAAATGAAATATAAGCCAATTTGGGATTTTATCGATAGAAGGTGGGATTATCAACTTCATCGACAATTATATGCAGCGAGATATTACTTGACTCTGGCTTTCTTCTATGACCATAAAGATGCAACGGTTGATGACGAGCTTTTTTTTTATGACAATGACCTGGCATGGGGAGACGTGGCCCATGCTAGTGGGGTTAATGAACCCATAGTTTATACTAGATCAAAAGGAAAGTCACCTGCAGCTATAAATGCCACAACTTCTAGACATCGAAGCAGTGTACTTCATGTGGTTAGTGAGATGAAGGAGGATGAAGAAGAGTTGGGTATTGCAGAGGAAAATGTTCAAAATGAAGCACTAGATGATAACTTAGATTTAGATGGCGAGGAGGATGCTTTTTATATATGAATTGAATACTTATTTTTTGTTTATCCATGATGACTTCTTTTTATAGTTTTCGCTTTTTAGTATTATTTTACAATAATTTCAATTTTTCAGGGAATAAGATTATGTTTTAATATTAAATTTATATTCTATATATAATATTTAATTATGCTTTTGTTCGTTGCACCTTGCTTCACTCGGGCCTCGCCTTTCTATCGCCTTTTGCCTTAAGGAGATCAGTGGCATTGTTGTCTTGCACTTTGAAAACACTTATGTTTAGTTTTGGTTACGCCTATGATTTCTTTTATGTTTTTACTTTTTAGTACAAGTGTGCAAGAATTCAAAATTTTATGAGAAAATAACATGTTTTTATATCAATTTATGCTCTATATACAATATTTAGCTATATACTTATTCGTTGCAACTCGCTTCACTCTAGTCTCGCCTTTTTGTCACCTCTCGCCTTAAAACAATCATTGAGACAATCAATTTTTGAAGTGCAAGCCACAACGCAAGGCGACAGAAAGGTGAGACCTGAGCAAAACGAGGCACAACAAATAAGTGTATAACTAAATATTATATAGAGAGCATAAATTGATAGAAAAACATGTTCTTTTGCCATAAAATTTTAAATTCTTGCACAATTATGCTAAAAAGTAAAAATATAAAAAGTCAATAAGGATAACAAAAAATAAACATAATATTTCAAATATAAAAATCATAATCCTCCCCATCTAAATCTAAAACATCATCTAGTGCTTCCCCTTGAACATTCTCTTCTTCAATCCCCGACTCTTCTTCATTTTTCATGTCGTCATCACTAACCACATGAAGTACATTACTTCTATGTCTAAAAGTTGTTGCAGGAGACTTCCATTTCGATTTGAACAAAGTGCTTACGTGTTCAAGCACTCTAGTGGCCCATTTTTGTAAAATTGGAGTACTTCCAACAACGTGCATTGGTTTTGGTCACTAGAGGATGTTATCAATCGTTGCACAACTTTAAACGGCCCACTCATAAATTTCCACATCATGAACAATATCATTTTCATTGTCATAAAAGAGAAATGAATTCAAGTAATATCCTACTGCATATAATGGTTGATGAAGTTGACAATCTCACCTTCTATCTATAATATCCCAAATCACCCTATATTTTGCTTCATTATCATTGAACCTCTTCTTAATGGCCTCTTTTGCTATGTCCATGGCTTCATAGATATATCTCATTGCATATTTGTCACCATCTAAAAACACGAACTAAAGGTCATGATACATTTAAAGTTTTGGTACCACTGGTCCGTCCCTAGGCTACGACACTAGGATACATCAAAAGAGTGGAGACATAATTAAGGGGTGTCTACAAATTAACATCACAAGTGGGTCTCAAATCATGCCATAATATGAAATAAAAATCTTCCTCAAATTGGCTTAATTTTTGTGAATGCTTGACATGATCAAATATGAGGTTGCAAAACAAGTAAGAGAGTCTACCTAGCTCGTGTTGATTAGTGAATTCTCTCATCATGTTCTATACATACAAATGGTTATAAATAAATCCACTAATTGCCACGGTTCTTTTCAGACATCTTTTGATTTGATCAATTTTTCAATATCTTCTAATATCAAATCTAAATAGTGAGTAGTACATGGTGTCCAATATAGTTGAGGTCGCTTTGCTTCTAAGAACTTACCAGCTAAAACGTAATTTGAGGTATCATTGGTGACTACTTTGATTATATTTTCCTCACCAATTTTCTCGGTCATTGAATCCAAGAGTTCAAATAACTTTTCTATAGTTTTGATTCATGAAGATACATCAATGAATTCCACAAACATATTTCCACTATTAAAGTGAACCAAGAAATTAATTAAAGTCTTATCTCTTCTATCAGTTCATCCATCTGACATTAATGAACATCAAAAAAATTTCCATTCAACTTCATGGCTATCTATTTTTCAATGATGCAAGATTGCTTCAACTTCTTCAATCTATTCCTATCATCAACAACCTTGCATGGATTTGGATAAACACATTTATTCATTGTGCCTTTTTGTCTAGTAGCTCAAACTTGACCCAATAAATTTCATGTCATCCTCTTCGTTGATAGTCATAATTAACATAGCTAGGAAGTGCATTATTTTCTTCTCGTCTTAATTTCAATCTTTCTTTGTAATCCCTATATTCATCTTTTATATTAGGTGGGTACTTTAACAAGCTTAGACATTTCGACTCCCACCAACTAAATGTGCAGTTGCTCGACTAATAACACCCACGGAAATTTTTCCATTGAGTATACATTTGCAAGTATTGGTGCCCTTCTTATTTTCCAAAATGACATATTGTTAATCAGGATGTTTTCTTCTTGTCTCAACTTCTCTCATCCTATTATATTAATTTTAATTGTATCTTTTTTTAATAAAAAAAACAACTGATTAATGAATTAGAAAAATCATATAAGAACTTAAAGTAAATATATCTTAAAGCAAACTTAAATCCAAGTCAATACAAATCAAATTCAAAAAACAAACTTAAACGAAATCAGAATCCAATCAATATCAAAACAAATTTTTGAATCATTATTTAAAAAATATTATATTTGAAAGATAAAAATCATGTATGTTGATCTTAAATAAATTGTTTATTATAAACAATTATAAAAATCTAAAAGAAATGTCATGGCTGCAATTGAAACACAACATTTAATTGAGAAAAGTGAAAAATCTAAGAGAAATACAATTGAAACAAAACATTATTAATTGAGAAAAATGAAAAATAAAATAGATTGATTTTGATCTTTCAATACGTTGAGAAGCACAGAACACGTGAAGTACTTCTTGAGACACACAAAACCTTTTGAGAAGGAAAAAAGTACACTGAGACCTAGAGAAGGACAAAAAGTACATTTATTCCACCACGAAGAAACATGAATTCTTCTATGCAAGAAATATTTGTGGTAAGACGAAGAGAATACTTACTCAGTTACTAAAAGTTTTCCAGTCCTCAAATCCCTTCACAAGTCTCGCAATCATAAATGAGCAAATCTCAAAAGATAATGATAGAAGACAAAGACTCGATGAGATGAAGATTTGATGATGAATGCTATATTATAAGGCAAGTGTGCCGATTTCTGTTTCGATTTTTAAAAAAAGATTTTGAGCTCTATATGAGTTGATTCTCATAAAATCCTTTAATACTTTCCTCAAACAGATTCTTTCTTTCTATTTTTTTTTTCTTAGAAAACATAACACTCTTCAATTAGACGCAGTGCCTTCGACAAAGGAGAAGGCCCGACTAGGCACAAAAAAACACAAGGCTGATGCCTGATTGAATGTGCTTGCCTCGACTGCTTGTGAGGAACTAGACCCCCTGGTCACCTCGCCTCTTGCCAAAAGTGAGCACCTAGGTTCACCTCAACAACATGTTGAGAACTAATCAACCTATTTACTTTGATGACTTACAATGACGAGCGTCCTCATCCAGAAGATTGGGATCCAGCCACAACTCCATTTTTAAATAGGACCCCTCCTAGACATTGGTTTTAAAATAGAACTCGTTCTTTTGTTATAAATGCTTTTTGAAACATTGGCTAATTGTTTTTTTTTATTTGTTATTGCCTTGGCATCCTTTTGATTATTCGGATAGGTTATATTATTTGTTCTATCAATGAAAATGTTGTGTTTCCTATCAAAGAAAAAAAATACATACAAACGAGCATGAAACTACGAATAAAGAGTCCTAATGTGGATATGTTACCATAGATGCACAATGCTAACTTTTTTTTTTTTTTTGAAACAAGGTAACCTCGCCAGTCCCTAGGCCAGACACCGGAGACATCGAAGGAGTATTGTCATAGGTGAGTCTCGAAGCTGAGACCTTGAGGGGAGCATACCCTCAAAGCCCAAGTCTTCAACCGCACAATAGTGTAACTAATTGCAAATCAACAATAAGATATAATTTCATACAGTCTTTAGTGTAGCAAGTGATAACCTGATAAGACGGATCCACAAGAACATCCCAAATTGTAGCATTGAATGCATGGTCCGATGTGGCACGAGCCATACCAATGAGTTTCTTTTGTGCATTCTCCTCTGTCAAATAACTTCTCAAAATACAATAAGATGTTCATAAATATTTTCAGCATGGAACTGGAGAAAATAAATGAATAACTACAATAAAATACCTGAATCAGAAGACTTCCGTGTTGAATGTAATGTAGCTACCATATAACTGTTTCTAAGGGCTGCAGCTAATTTTGGCAGTGGTCTACGTGGCCAGCCTACCTGTCAACAAAAACATATTATTTTCTCATGGATTAATGCATCGCAATAATGTGCATGAAAAATTTGCAATAACACCAAGCCTGAGAGGATGGATGAAGTAGCACATACTTTTTTTATAAGTAAACAAAATGTACAAATTAATTAAACCAAAAAAAAAGCCAGATCCTGAGCACATAAATGAATTTATGGTCTACAAACTAATATTTCTTACAAGGTGCTAAAGCCTGATGATTAACCTTATCACAAAGAGCTTGAAGATCATATATATCAACATCTCCACCTGAAGAGAATATTATTTGTTCAATTGTTCCATCTGGTAACGTCGTCTCAGTAAGAACAAACTCCTCAGGCAAGGGTTCTTCTTCCTCTTCCTGAAGCGGGGAAGGTGGTTCAACCACTTGGGTAGCATTATTGTTCAAGAACCTGCAACAAGAAGAAGAAACTCCTTTTTAAAAAAAGTGTAGCAACTTGTGGATCATGCTTGTCAATTCAGTAAGGATGTGAATGATACTCACAAAGAGGTTCAATGAAATTGAAATTTAGAGTACAGAGAAACCATAATCACACAAATAATTTTTAAAAAATATTTTCTTGAAGGTTAATTAACCATCTTGTCATTAGATTTTTCTTTCTTTTTTTTTTTATTTCTTCACATCAACAGCAAATAGCTCTTTTCTTCATTAAACAACCCACGCGAGAGAAACCTTTCAGGAGTATCCGTTGGGAGCATTAAGCATGGTAAATGATTTTAAGTTCTTCAGTGTTTACTTGTTTTCTTATTGAAGTCTTCATTGTTCTTATTTACATAGCAAAACTCGTCTGATGGCATCCTCCTCAGAGTATCCGTTTTACTATTATATTTTTGTTAGTTTTTATATTTTCGTAAGTGTCCTGTTATGCACATTTCAACAAATTTCATGGGAAAACGTATTATATTATCATACTACATTTAGTTTCCAAGGATACTCTTAGGAAATCAATTTCTAGATAGGAAGCCACTATACATTAAACTCATTCTCTCTAAGCACTTTATGACTCTCACGGCCCTCACTAACTAGTTACCACTAAATTTTTATAAGTTGATCAGCATAAAATACATGTCAATCAAAATATCTGTTATGAATCATGATTACCAACCTTTTTTGTTTCTTATAAAAAAAAAAGTCAACCTTTCTTATAAAGGTTGTGAAGCCGCCTCACTTTCAACATGGGATCCTCAACACATAACATACTAAAAGAGCAATCAACATTGTGTTACCCAGAAATCTTCCAAAGCATGCTTAAAATAAAATTGCAGTGTGTACAAAAAGGTCACCATAATAGCCAAATCTGTCAATTACCCGGATTTGATAGAGTCCCAAAAGCTAGCCCGTAGTCGGCATACCTTCCGCTTTTTGCTCACTAGAAAATAATACACGCAAAATTAGTAAACAGAAGGAGATAGACAGAGAGAGTTTCCAAGAAAAGCAAACTGAAACTAATACTTCAAAATTTCGTTTAAATTATTCAATATGCCATAAAAGAGCAAACAAATTGCATCAAAATGCCTAGATTAAAACCATCATGGAGTAACCTAATGGTCAAAGAGAGCCTTTAGGTGCTAAAGGTGATGGCCGGGTTCAATCCATGGTGACCACTTATCTAGGAAAACAAGTTTCCTTGAAATCCAAATATTGTAGAGTCTGGCAGTATGTCGTCACGTGACATTAATCGAGATGTGCGCAAGCTAGTCATATATATATATATATATATATACCTAGATTAACCTATTTTAGCAACAATGCAGATCCATTCGATCACTAAAGACAGAAGAGAAACGTACAATAAAAAAAAAACAGACTTATTGATGTTCTGTTCTTCAACCTGAAGAGCATCTCAAAAAACAAAAAAAGGATGATATACCTCTAGTGAAGCCGTAGTTCAGACTGCGAGGAACCAGCAACGAGCTCGACACTTTACAGCTACAATCCAACAGAACAACTCGGCATCTGAAACATGGCAACAAATCAGGAAGAAGGACAAAATTGCGGTACAAATAGACTCAAATTGAAGTCCGGCTACGAAGAACAGCTGAACAGGAAATCAGATTACTGACGGAGAAGAGGCGGCGATGAGTTTCTGAGACATCATCGGTGGTCGGAAAGGGAAACGGAGATTGAGAGAAAGCCGCCGGAGCAGAGCAATGAATCGATGAAGTTGAAGTGATTTTAGTTGCCGCTTCCTAATGCTCTGTTCTCCACAGAATTCTCCGCCTTCATCTATGCCGCTACCCTATCAATTTTTTGCCTCATTCTTCTTTTAAAACAAAACGTAATTTCTTTTTTTTTTCTTATTTAAAATAGAAAAACGATAATTCCTTAAAAAAAAAGAGAAATCTTTACGTTTATGGTTTTCTTGGTTAAAATACCATTTTGGTCCCTCAACTTTGAAGTTTGTTCCACTTTGGTCCCTAGACTTTCAAATGTCCATTTTTAGTCTCTTGACTTTGTATTTTGTTCAATTTTAGTCCCTTGACTTTGCTATTTGTCCAATTTTGGTCCCTAGACTTTCAAATGTCCATTTTTAGTCCCTTGACTTTGTAGTTTGTTCAATTTTGGTCCCTTGACTTTGCTATTTGTCCAATTTTGGTCCCTCGACTTTCAAATGTCCAAATTTAGTCCCTAGACTATCAAAAAAGTTCAAAAATGGTCCTTTCACAAATAAATTTTTTTCTCACTCCTAAATTATTTTTCTCTCTTCCATCTTTCATCATTTCTCTTCTAAAAGTTTTATCTCTCTTAAATCCACATCTCTAATCCTCTTCTCTTCTTTTTTTTCCCTTATTCCTCCTCAATCCATCTCATCAAATTATTTAACATGAGATAATTTTTTTAAATAATAATTTTCTTACTTTGATTTGTCACTTTTTGTTTTCTAAAATTCATAGTCTACCATGGAACAAAAAAGAAAAAAGAAAGAAAATAAAGAAGAAAAAAAGAAAGAAAAGAAGGGAAGAGAGGTGGATTGAAGAGAGGTAAAATTTCTAGAGAGAGAAATTATGAAAGATGAAAGAGAGAGAAAATAATTTAGGAGTGATAAAAAATTCATTTGACTAAAGGACAATTTTTTAACTTTTTTTATAGTCTAAGGACCAAATTTGAAAACATTTGAAAGTTGAGGGACCAAAATTGGACAAATAGCAAAGTTGAGGGACCAAAATTGGACATTTGAAAGTTGAGGGACCAAAATTGGACAAACAACAAAGTTGATGGACTAAAATTGGACATTTGAAAGTCAAGCGACCAAAATGGAACAAACTCCAAAGTCGAGGGACCAAAATGGTATTTTAACCAAAATATTATTTGACGGCCGCTAATAGCCATGCATAATAAGTTTTATTTTTCAAAATAGTTTCCAAACAAACTTTTTTATTTATTTTTATTAATAAATATTTTGTTGTAATTGATGGAGATGGGCATTTCGTAATTTACATTTGAATGATTCTTTCCTTTTCAAAGGATTTAATTATGGAAATTAATATCTAAATAGTTGACTAAATATATTATTTTTTATATGTGATTTATTATTGCAAGAGACTCTCTAGGGGTCGTTTTTTTGACATATTTAGATAGTTTTTAGGTTAAGGAGTTATATTGAGGAGTTAAAAATTGAGAGTTGTGTCAAAAACTCGTTTGGGTGTAATTTTTGTATAGAGAACTTAGAGTCAAAATCTTGTTTGGATGTAGATTTATAAATGAGTAGTTATTTTTAATAGTTAAAAAAGAAATGATTAAAAATGAATGGTTGAAAATGAGTTATTTTGGTGATTTGAAAGGAATGATTAAAAATAAGTGGTTAGAAATGATTGAGTAGTTATAAATGAATGATTAAAAATAAATTGTTAGAAATTAGAGTTATTTTTAAAAGTAAAAATGAGGAGGGATTAATAAAAACTCATTTGGATGTAGGTTTTTAAGGAGGAGTTAATAAATTCTAGAACTAACTTCTACCTAAATATGTCAAACAAACAACCCCTAAAAAACAAACAAACAACTTTTACCGTATTTACTTTTTTTATTAATTATTGAATAAATTATATATATTCCGCACCTACAATAAGTATAAAGTTAAAATTTTCTATAATTTTAAAATTTAAAATTTGGTCCCCATAATTTTAAAAACTATAATTTAATTTAAGTAATTTTTATAATTTTAAAAACTATAATTTAATTTAAATAATTTGAAAAAACTTTAAAAACAAATATTATTGTTTGTAATTGTTGGCTAACTACTTACATAAAAGTTAGTTATTCACTTGTTGATCATAATAAGAGTAAAATGTCCCTTCCTCATGGCTAAGGAGGCAAACCTACTTTAGTGGGGTATGTAAACAAATTTTTTCTTTAAATAATACTATATTTAAAATAAGAAAAACCACATCATTTACATATATATGAGTAGGGGTGAACATGGGTTGGGTTGAGTTGGGTTAGAGAGGTTTTCAACCCAACCCAAATTTTTGAGTTGGCCATTTTTCCAACCAAACCCAACCCAATTAAAAAGACAACCCAACCCAACCCTTATATTTTCGGGTTGGGTTGGGTTGGGTCATTAGGTTCAATAATAAATTATAATTATAAATATCTTTTTATCAAATTAGTCATACATTATATAAAAAACAAAATATAATCTTCAATCAAGGTAGTGAAATGAATATAAATATATAATCATGGTTCATATAGAAGATTCCAATTATAAAACATAAAATAAATAGATAATTAAAACAACAAAAATAGATGACATAATTTGACTTCTATAGAACAAATATATAATTAAAACCAACAAAGATGTTTTTACATAATTTGACTATATATTTATCATGATATATAAATTATAAAGTTTTGAAAAAATACTAAAGATTATGGGAAATAAAAAGTCTAACAATAATAATTAAATAAAAAATATATATACACATGTATAATTATGTTATAGTATAAATATATATATACATATATATATATATATATATATACATATACATATATATATATACATATACATATATATATATACATATACATATATATATATATATATACATATATTTCTAAACTAAATGATAATTTCGGGTTGGTCGGGTTGGGTTAATTTTAGGTGAACCCTTAACCTAATCCAACCCATGAATATTTTTTGATTTTCAACCCAACCCAACCCAAAAATTTATTTAACTCAACCCAACCTGTCAATTTGGATTGGGTTGGTTCGAGTTGTTAGGGTTTCGGGTTGTTTGAACACCCCTATATATGAGTGACAAAAAACCACATTGTACTATTTTTAAAATAAGAAAAACCACAAATTCAATAGGACAAAAAACCACCGTAAATGACATAAGTTATTCATATGAGAAAATAGTCAAGGAAGCGTTCTTTTGGATCGACTTTCATTAATTCTTTAAATTTTTTGTCATAAATCAAAGCTTCAACCAGTACCAAACACTGTTTAGATAGATTCTTAATCAAGGCCCTTTTATAAGGATATAAACCTAGCACGGTAAAACTTTCCAGCTTAACTATGATATCTATTTAAGATGTTTACATTATTATGCTATAAGGGTGTGTTTGGATCATCGGTTTGGTTATGATAGACGGAAGGTTATAATAAATAGTAGGTTATGATAAACGGTGAGTTATTATAAATAGTGTTTGAGGGACAAGTTATTATAATAAGAATTATGATAAACAGTGTTTGAGAGGCTGGTTATGCAACAAAAAGTAATATATGTAAGGTTTAGATAAACAGGCACGGAGGTTTAGGTAACCACCGTTTATAATAAACGGTGAGGCAAACATTGGTTGGGTTATTATAACCAACACGACCGTTTACATAACGGGTGCCCAAACATACCCTAAGTTTTTCTTTTTATTTTTGCACACATTTTTTTTTCTTCTCTTTTTCTAAGCTAAACTTGGAAACTTTCAAGGCACTGATCTTCAACTTTAGAATACTCCACATTTTTTATGTTAAACACCTTAATCTTATAACTCACTCCTAACCAAACTACAATTATACTTAGGCTATACTTTCTTACTTTTGACAATTTTAGCATGTCGCATTTTTGTGAGAAGTGTTGAATAATATTGGAATATGCTAGATCATTCAACTTTATCTTAGATGGTCAAGGAAGGTTTTAGATCATACACACATGTTCTAGATTGGTGGAGAGAATTCTATAACATCATTTGTCTAAGAATTATGAAGAGAATTCTAGAACACAATTTGACTAAGATTGGTGAAGAGAATTCTAGAGCATCATTGGTCTAAGAATGGTGTAGAGAATTCTAGAACACACTTTGTCTAAGATTGTTGAAGAAAGATCTAGATATGTTGTGAAGAAATATCTACTCATTCTTATCTAAAGTGAAGTTGTTGCAAAATCATGGCCACATGATTTACTTGATCACCAAGGAAAAATGTGGACCATTGGATCATATTTGGAGCCCAAGTTTGAGTAGTATAAATATGTGATGCCATTAGTTGGCAAACCATCCCAAAATCTCCCATGACATCCCACATCTAAAGTGAGTGAGGGTGTGATATAAAAATAGAGAGAGTCTCTCCTTATGAGAAAGTTTGTTACTACTTTGTAAGAGAGAAAGTTTGTAACTCCTATTTTTATAACTAAGTTATTCTATCTTTACCCGTGGTTTTTATCCTAATTTGTTTAGGGGTTTTCCACTTAAAATCACTGTGTCGTTCTTTCTCTTTTTCCTCTTCGTTATTATTGTTATTCTCAATCTCTTTTAGCTGCGACCCTGCTCTATTCGATGCAAACGATCATAACAAGAAGCTGTAAGAACCTGACTCAAAATGGTCCTAAACCCGGTTCTTACTAGCATGCTTACAATTTTAAATTCTTAAAACATTAAAGGAAATAACTCAAGATAAAACTTATTCAAACCTCAATAGAAAACATTCATTTAATAAGTTCCTTAAAACAAGTCTGGCCAGTGTTTCAACAAAACAGTTTGAACAAGTCACAACAGTAAACAGTTAAACCACTCAGAAATCAATTCAATTCTCCCAGCATGCTACTACAGAATGAAATACCCAAACATAAAAGACACAGAGTTCGCCGGCAGCTCCCATGATCACACAGCTCCCTCCACTAGCCATCCCGGTGCTGTCCCAAGTTACCTGAAAGATAAGTAAGGTTGAGTATAAACATACTCAATAAGAATCCCCAACCGGGGTACAATACGATACATCCATCATCTAGCATCCTAATATACATGCAATCAGTTACCAGCACATAAACTTTACTCATCAAGCTAATCAAGACAAGTCCAGAAACCTCGGAAGTCTCCTACTTCCGGCTTAGAGATCAGCTGTCATATCCTATTCCAAACTAATGAGACAAAGTGCGTTATGTCCAAGCCGATGGGACAAAGTGCGTTATGTCAAAGCTGATCTATCAAGATATAAGTCTGGGAACTTCGGAAGTTTCCTACTTCGGGCCTAATGATTGGTTCTCCTAACCAATCCTAAAGACATCCTCGAGGGTCTTTCTCCTTCGGCCAAATGATCAACTCAAAAGCTGATCCCAATAGATGTCAGACACTCTCGAGGGTCTTTCTCCCTCGGCCAATTGACCAACTCAAAAGCTGATCCCGAATAGGTGTCCTCGGGGGCCTCTTACCCTCTATCAGGCTAAACCCTAAGACAACGGGAGAATTCCTGAAGTCAAGCTCTAACTAATAAGAATAAGAATGGTGTCACTGATCTACAGTAGTGCAAAGCCCTCAGCACCCAGCTGTAGCAGCCTGTACCACCAACCTGAAGCAAAGAACTGTCTCCGAGCAGGCTTGCACCCATGACGGGTTCCGCTCTAGCAGGTTACAAACTAGGCTTGTACCGATGCAGGAGCTAATCCGCACCGGCTGCCGGGGGCGGAGACAAAGTAAGTTATGCCTCTCACTGATTCCGACCTGTGGGGACAAGATACGTTATGTCCACTCTCAGCCTCTAGAAGACAAATCTAGCTAACTATCTAATGTCACATAATATACATCCCTAACAACTGAACATGCTTAACAAGAATACAAGTACAACCTAGCATGATACTACGAATGTAAATAGGGAACTCAGAACAAGTTGGAAGAACAAACCTAGCATGGCACTGACATGTAGAAATAGGGCAAACATGCTAGCAGAGATAAACAGTGAAACAATCATAACCACTACATGCTCATAACAACAACATACGTATATAAGATGCAATCAAAACATATCGCAGGGTCCACACAACCTTGGTAAGAGATCCTTACCTGGAACAAACAGAAATACAAATAGTAAAGTGCTCTTTGAGCTGCAGTGTCTCACAACCTAAAAGCATACAACATACAAATTAACCTAGATAGCTAAACGTTTATCTATCAACTACAAACTAGAAGCAAATGAGCAAGAGACTACCCCTACTAGCACCTAGTGTTCTCGGCCAAGCACCAATGATGGAACCTTAAAACTCTCGGCCACAACACTTCCACACTTGATCTTGGATAGGGCAACACAACAAGCACAACCAAGCTAGGTCTCGGCTACTCCTTGCAACAAGGTGTCTCGGCTAGGGCATCAACAAACAACAACCACAATTAGATCTGATCCATGAAGGAAGCAAAGACTCTCAAATCCTCATGAAGCTCTCGGCCAACCACACTCTTAGGGGCTCTCGACCAAACCAACACACAAGCATAACAAAACCACAACTTACCAACTCACTTATGAAGATTCGGCAAAGACCTCCAATGAGCAAGATGGTCTCAGCCAAGAAGGATGCACTACAAGGTTGGCTCGGCTAGGGCTTTATTTGCACAAAGGAAGTTGAACAATGTTAGATCTACACACTACAACACTAAACCAAGCATAAACACCAACATACTTACCCAATGAATCTCGGCCAAGAAGCTTGGAAGAAATGTGCTCTCGGATCTCATACAAACAAGAAGAACAACCAAGATTTTCTCCAACCAAGCAAGCTCCTCGGATCTACAAGAAGAGAAGAAGAGACATCACCTCTAGGCTAGATGATGGCTCGTCCATGGCAAGGAAAAGAGAAAGAGAATGGAGTTTGTAAAGGCTTACCTTGGAATAACAATGAGAGAAGAAAAGCTACGGAGCACACTTGGAGATCTTGAGGAAAGAAGCAATAAGAGCTTGGAATCAATGGAGAAGCTATGTTGAAGATGTGTCTCGGCCAAGGGGAGAAATGGAGGAGTGTGGGTCGGACAAGGGGAGAAATGAGGAGAAAAAGATGAAACCCTACTTGATTTTTCCCTATTTTTAATTAATAAAAGGCCACAAAAAATCCCATATTCAAATCCCACCAAGAGCACTTTTAAAAACTCTTTTAATTTTCTCTACACAAGGCTCAAACTCAACTCCCAAGTCACCATGGTTCGAATCCTAGCTCCAACACTTTTATTTTCATTTTTCTTCTTTTAACCAGGAGGGCTCCAAACTTACTATAAATGGAACTCTTAATCTGTAACTTGAAACCGAATAATAACCAGAATCCACAATGACAAAACAACCCTGAAACCCTGACTTACTGCAAAACTGTCTCGGGAAGGCAAAATGACCAAAATACCCCCTAGAAGACAAATGACTGAAATACCCCTAGAAGCACAAACAACCCTAACAACTCACTGGAGAACAACCAACAAACCTGGAGAACCGGAAGGAAAATCTTGGGCTGTTACAATATTCCCTCCTTTAAAAGACTTTCGTCCCCGAAAGTCCTAAGACTAAAACAATTTAGGATAATGCATCCTCATCTCATCCTCTAACTCCTAAATAGCTTCCTCTGCCCTCTGATTTCTCCATTGAACTTTCACTAGGTTGATCTCTCGGCTACGCAAAGCCTTGAGCTTCCGAGCCAAAAATCTACACAGGCTTCTTCTCAGAGCTCAAATCCTTATTCAACTCCAAAGGCTCATGGTCAACAACGTGTGCCAGGTCTGCCACATACCGTCTCAACATCGAAACACGGAAAACATTATGTACTGCTGCCATAGACGGGGGTAATGCCAAACGATAAGCAACTGCACCGCCCCGCTCAAAGATCTCAAAAGGTCCTACAGCCTTGGGGCTTGCTATCCTCGATTACAAAACCCAGAACGCCTCACAACGACGCTACCTTCGCCAAACCCGTTGACTGAACATAAGCTTTAAACACTTCGCCGGGCACGGACGCAACTTCCCTGAATACTCGCAGCTGTTAACAAACAGCCTCAACCCTACACCATGTGAACAATCACTAAACCTCTCGGATTCTAGCACAACTAAGCCACTAACTTAAGGAGAAAAGGGCTTACCAAGGTCATGGAGGCTCACTTAACTCACCTGATGGCTAACACAAACTGAGTGCTTCTCTCGGGGTGCTCGCCACCCTAGGATGAATTCCCAACGATCTCCCAGAAAAGTCTCTAAAACAAACCAGACGACTTCAACCACTCAGTCGACTCCTACACAGCTCCTTCACATGCTAACCACACACACTAGCTGAAACTTCAGCCACGACTACGCTAAACAACAAGGTCAGAGCACGGGCATAACGCAGCCAAACCAACAACTTGGTGGATACGAACTCAAAGGTCTAACCAACCAAGGGCACTGAACAACTGTGCCATCCTACTCAACTCTGGCTCAGCTATAACACCAACTGAGAACGGGCAACAACTAGAAACAAGACCCGAGAAGGGTTTGCTCTACTAAAACTCGAATCCAAGCATACAACAAGGCGGTGTTCACCTCAAGTGACACGCAACTCACAAGTCCAATTGGTTACTCAAAAGGACTTCCTCCTTACAACTAAGGCTTAGAACACTTTCTAACCAGAACTCCACGCGCGGGACATCTCAACTAAAACAGCGCAGGTCCAAAAGGACACGAATAACAGTAACGAAAATGGCTGACAGAAAACTAGCAACACGAACCAGCAAAGCTACCTCAAAGGTCAAGACTCGAGGCTGGCAACCACGGAGCAACTCAACCACCTTTGAAACTAGGGGTTTCCCGATCTCCAAAGATCCAACAACTTGCCAGCAACAACACAAACTCTAGAACTTGACTGACCACTGCCCTCGCGTGGTCGAACAACTTGCAAGTTGCTAGCAATGCTGAGATCAGCGCGGAGGTTACTAAGAACAACTCTAGCTTGTTTACCGACCACAAGGATCCCAACAACTCAACCGAGGTCCACTGCCTGGGTCTGACTGAGCTCTGGTGAGGTTCTCCACAACTTAGGGTCCTTCCGACACATACTGTCGTTAAACGGTCTAACAGTCCACTGACTACACGGGCAGCAACTCCCTCCAGCATCCCAACTATGCTGGCCAGTTCCAACTTCTAAAAAAATAAAAGACCAGAAACGCTACAGAATGTGTCATCCTCCTACTCAAAGCATCAGCCACATCGTAGCTTCTACCCAGGGTAAGGATCCGAACAACACTCTTAGCAACAACGACCAAAAACTACACGGCTTTGCTACCACCGCTCTTGCTTAGTACCAACTGAACTCTAACCATCAAACAACAAGAAGTTCCTCTACCCAAGTCAAGGTCCAACTAGCAAAACTTGCTTAAGCAACAACCCGGCTACGAGCACGGTATCCTTACAACCAAAAAATTAGGTTACTTGACAAGAACTGAAGCCCTAACACCTCAAGGACTGATCGCTAGCTCCTCAACCTGAACCACACGTGGTTCCCAAAACGTACACCACGAAACGAGCTACACAAAAGTACACTGGCGTGTACGGCTCATTCTTGATTCCTTAAGATCTAAATCCAACAAGAACTCCTGCACAAGGAAACTTTCGCCTCTTAATAGAGCCACAACTAATAAGGGAGCAACAAGAGTTCAAACCCACACGGGGTCAACTCACAACGAAATGCCACATTGGCCAACTCACTCTACTAGAGCATAACAACACCAAGCTAACAAACCTCATGCCAATGTGTCCATTAAATGTGCCCCGCACAATCCGTCCAACTCATGGCTCCAACGCTCAATCAACCACGCATCATCGATGCCAACTCTACCATACTAAGGTAACTCAAGGGTAGCGAATCACACTACCATCAGACTGGCTCACAAGCCCACAACACAAGCGCAAGAACTCGGACGCGCTAGCCCTAAACAACCTTCAACATCCTTTGTACCAAAATCTCGGTCCCCTAAAAAGCTCTTTCTTTTCCTCACACGACCCCACACTTGTAGTCATCTGACTACAACCGAGCTAGATCTCTTAAGCAACCCAAACATGTGCAACCACAGTAAACAGGTACAACGACTAGTAGGGAGGCTGAACTCCGGGTGGGTTATAGAACCACCTGCACATCTGGTGCGAACTGGCCTGAACCTAGGCCTCATTGTAAAGCTTGGTGTCAACATGCACTACAACCTTTACAACACAAAACAACTGGATACAAGCTCTACGTCCCACGGAGGGTAAGAAAGGTCACAACTCCAGGTGACGGGGACATTGACACTCCAAACAAGAGTCTCAACACTCGAGCAGTCTAACCTCTTGTATCTCGTCTAACAGACATGCCACGGTCTACTCTTGCATCCCACTCGATGCTCAACAAATGCTCAAGCCAACCCTCGGGAGGCAGCACTAGCTCCACTTTTGGAACATGCTAACAAAAGAGTGCTTCTCTCTACTGGCCAACTGGAAGCCACAGACGGCTTAAGTCCAGACAGAAAGACTTCACACTGCACCCTGGCTACGGGGTACTAACAGAACTGGCTGCAAATCAATAGCAGGCTTGCAAGAGGTCAAAGGTGTCTCTACATCTTTCTCAAAAGCTACTAACTCGGTAGCCCTTCTCTCAGTTACTTGTCAATCGACCAAGTGGCTGGTGGAGACTCTGCTGGTCCGCCTCTCTCAGGGGACTTCCACCACCAAGCTGTTGCATCAAACAACACTAGAACGGAACGCCTTGGCCTCTGAACATCAGGACATCCCAACTCTCGGATGATAAACTCAATCCTGGCCAACCACCTCGCTACTACCAGCGGGTCCTCTAGAATCATCAAGCTCTACATGCTTCCACTTGCCAAAGACCTTGAGCCACTTGCCGTACTCGGCGGCTCCATTCACATCATCTGTCTCAATAATAGGCTTCTGTTGATCCTGTTCTCTTGGGGAAGCACCAGGCTATTGGAGCTAGTGAGGGGGGGGGGTACTTGCTGAACAAGCTGGGTTAGCTGGGCTATCTGTGCCCAAGACTCCTCTCTCTGCGCTGCTAACTACGCCTCGGTCTCCGCTATCTGGTCAGCTAGAAGACCTGCCATCATTTCTCATGGCTGGAGCAACCTCTACTCCTAGAGTCTCACTCTGAGGCCTGGTGGCCTCCACCCCACTCTCTCGGCAACTCAACTACCGGGACCAAAGGTGGCCCACGGGTCCAATCAACCCTGAACGTGGTCTCAACAAAAAGCTCACTTCAACTCCTCGGTTGGGGATACCAAACGTCCTTGCTTTACTACGTGTAACCGACACACTGACGGTCTACACCCAAACCTCAAGGGTTAGTCCACTCTCGGACTCTCACTGTCAACAACAGTTAACACATGTATACTAGATGCGGTATTGTAAATAAAACCCTTAACATAAGAACTTAGACAAACCTGACGGCCGTGGAGTGCTGATGATCATGGGGGCAAACAACCTACAAAGCAGGTTAGTCTACAGAATCTATGACTCTGTGCTCTGATACCAACTGTAAGAACCCGACTCAAAATGGTCCTAAGCCCGGTTCTTACTAGCATGCTTACAATTTTAAATTCTTAAAACATTAAAGGAAATAACTCAAGATAAAACTTATTCAAACCTCAATAGAAAATATTCATTTAATAAGTTCCTTAAAACAAGCCTGGCCAGTGTTTCAACAAAACAGTTTGAACAAGTCACAACAGTAAACAGTTAAACCACTCAGAAATCAATTCAATTCCCCCAGCATGCTACTACAGAATGAAAGACCCAACCATAAAAGACATAGAGTTCGCTGGTAGCTCCCATGATCACACAGTTCCCTCAACTAGCCATCCCGGTGCTGTCCCAAGTTACCTAAAAGATAAGTAAGGGTGAGTATAAACATACTCAGTAAGAATTCCCAACCGGGGTATAATGCGATACATCCATCATCTAGCATCCTAGTATACATGCGATAAGTTACCAGCACAGAAACTTTACTCATCAAGCTAATCAAGACAAGTCCAGAAACCTCGGAAGTCTCTTACTTCCGGCTTAGAGATCAGCAGTCATATCCTATTCCAAACTAATGGGAAAAAGTGCGTTATGTCCAAGCCGATGGGACAAAGTGCGTTATGTCCAAGCTGATCTATCAAGATAAGTCCGGGAACTTCGGAAGTTTCCTACTTCGGGCCTAATGATTGGTCCTACTAACCAATCCCAAAGACATCCTCGATGGTATTTCTCCCTCGGCCAAATGATCAACTCAATAGCTGATCCCAATAGATGTCAGACACTTTCGAGGGTCTTTCTCCCTTGGCCAATTGACCAACTCAAAAGCTGATCCCTAATAGGTATCCTCGGGGGACTCTTACCCCCGACCAGGCTAAACCCTAAGACAACGGGAGAATACCTGAAGTCAAGCTCTAACTAATAAGAATAAGAATGGTGTCACTGATCTACAGTAGTGCAGAGCCCTCAGCACCCAGCTGTAGCAGCCTGTACCACCAACCTTAAGCTAAGAACTGTCTCTAGGCAGGCTTGCACCCATAACGGGTTCCGCTCTAGCAGGTTAAAAAATAGGCTTGTACCGATGCGGGAGCTAATCCGCACCGGCTGTCGGTGGCGGAGACAAAGTACGTTATGCCTCTCACATCCCGACCTGTGGGGACAAGATACATTATGTCCACTCGCAACCTCTAGAAGACAAGTCTAGCTAACTATCTAATGTCACACAATATACATCTCTAACAACTAAACATGCTTAACAAGAATACAAGTACAACCTAGCATGATACTACGAATGTAAATAGGGAACTCAGAACAAGTTGGAAGAACAAACCTAGCATGGCACTGACATGTAGAAATAGGGCAAACATGCTAGCAGAGATAAACAGTGAAACAGTCCTAACCACTACATGCTCATAACAACAACATACGTATATAAGATGCAATCAAAATATATCGCAGGGTCCACACAACCTTGGTAAGAGATCCTTACCTGGAACAAACAGAAATACAAATAGTAAAGTGCTTTTTGAGCTGCAGTGTCTCACAACCTAAAAGCATACAACATACAAATTAACCTAGATAGCTAAACGTTTATCTATCAACTACAAACTAGAAGCAAATGAGCAAGAGACTACCCCTACTAGCACCTAGTGTTCTCGGCCAAGCACCAATGATGGAACCTTAAAACTCTCGGCCACAACACTTCCACACTTGATCTTGGATAGGGCAACACAACAAGCACAACCAAGCTAGGTCTCGGCTACTCCTTGCAACAAGGTGTCTCGGCTAGGGCATCAACAAACAACAACCACAATTAGATCTGATCCATGAAGGAAGCAAACACTCTCAAATCCTCATGAAGCTCTCGGCCAACCACACCCTTTGGGGCTCTCGGCCAAACCAATACACAAGCATAACAAAACCACAACATACCAACTCACCTATGAAGATTCGGCAAAGACCTCCAATGACCAAGATGGTCTCGGCCAAGAAGGATGCACTACAAGGTTGGCTCGGCTAGGGCTTTATTTGCACAAAGGAAGTTGAACAATGTTAGACTACACACTACAACACTAAACCAAGCATAAACACCAACATACTTACCCAATGAATCTCGGCCAAGAAGCTTGAAAGAAATGTGCTCTCGGATCTCACACAAACAAGAAGAACAACCAAGATCTTCTCCAACCAAGCAAGCTCCTCGGATCTACAAGAAGAGAAGAAGAGACATCACCTCTAGGCTAGATGATGGCTCGGCCATGGCAAGGAGAAGAGAAAGAGAATGGATTTTGTAAAGGCTTACCTTGGAATAACAATGAGAGAAGAAAAGCTACGGAGCACACTTGGAGATCTTGATGAAAGAAGCAAGAAGAGCTTGGAATCAATGGAGAAGCTATGTTGAAGATGTGTCTCGGCCAAGGGGAGAAAAAGATGAAACCCTACTTTATTTTTCTCTATTTTTAATTAATAAAAAGCCACAAAAAATCCCACATTCAAATCTTACCAAGAGCACTTTTAAAAACTCTTTTAATTTTCTCTACACAAGGCTCAAACTCAACTCCCAAGCCACCATGTTTCAAATCCTATCTCCAACACTTTTATTTTCATTTTTCTTCTTTTAACCGGGAGGGCTCCAAACTTACCATAAATGGAACTCTTGATCTGTAACTTGAAATCGAATAATAACCGGAATCCACAATGACAAAAACAACCCTGAAACCCTGACTTACTGCAAAACTGTCTCGGGAAGGCAAAATGACCAAAATTCCCCCTAGAAGACAAATGACTGAAATACCCCTAGAAGCACAAACAACCCTAACAACTCACTGGAGTGTTACCAACAAACCTAGAGAAGTGGAAGGAAAATCTTGGGCTGTTACAGAAGTATACCTAAGCAAAAGAAACTAACTTATATTTCTTAAAACGATATACTTTTGTGAACTCACTTTTTTTTAAGTGAACATTCTTATATTAAAGATGAGAATGGTCTATAGGCCTACAATCACTAATTGTCACTATATCATTGTATAAAACTTTTCTCAACCATACAAAAGGATTGGAATACCAAGAATGTAAAGAACATTTTGCAAGTGACCAAGCTGCTAAGGAGTGAGCCACTTTATTGGTATCTCTACAAACAAAAGTTGGATCAACTCCCCTCAATAAAGAGATGTAATGTCTTATTTCACTTACAAAAATTCATTGCCACAGAAGTATCAAAAGCGTGAGATTTAAGAGCTTGAATTAACATCAAAGCATCAGACTCCACCTTCACCCAATAGCAACCAATTTCAGTGTCAATTGTAACCCCAACAATAATGTAGTAGCTTTTGAAGAAAAAGAGTCAAAACAAGAATCGTGAAACCCTGTAATGGCAACAATGAAACCCCCACGCCAATCCTGAATAATAGAAAACGGTTGACAAGCAACATCCGTGATAATTATCACAGCCAAAAAAGATAGAGGACACCAATTTAAACAATTTAGTTCATTTCGTCGTGAGAAAGTTTTTCCACCTAATGCAGTTCTTTATTGGCCATTCTGAAACTCAACCACATAGTCTAAAATCCAACTCTACTTCATAGCTATTGGCACAACAATTTTCCCTATGGAGCAATTTGTTTCTATAATCCCATAAGGCCCATGCCCCAACACAAAAAATACATACGTCCTCCATTGAAAGTCCCTCCATCACCTTGAAAAATATAAGAGGGGTATGTTTCCACGAACTGTAAAATGAGAGTATTCACTTCGGCAAAAGAGAGTGTCATTCATTAAAGGGCGCAAAAAAGAATTTGGCGAGTGATTATCTGGTTTTAAATAGCAAAGGTCCACAAAGCATAATTACAAAACTGGAGCGTAATTACAAAATGGAATTGAAAATCTTTGAAAGCGTTGCCCACCATGGTTCAATTATACGACATCTTGACTTAGAAATTTATATGAATCCCTTACGTTTTATGTTCGTGATTTTAACTAAGTTGAGAATAACATTTCTTGTTGCGAGATTAAAACATAAAGAAGCGAAAATGTTCTCGAAGAATTGAGTTATTACTCAAGATGCGTAATAGTTCAAGTTTAGAGGTGTGATAACTCTCACAAATTGAGAGTTAATTGGCTAAGTACAACTCCATGTCACAAAGAATTTCGCTATAGCATAAGGACATGAGTAAATTATTTTGTTAAAAACATAATTTGCAAGCGAAGTGAGTTATCCGAAAGTTTTCTAGTAGGATAAGTAAATTGGAACTTAACTAGCAAAAATATATGCTTCAATCTAATGTTTGTTGTTTTGAAAGGTCAACACTTTGCTGCAACAAATTAAATAGGCGAACACGGAGTTGGGGATCAAAACACATGTTAAAAAAAAGACGCATGGCAGAAATCCAACAGAAAGCTCACCTCTAATCACAGTCGTTGTGAGCAAGTTGGCAAGCTCAGACGTGGGCGAGGTTGTGGGCATCGTGGGGCATGAGCGAGAATTGCGGAAGCATTGACCGGACATTATAAAAGAAAACCTGCATCGCCTGAATTGGGGGTTGGAGAATCCAGAGATCAAGTTGAAACTTTGTAGCCTTTAGTCATTTGGCCGTCCACGCTCAGTACACCAGAGTTTTCGCTGGAGCTCAGCCATCCTAAGTTGTACGACATTTCAGTGTTTTCGCTCAAGTTTATTTCTCTTTGTCTTTTCTTTATTTTCTTGTTTATTCAGTTCAGTTTGTTTGTAATATACTCTGTTGTTTTCTGAATTCAATGAAAGTTGTTCTTCAATTATGTCGAACTTTCTTTACTTCATGAGTAGCTATTTATTGTTGAAAGGAGGTAAGTAGGATAGTTCGCTAAAGCGTACAGGGTTAGAGAGATGCAAAGTTATCAATGCATGTTGAGTTTAATCTAAACACATTTTGTCTGATCAACTAATTGTATTAACTTATTTCGTTTCGAGAGAAAAGAAATGAGCGTTGTCGCATGTATATGCTAGGTTTGTGAGCTTTTACTCACAATTTGAATAACACTTAGAGATAAGATATTACTAGTGTTGTTTGCTTGGTAGGCAATCAAAAGGTTTAGAGTTCGAGAGAATCTGACTAGTTCTCGAGAGAGCCAATCTAGAATTCGAGAGAATTTGAGTTAGAGTTAATAGTAACTTGCTTTTCACCAAACTATCCATTCGCAACATCGAACTTTCTAAACTCGTAACTTCCTTCTGATGTTAGTTGATTTCTGTTATTACTTATTCTTACTCTCGTAATTCAACAATTTCCTATCACTCATGTTAACTTTTCATCAAGACTTTTACCCATCAATTGACTCTAACAATTAAGCCTAAAACGAGTAGACATTAAATCTCGGTGGAGACGAACTTTACTTAATTAAAACTTGTTATAATGAGGTTGTGTACACTTACACAATCGAAGTTGGAGATAGTGTAAGAAAATACATTTGATCACTTCACCGGCGTGAATGTGGACGAAACACCATTTCAATACCTTAAACCACAATAGACCCCAAATGGACTCGGCCTGTGGATAAATATTTACCTAAATTTGAGAATCACCTAAAACGCCCAAGTTCGTACTGCCTAAAATAGGTTAGTCAATTAATGAAATAGGAAAGCTATTCTAAAACCCTAAACTTGACTCATACCTACTTTTTTCGACCTTGTAAGGGACCGACCCGAATGGGGCACTAAATGGGCCCTTACCCCAATGCATGCAATCAAAGTAAAGGATATTTAAAACAAACATGATTTCGGATTCCAATTAAAACAAAACATTCAAAATAACCCCTTTAAAAACTAGACATTTTCCCTGAAACCTGTCCCTGTTTCCAAGCACCTGTTCCAGGATAAATACATTTCCAAAGTTTACTCGATCGAGAGAGATTTACTAAAAGCCATTCAAAACCTGTTCAGATACAACATCTTTGGAATCCACAAATATTTACAAACATCCTAGGGCTCGTGCCCGCTACATGCATTCGAGGGAAAACAAAAACACACGAGAGTCATAATACACAAATCGAGTTGGAAAGATGGGCCCCATGATCACGGCTCCTCCTTCGTGCATCCGGTCGCGCTCCACGATTACGTGGAAAACCACATAATAAGGGTGAGTAACGAATTACTCGGTAAGAATCCCCAACCGGGGTACAATACGATAAACATGGTCATCTCGATGAGCGTATGCAAGCCATGAATATAAACACAGAAATGAGCACATAGCTTAGCCCACACTTGGGCCTCGGATGCCAACTAAGGGTCTTAGTCACGAAATAAATCATCACACACGCTTCTATACGAGAAACAAGTCCCGGCCCACTGCTTCATCTGTCGACGAAAGGTACATCGCTCACAATCCCGAGGAGCTCTCGATCGGTGCACGTAATGAGCGTAAGCATGCACCGCGTGCTACGCAGAACTATGGGGTTGCTGTGGTCCAAGGCAAGCGCCCATATCCATCACCACGCCTAACTAAATCTTTGGATCGGTGTCAGCGACATAGGGGTGTGAGACACGGACACGTAAACTATGTCACTGAACCACCGCACTGGGCCAAGAAACGGCGTGGTAGGCTTACACCAGGAAGCCGCCCTTGCCTTAACAGGTGGCAATCAGGGGCTACTGCCAAACATGCTGAGGACATGCCGGCTGCCGGGGACGAGGCAATGCCAAGTCATCATCCCGACCGTTGGGGCATTTAACAGTCTGCCACCCTCACCCAAGATTGCAGGGCCTACCGCTCGGGTTAGCTAATCCCTCACGGGGTCAGGGGCGGAATGACTTGCTCGACGTCCCCCGCCATGGATGCAAGGTTCTTTATGCATCAGGCCCGGATGATGCTATCTACCTGCAATTCTAACCTGCCCTAGCAAACAGCAAACAATTCCATAAAATCCAATACGTGCTCAATAAGAATACAATGAGCCTAGCATGATACTATGAAGCAAGGAACAGATACGAGCATGCCAGAAAGGAACAACCTAGCATGGATTAACATGAGAATTAACCAAGAAATCATGCTAACGGGAATTCAGATTGAAGCACCTAGCTACACATGTCAATAATCACAAACAAGCAATCAATCAACAATCACATATAATATCGCAGGTCCACACAACCCCGGTAAGAAATCCTTACCTTGGTGGGGACGGTTTGGCACGAAATCCTAAGTCGCGAACAATCTCGATCTAGCTCACCGGAACCTATCAATCAACACAAAAATCACACAATAGGCCTAAATACAATAAAATAAATGAGGCTCGGCTCGGAGCAACTCACGAGGCACGCATTTAACGCACGAACGGGCCGATTGACGAACGGGCAAAGAACTGGTTGGCTGTGGCGCTACTGGGCGCAGAAATGGGCGAGCTGGCGTCTTTGGCGCGGACGCGCGGAAGAACGCGGGCGGCGGGGCGCGGCTTGGCGCTGGCGATGCGACGCGACGCGCGTAGCTGGGCGAGGCGCGCGCGCGCGAGGGCGAGGCGATGCGCGGCGTGGCTCGGCGGAGCGCTCTGCGCTGCGCGACAGGCGAACAGGGGCTGTTTTCGCGCGAGCAGGGGCGAACAAAAGACACAAATCCAAGCGATCCACGGGGATTCGACGCTCGATTCCTTGAAGAAGAACTCCCTACACTAGCCGCACAAAACCCATACTTCAAATCGCCTCAACTCGGCCGATGAACGGAAACGAAACTAGGGAGAAGAAATGGATTCGGAGGAGAAGGAAAAGAGAAGAGAAGAGAAAGGAAAGCTTACCGGGAGGGAGACGAGCGCGAGGGAGCTCCGCGAGTCGAGGTCGGCGTGGGGGAAGAAGGATTCGCGAGAAAAAGCCGATCGGTCGGGGTGATCGCAAGGAAGAAGAAGAAGAAATGTGGGGCGAAGTCGGGCGAAGCCGCCTTTTTAAAGCAAAAAGCAGGGACGAAAGGATCTTAAATAAAAGAACGCGCGTTTAGATTAACAAACGCGCGCGGTGGCTCTACATTGTGTGCCTCCGCCTAGCATGCGACACGGCCTGGTTCGATTCCCCGCTCGACGCGCTATTTAATTCCTTATTTATTTTTGCTCCTTCCCAAGCCCAAACGCCTTCACCAAAAATCCCGATCCCATTCAAATTGACTCGTAATTATTCTCGCAATTTTAAATTTCAAAATCGGCCCGACCCAAAATTACCAAAATGCCCCCTGGGCCTCCGGGAAGGCCGGGATGAATTTTCAGGGCCGTTACAATACTCCCCCTTACAAGACTTTCGTCCTCGAAAGTCACTTACGATCGGAGCAAACTCGGGGATCTCGCAATCTCATCTCATCCTCCCGTTCCCAAGTGGCTTCCTCTAAACTCGACTTCTCCACGAACCTTTACCGGTTTGATTTCACGATGCGCAGTGTCTTTGTCTCAAAGGCAAGAATTCCCACCGGCTTTTCCTCGAAGCTCAAATCCTCATTCATTTGCAAAGGCTCAAAATCCACAATGTGCGACGGTCCCAAGACGCATCGCCTCAACATCGATACATGAAATACACCGTAATCGGCCGACAATGACGGAGGCAAGGCTAATCGATAAGCAACCTGGCCGATCCTCTCCAGGATTTCAAACGGACCAACAAAACGGGGACTCAGCTTCCCACGCTTGCCAAACCTCAAAACTCCTCGCATTGGTGCGACCTTGAGAATACATGCCGACCAACCTCAAACTCCAAATCCCGACGTCGAACATCGGCATAACTCTTACATGCGCTGCGCTCCGGGTCACAACATACGGGCTCTAATCTTCTCGCACAAAGATCATTGGTCAATTGCGAACTTCGGGACCCAAAACACGCCTATCACCAACCTCTTCCTGAACACGGGAGATCGGCAGCGCTTGCCATACAAAGCCTCGAATGGAGCCATCAGATCGCCGATCGATAATCGTTGTTATATGCAAACTCTCCATCGAATCTGAATCTGGTCCCAACCGCGGAAATCCAACACACAAGCCCTCAACATATCTTCGAGAATCTGGTTCACCTCTCTCGATCCGACCATCGGCCCGAGGGTGAAAAGTCATCTTGAAGCCGCACTCGATGCCTAAACCCTTACGGGCGCTTTCGAAGCGAAGTGAACCTCGAATCACTACGATACAATCTTCACAGCACACCGTGATAGCGAACAATCTGTTAAAAAAAGCATTCGCGCCATTGTTCCACGGTATAAGTGTCTCTACAGGGAATGAAGTGCGCTCTTAGTCAATCGATCGACTATCACCCAAATCGAGAGAACCTCCTCGGAGTCCTCGGCAAGCCGTAAATAAAGTCCATGGAGATCTCTTCCCATTTCCACTGGGTACACTCGTGGTGTTGCAACAAACCGGCCTGGTCTGCACGGTGCCTTCACTTGGCGACAAGTGAGACATCGATCGACAAACTCCGCCACATCTCTTTTCATACCCATCCACCGAATGTCTCGCTTAAGATCTCGATACATCTTGGTACCCCAGGTGCCAAGCAAACGGAGAGTCTGTGGGCCTCGAGAGCAACTCGCCGCAAACTCGCAACATCCGGAACACACATCCGGCCTCGAACGTCACCCACCATCTCGTGAATATACAAAATCAAAGTCGCCGTCAACATCGACTCTGTCAACCAACCTCTTAAGTGCGGTGGTCACTCACCGACTATCAATAATCCGCCGCCTAATCGATGGTCGGATCACAATCGAGCTACTCGGCAAGAACCTCACCCAAAGAATATCGCAATCTCGGCCGCTCGAACTCTCTCTCGCAACTGGGTGGGAACTCAATGATCAAAGAGAGTGCGACGTCTTTCTACTTAATGCATCGGCTACAACGTTGGCTTTACCCGGATGGTACAGAATCTCGCAATCATAATCTTTCACTAGCTCTAACCATCTCCTCGCCTCATGTTCAACTCTTTTCGGGTAAGCAGATACTTGAGGGCGGTGATCGGTAAACATCGAATCCGCTCACCGTATAGATAATGCCTCCAAATCTTGATTGCAAACACCATCACGCCAACTCCATATCATGAGTCGGATAGTTCGCTCATATGGCTTGGTGACGGGAAGCATAAGCAATGACCTTCCCGTCTTTGCATCAACACACAACCCAACCCGAACTTGGAAGCATCGGCGTAAACCACGAAACCACCTCGCCCTCCGGATCGCCAACATGGGTGAAGTCAAATCGCGCTTGAGAGCACGCAAAGCTCTCATCACACCTACCGTCCCAAACAAACTCGACACCCTTCCTCGTCCGACGAGTGAGGGGCGAGGCTATGGCGAAAAGTCCTTAACAAACCGACGGTAGTAACTCGCCAAACCTAGGAAGGCTGCGTATCTCAGTAATCAAGTCGGCCCGCCCACGAACTCACGGCCTCAATCTTTGCAGGATCCACGGCTATACCATCTCTCGAGACTATATGACCTAAGAAGGCCACTTGATCCAACGAGAACTCACATTTGGAAAATTTCGCATAAAGTGGTTTTCCCTCAAGGTCATCAACACTTTCCTCAAATGCTCGCATGATCCTTTTCGGTCCTTGAATAGATCGAATATCGTCAATGAACACAATGACGGTTGTCCAAAAATGCTTTGAACACCCTATCCATCATGTCCATGAACGCCTTTGGTGCATTCGTCAATCCAAACGACATGACCCCAAACTCGTAGTGCCCATATCTAGACACGAACGCCATCTTAGGAATGTCGGCGTCCCTAATCCGCAGAATCGTGATACCCGGATCTCAAATCTATCTTGGAGAACACGGAAGCTCCTGAAGTCGATCGAACAAATCATCGATACGGGGCAAGCGGATATTTATTCTTCACGATCACCTTATTAAGCTCACGATAGTCAATGCATAGGCGCATCGAACCATCCTTTTTCTTCACAAACAACATGGCGCTCCCACGGGGACACACTCGGACGGATGAATCCTCGATCTAACATCTCCTCCGCACTGAACCTTCGCCTTTAGCTCGGCTTTGGCGCCATACGACACGGAGCCTTCGAGATAGGAGGGTCCCGGCTCGAGCTCAATTGTGAAGTCAACCTCTCTCTTCGGGGGCAACCCCGGTAATTCCTCAGGGAACACGTCAGCAAACTCCCGCACAACCGGCACTTGATCAACAGTCAGTGAGGGACGGCTCTCTCCGGACAATTTGGCTAGGTAGCCCCAAGCTCCACGAGCTAGCAAACGACGGGCTTTCACAGCTGACACCATCGGCGGGCAAACTCCACCCTGGGCTCCACGAAACTTGAAGCTGGGCCGACCCGGCGGCCTGAACACCACTTCCTTCCGGTGGCAGTCAATCAATGCGTGGTTAGCGGCTAACCACTCCATACCAAGGATCACGTCGAAACCACTCATGGGTAGAACTATGAGCGTAGCCACCAGCAACTCTTCGGATATCTCGATCCGGCCATCCTTAATCTTATCTTTAGCTAACATATTAACTCCCGAAGGAGTAGCAATGAGATAATTCAAAACCTAGAGGCTCTAATCTCAACTTAGCATGCTCAGCAAACAAAGCAGATACAAACGAGTGCGTAGGGCAGAGTCAAACAAGACAAATGCACAATGATCCAAAATAAGAAGCGCACTCGCCATCTGCGGCATCTGCGACGCTCGGCCTCGACGGTTCAGAGCGAACACTCACCCTGCTGCTGCTGCGACGTTTGAATCGCCATAGCTGGCTGATCACAAGAACGGATCATATGCCCCTCCTTTCCACATCGGAAACACCGCCTGAGCCCGGTCTGACAAGCTCCGAAGTGGGCTCTTCCACAAGTGACACATGTAGGAGTCTGCCTAGGACCGCCCTGCTGGCGAGGCGAGGCCGAATCGGGCCGGAATCTCTACGCCGATCCCGCTCGAACGGCCCTTGGCGACGCTGGCCGCCTCCTCTGAACTCAAACCTCCTCTTCTGTCCCACTACAGCTTGGACAGGACGCTGCACCGGAGCGGTGCCAGCCCGCTCAACAGGATACTTTCCGTTATAAATAGTGGCCAGCTGAACCGCTTTAGCATAAGTGATAGGGGCCAGGGCTCTGACATCCTGAGACACACCCTGCCTCAGACCAGAAATGAACTTCCGAATTTTCAACTCGTGGGTCGCTTAGCCTGCATGAGCAAAATAGCCATACTCCAAAACTTCCTTTCGTATTCCTCAATAGAATCGTAACCTGCTGCAGATTCGGAAAAGCGCTACCATCTTCTCTTGAGCCTCATCGCTAATATATTTGACCACGAACTCCGACTTAAAGAACTCCCGGTGGCGGTGGAGACCCACTGGTCTCTCACTCAAGGTGGACTCCCACCACCATCTAGCTACGCCCCTAACGCATGGGTCGCACACCTCGGCCTCTCGCACATCGGGGCACACCATAATTAAGAAGGTGTACTCCAAATGGGCAATCCATCTCGTTGCCGATAAAGCGCCACTGTGGCGTCAAACTTATCGGGGTTCCACTTTACGAAGTCCTTCAACCATTTACCAAGTTCATCGGCACCTTCGCCCTTACGCCTCAAAGGCTGCTGGCTCCCTGAGGCTGAAAGTCTGCCGCGCGCCTGTTGAAACAAACGGGTCGCCTACTCGACCGAGCTCGGGACTCTTCCCGCCGTGGCCGCCAATAAAGCACAGGTCCCGCCTCCGCCACTCAACAGTCAACCACCATAGACCTCATGGAATTAGCAAATTCCGCCTCCAGAGCGATCTCACGGCGCGCATGATCGCCTCAATGCCTACTCTGGCCTCAACCGGGAGCTACGGGCGGAATGCTATCCGTCTCACTTGGGACGATGTCCTCGCGGTGTCGATCCGATCCATCGACACCTCGGCCTCTTCTCGGGCGTCCTCTTGCGCGGGTAATCGGCATCTTTGGCGATCTACACCCAAACCAATAACGAGTCGAACATGCTCGTCTCCGCTCCACAATACTACACAAGGCATACACTAGATGACGTGTATTGTAAATTCTTAACCCTTTTAAACAACAAAAAGTAAACTTAGGCGCACTGATGACCGCCGCTGAGTGCTAGTGATCATGGGAAAACGACCTACAACAACAGTCATACTACGAGAATTTATGACTCGAGCTCGATACCAACCGTAAGGGACCGACCGAATGGGGCACTAAATGGGCCCTTACCCCAATGCATGCAATCAAAGTAAAGGATATTTAAAACAAACATGATTTGGATTCCAATTAAAACAAAACATTCAAAATAACCCCTTTAAAAACTAGACATTTTCCTCAAACTCGCCCCTGTTTCCAAGCACTGCTCAGGGATAAATACATTTCCAAAGTTTACTCGATCGAGATTTACTAAAAGCCATTCAAAACCTGTTCGGATACACAACATCTTTGGAATCCACAAATATTTACAAACATCCTAGGGCTCGTGTGCCGGCTACATGCATTCGGGGAAAACAAAAACACACGAGAGTCATAATACACAAATCGAGTTGGAAGATGGGCCCCATGATCACGGCTCCTCCTTCGTGCATCCGGTCGCGCTCCACGATTACTCCGTGGAAAACCACATAATAAGGGTGAGTAACGAATTACTCAAGAAGAATCCCCAACAGGGGTACAATACGATAAACATGGTCATCTCGATGAGCGTATGCAAGCCATGAATATAAACACGTAAATGAGCACATAGCTTAGCCCACACTTGGGCCTCGGATGCCAACTAAGGGTCTTAGTCGGAAATAAATCATCACACATGTCGCCCTATACGAGAAACAAGTCCCGGCCTCGGCGCTTCATCGTCGACGAAAGGTACATCGGCTCACAATCCCGAGGAGCTCTCGATCGGTACAGTAATGAGCGTAAGCATGCACCGCGTGCTCTGCAGAACTATGGGGTTGTTGTGGTGCAAGGCAAAGCGCCCATATCCGATCACCACGCCTAACTAAATCTTTGGATCGGTGTCACCGACATAGGGGTGTGAGACACGGACACGTAAACTATGTCACTGAACCACCGCACTGGGGCCAAGAAACGGTCGTGGTAGGCTTACACACGAGAAGCCGCCCTTGCCTTAACAGTGGCAATCGGGGCTCTCGCCAAACATGCCGAGGACATGCCGGCCGCCGGGGCGAGGCAATGCCAAGTCATCATCCCGACCGTTGGGGCATTTAACGATCGCCACCCTCACCCAAGATTGCAGGGCCTACCGCTCGGGTTAGCTAATCCCTCACGGGGTCCAGGGACGGAATGACTTGCTCGACGTCCCTGCCATGGATGCAAGGTTCTTTATGCATCGGCCCGGATGATGCTATCTACCCGCAATTCTAACTCGCCTAGCAGCAAGCGACAAACAATTCCATAAAATCCAATACGTGCTCAATAAGAATACAATGAGCCTAGCATGATACTATGAAGCAAGGAACAGATACGAGCATGCGAGAAAGGAACAACCTAGCATGGATTAACACGAGAATTAACCAAGAAATCATGCTAACAGGAATTTGATTGAAGCACCTAGCTACACATGTCAATAATCACAAACAAGCAATCAATCAACAATCACATATAATATCGCAGGTCCACACAACCCCAGAAGAAATCCTTACCTTGGTCGGGGACGGTTTGGCACGAAATCCTAAGTCGCGAACAATCTCGATCTAAGCACGGAACCTATCAATCAACACAAAAATCACACAATAGGCCTAAATACAATAAAATAAATGAGGCTCACGGGAGCAACTCACGAGGCACGCATTTAACGCACGAACGCCGACGACACGAACAGAGGCGGCAAAGAACGGCTTTTTGGCTGGCGCTGGGCGCAGAAAATGGGCGTAGCGGGCGTCTTTGGCGCGGACGCGCGCGAAGAACGCGGGCGGCAGGGGCGCGGGCTGGCGCCGGGCGGCGCGACGCGACGCGTAGGCTGGCGAGGACGCAGCGAGCGAGGGCGAGGCGATGCGCGTGGCGTGGTTTCGGCGGCGCGCGCTTGCTGCGCGCGGCGACGCGAACAGGGCTCTTTCCGCGCGCGAGCAGGGCGAACAAAAGACACAAATCCAAGCGATCCACGGGGATTCGACGCTCGATTCCTTGAAGAAGAACTCCCTACACTAGTGCGCACAAAACCCATACTTCAAATCGCCTCAACTCTACCGATGAACGGAAACGAAACTAGGGAGAAGAAATGGATTCGGAGGAGAAGGAAAAGAGAAGAGAAGAGAAAGGAAAGCTTACTGGGAGGGAGACGAGCGGCGAGGGAGCTCGTGAGTCGAGGTCGGCGTGGGGTAAGAAGGATTCGCGAGAAAAGCCGGTCGGTCGGGGTGATCGCAAGGAAGAAGAAGAAGAAATGTGGGGCGAAGTCGGGCGAGCCGCTTTTTAAAGCAAAACAGGGGACGAAGCGGGCTTAAATAAAAGAACGCGCGTTTAGATTAACAAACGCGCGCGGTGGTTCTCACTGTTTGTGCCTCCGCTTAGCATGCGACACTACCTGGTTTGATTCCTGCTCGACGCGCTATTTAATTCCTTATTTATTTTTGCTCCTTCCCAAGCCCAAACGCCTTCACCAAAAATCCCGATCCCATTCAAATTGACTCGTAATTATTCTGGCAATTTTAAATTTCAAAATCGGCCCGACCCAAAATTACCAAAATGCCCTTGGGCCTCCCGGGAAGGCCGGGATGAATTTTCCGGGCCGTTACAGACCTAGACTGACATAGGCATCAGAGGCGGCGTGACTCACACCATGATGTCCAGTTTTCTTTGTTTTGCAGGTAATTCGTCCTTATTCAATAAAAATTCACTATTGATCCAGGAGATCAAATTTCAGCATCAATACGGTCACTTTCGAAAAAATTTAGCAAGTGTAGTCATTGGTATTTGTAAGCATTGTCATATACTTTCTTATAATGTATTAATAAGTATTTGTAATACAATATAGTGGTATTAATTAATATTTATAATGCTTAAAATATATGTATTAATGACTATTGATGCAAATACTCTATAATTTGCCTACATTTATAATTATTGTGTGAGAAGAATTCATCGATTACAATTCATTATTTAGAAAAGGCTTTCAATTAGCTTATAATGATTTACACTTAAATATGAACTATTTTTAACTCACCTAAAATGTTTAGATTAAAAACACTTTAACTATTAACACTTACGTTAAAAGCAATCTCAAATTTAAGATTTTTGAGATGGATGTAATAATAAAAAAGAAGTGTAGTGTGTAGAGAAATGGTATGATTGTGTATTAGATAGACAAAAAATGGCTAGAAATTAGTAGAGATATATCCAAGGACCACCAAATTTTGTGGGGGCAATAATTAGTCACAATTCACCTGACTCATGAAAGCAACCTCACTATTGCAACCATACACTTCAATTATTCCATCTTTCTCTCTCACATGCATCCACAATTTTAATATCTACCTAAATTTGAAGGACACCCTCTCTCTTCTTTATCCTCAATAAATTTTAGGAGACATTAGTTGGCTATACACCACAATTAACATTTTGAAAGTAAAAAACTTCAAGTTCTCATTTGCCACCTTTCTCTTTCCTAATTGTCCACATTTTAGTGGAGTTGTAAAAAGATGATTACACACGTCTGTACCTAAATATATTGTTTAATTTCAGGGGCATTACTGTTCTTCTATCTCTATAAGGCATTCCCTTTCTCAAATTTAAATACATACTTACATGTAATTAGAAGATGCTTGTGGATAATGAATTAATGAATAATTGTTGATCTATGTACATCAACAAAGGTTTGTGTACAAATATGGTTACTTTAATTATGAAACACATTGCATTTATCAAGTGATAGGGGAGATTCCACATTGCATTTGTGTATGTACTACTTCTTTTACAATAAAGATGGAGAACCTACAAAGTTATGAAATATTGCTTTTTTTAGTTCATATTTAAAATATGTTTTCATTGTGATATTTTTGGCATTATTATTCTTTTTTAATCAATTTCAAATAAAATTAACTTCAAACTATTGTTATTGAACCAATTTTAAATAAAATTAACTTCAAACTATAATTATTATTGAACCAATTTCAAATAAAAATAGCTTCAAACCATCATATATTGATTTTAAGCTTTATTAATATATTACATGAATGTCAATATAAAAACAACTCAAGCGACGTAATAACAACAATTCAACGACATAAATGTATGCTCATTATGGTCATGGAATCAAATTATCTCACCCTCATGGGCGAACAATGGTGAAGGTGGCCTCCCAAATTTTTTAATTTTTATATAAATTGTTTATAATTAATCCATTTTTATGTAAAACAGAATGTGCTACAGTGGTAAATAGTACAACCCCCAAGATTTACGTTTCACATGGTTAACACTAGCAATTTTTTTATTATTTATTTTCCCTTTTTTTTAAAAATTTTTAATTTCACTTCCATGTTTTCTCTTTTATGTTCAATTTTATCTTTCTTCTTTGATTTTGTTTATAAACATATCGTTTTTACTTTTCATTTTTTCTTTATTTTTTTTTCATTTTTTTTCCAATTAATTTTTGTGCTAGATTTTATCCACTTAATCAATAAAGATATCTTATAAGTACTTGAAATCATATCTATAAAGTTAAATATAAATTTAGAAATACTCTGAGCGCGTTACTCGTTTTCCCCTTTTCATACGTTTTAGGCAACAACTGAGTATCTTAGAGGTGTAACAGCCTAGAAAGAGCCTCGTTGGCTGACCCTCGGGGGTCGATACATGTCAGACCGACCCTTTGGGGGTTGGACCTTCTCTTGGGCGACTCTTTGGAGTTTGATCCTCCACTTGGTCGATTCTCGATCAGGGTGGGGGTTGGCTTCCTCTTGGCCGACCCCTGGATGGTCGACGAACCATAGGGGCGATCCCTTAGTGATTCGATCTTTCTCTTTAGCTACTTATTAGGAATCAATTTTTTTTGTACTCTTTCTTAAGTCTTTTAATGTGGGTTTTGTTACTTAACTCGTGTTTGACATGTAGCTTAAACTTATCCAATATTTTACGTGTAACAATTTTAATTATGTATCACACAATTTTTTAAGCTTCCAAATCCACCACAATAAAAGAAGAAAATTGGCAAGAAAAATAAGATAACAAAGTATTTTATTGATTTTTTACTAGTTTTGTAACAAAATAAGGTGAAAAACTTCTCTCTATATATAAACAAATCATTTGTACGTTTGAGTAAATTTTTTTAATAATATTAAAAAATAAAAATAAATTAAATATGAGGTCATGAATTCAAATAATTCCATGTTCATAGATTGTTAAATTAAATTCAAACCAACAATAAACTCTGAAATATATATATATAACTCAGTAGTAATTTTCATAATAATGGATCAAAAGGTTAAAATTTTGAATTTCAATTTCTAAACATTGTTATAATAAAAAAGAATAGTAAACAGCAAAAGAAGAGATTGTAGTTCTATGTTCGATCATGCCAACCCCAATGGTTGTCCGTTGTCGACTAAACAATCATTAAACATGTTCTATCAAATATATTAGAAATTTTGTTAAATATGCTCTATCAAATAGATTAGTAAATTTGGTTGGACTATATAGCTGGACTGTTGTCATTTAATACACCAAATATATGAAAAAAATAAAAGAAGAAAGAAATGTTGGAAAAATTATAATTAGTTTTTTTTATTTAATTATAATTAATTATTTAGTGGTCCATGTCTTTAGGAAACCACCCCACCTCATTCCTTTTGTAACTTCCCACATGTTTTTATCGATTTATTTTTTGTTAATGGTAGAGAAAATAATTGATAGATTTCAGAACTCATTAAAGAGAATTACAAAGAGTTTTTAGAGAGAACTCTTTTTGGTACTTATACCTATTCTCCTCTTCAAAAAAACTACACAATTTGAGTTAGGAAGAGTGAGGGTGTAGAAGAACCAAGAACTCCGCGCTCGCTGTGTTTTGTTGCGAGGTATGCATTGGCTTCATCTCTCGGTTACCAAACAATGGCTGGAGGTATACACTTTATTTACTTTTAATTACGTTTTCGCTGTATGTGATTAAATTTATTAATCACATTTTTATTTTGGTGTTAGAAAAATGTCTAACATTTGGTATCAGAGCCAATTTAGGCCTCTGTTTTGTTTTGGTAGCCATTAATGGAGTTCTGGGCTGTTTTTTGATTTTGTGTTATTTTTAACAATAACATAATGAATTAGTATGAAATTATTTTACAAGAATTTCCATTTAAAGTATGTGAATATCGTGAAATTTAAAATTTGGAATTGAGAATAAAAAGTTATGGCCAAATCTGAATTTTTTGTGTTATCTATGTTCTGCAAGCTTTTATATGTTCTGTAAAATGACAGAACAGTGAGGATGACCATTAATAAAAATAAATAATTACAGAAAGGAAATTACACATACTGATTTTCCATTTTAGATATTTGATTACGTTTTTTGATATCTTTTTGGATTCTGCAATTTTTTTTTTGTGTAATTATTATATCTTGCAGAATTGACCATATTATATTTTTGGTCAAAGTAATGAATTTTCTGATATATTTGAGCACAATTTATTTTTATTTATCCTTTGGCTAAATGGTACTAAATTTAATTATTTGACACTAGATTTGATTCTCTAGCGGCGGCTTATTACAAGATAAATAAATTCAAATCCATATATTTACCATTTGGTTGGATTTGGCTTAATAATAAATCCACACCTGTATATTTTCCATCTGTTGTAATCCATATCTTTTGCTTGTGATATACTCATTGTTAGAGATATGGTTTTGGCCAAATTTATGTATTTTATTTTTCTTGATGTTCCTGCGATCTATTTTTGGTCGAATTTAAAAATAAAGTTGCTACAATTAGGAATTGATGTCACAACCTTTTGTAGGCACATATTTATGTCGAATCATTAAACTAGTTGATTATTTTATTAATTAGATTGGTTCTTTAAATAATTTATGTGCGATTGTTGTGATAAATTAATACATTATGCTTATTAAATATGTTGGTATTAATTTAATAAAGTATGCACAATGGAATTATTGACAATGACTCAGTTTTATTTTATATTATCTATATTTTGGTTGCATGATTATTTTTATAATTATTTATGCAATATTAAGTTAGATAATATTATTTCTTTAGAAATACTTTAATATTGCTTGAAACAATATTTGAGACTAAGTTTTATCATGTTTAAGTGATTCATATAATTTAATTAAATTAGAGAGTAGCCACAACATCTTTAATTTAATTAATATTATAATAAAGTTTATTAGGATCACATTTGGATAATAAACATTAATTGTGATTAATCTATGTAATATGGTAAATCTTATCATGTTTCATATGATTAATTAGGATAAAATATTAAATTATATTTTCTAATTTTCCCACAAGAATTAGAAAAAGGAACATAATTTAATAGTTTTATGATTAAGTTTAAATTAATCTAATTGAATTAAAACTTTAGCCCACATGCAAGTTTTATTTCTCTAGATTCATATTTTCATTATTCTACCTAAGTAGAATAATACTTCATTTAATATACTTAGATAAAATATTAAATTATATTTTCACATGGATTAGAAAAAGGAATATAATTTGATAGGTTTATCATTATGGTTAAATAAATTTAATTGAATTAAAACTTTAGCCCACAAGCAAGTTTTATGTCACTATATTCATTTTTCATTATTCTACTTCGGTAGAATATACTTCATATAATTATGATAAAATATTAAATTATATTTTCTAATTTACCCACATGGATTAGAAAAAGAAACATAATTGAATAGTTTTATCATTAAGTTTAAATGAATCTAGTTGAATTAAAACTTTTGCTCATATGCAAGTTTTATATTACTAGATTCATATTCTTCTACATTGGTAGGACATACTTCATATTAATTAGGATAAGATATTAAATTATATTTTTCTAATTTACCCACAAGGATTATAAAAAATGAATATAATTTAATCTTATCATTATGCTTATATGAATCTAAATTGAATTAAAACTTTAGCCCACATGTAAGTTTTATGTCATTAGATTCATATTTTTCATGCTTCTACATTGGTAGAACAGGTTCATGATTCTACATTGATAGAACATACTTCATATTAGCTTCAAAGTTAGTAAAATGAGCATAATTAAGTCATTGTAGCAATTCAATCTAGGTGTTTCTCTGAAATAAGATGTGTTGTTCCCGAGCTCAAATTCCTTATAAATTTGGAAGAGAATAATTGTTCTTCATATGGGGTGGAGCATTAGGTTTGTGGAATCAAGAAATGTTTAATTTCTTGAGAATCACTTGATTAGTGGGAGCGATCGATCTCAAAATATTGATTCTAGGAAAAACCATTCAGATGCTCAGTGTGTCACTTTAAGTGATGGACTAATCATTCTTGTTAACAATGCACCTTAAGTTTGTGTGTTGAAGAATCTAAAAACCACAAATTGTCCACCAATGGTATTTTGATATTCCATGATGTCATCTCTTCATTTGGTTTCGAAGAGAAGATTATGGATTAATATATATACCAAAAGGTCAGTGGGAGACATTAAATTTAGTCTTATGTCTTGTCCTAAAAATGAGCTCGAACGAGAACAGATGAAGAACATTTCATCAATATTGGTTGTTGAGATGTTATTAAGTTTTCAGAGTAACCTAGGTGTTGACCACTAGAGAGCTACAAAGAAATTTATAAGATTCCTTCAAGGATCAAAAAATTATATGCTCATGTTTAGACGAACTTACCATGGAGGTTGAGTTCGTATTATGTTTTGAAGCTATCTCACATGGTGTATGGTTGAAGAGTTTCACTTTTGGGCTTAGAGTTATTGACTCTATTTGTAAGCCATTTAGAATGTACTATTACCACTCAAGTGTTGTGTTTTAAAATGTGTTAAATATAAGAAAGTAGTCATTTAACACATTAACACTGAATTGATGTTTACTAATCCCTTAATTAAATGCATGCTACTAAATTTTTTTAGAGATCATGTAATCAGTATTTTATCGAAACTCTTATTTAATTTATATTTTTTCATTCAGTTGGGCACATACATATTTATTATTGAGAAGATAGTACTTTGGTATGGACCTCAAATAAACATAGGGTTTATTCATTTAAGTATATGGTTTGGGTTGAGAAATATGATACATCGTGATATATGGAAGATAATACTAGCACTAAGAGGACTGTCGCCATAATCCATGTATCTTGTTTTTCATTATGTATTGGTGAGGTGTTCATGGACCAAGTGGGGGAATGTTGGAAAAATTATAATTAGTTTTTTATTTAATTATAATTATTTATTAAGTGGTCCATGTTTTTAGGAAACCACCCCACCTCATTCGTTTTGTAACTTCCCACTATTTTTTATCGATTTAGTTTCTGTTAATGGTAGAGAAAATAATCGAAAGATTTTAGAACTCATTACATAGAATTACAGAGAGTTTTTACAGAGAACTCTACTGGATTTCTACTTCAGTTGTTGGTCCCTATACCTACTCTCCCCTTCAGAAAAACTACACCATTTGAGTTAGGAAGGGTGAGGGTGTAGAAGAACCAAAAAGCTCTGCGCTTGATGTGTTCGTTGCGAGGTATGCATTGACTTCATCTCTCGGTTACCAAAACAATAATGGTTGGAGGTATGCACTTTATTTACTTTTAATTACTTTTCCGCTGCATGTGATTAAATTTATTAATCGCATTTTAATTTTGGTGTTAGAAAAATGTCTAACAAGAAATTGTAAAAGAACAAGTCTAAAACTTTAAGTTGACTTATTATAATTAAAGGCTCACTATTATTAGAATAATAAATAGTTATTTCTTTTTTGAATTATCAGATGATTGAGAGATTCAAACTCCTTTTGTTGCTAATAATTATTTATTATTGGATGATTGAGAGATTCTAACTCCTTTTTGTCACTAATAATTAGTTAAATTAATAGTGACTTTCCAGTAAGAAAATAAAAAGGAAAGAAAGAAAACTCTCACAATAATACGGTTAAGTACAAGAATATAAAAAGGTGAGAAGTGCCCCTTTCACAAATAGTTAAGATATTGTTGGTAAGTACAAGCCTAATCTTCCAAAAATATAGGAAACTTTCATAATTCAAACTAAAAATAATGTGGTAAAACAACAAAAGACTAACCAAATTCAACTATACAAACCCAAACAAAACAACAAAAGCATTAACCTAAGATAAAGATTGCATGATTAAAGAAAAATTAATGTCCTAATCAATGTATTAAAATTTGATGTTACCACACCTTAATTCGTTTGACGTGATATAGAGATGAATTGTCAATTATATTATTAAAAACAACAATAAAATATAGCAACATACACGTATGAATATATAGCAAAAAAAGTAGTATTACATCATAATCAATTGATTGCGAATTTAAATTTTAGAGGGAGTTAAGTTAAAAAAACACACACATTTGAATAGATAAAGTTAATAACAAGCATTTAACTCTTTCTAAATGTTTATAATTTATTAATCTTATTATTCTACATTTTTTTTAAAAATATTAATTAAAAAATCAGCATTTTCATAAAACTTAGATTGACATTTTAAATAATTCTAGTACAACGACAATAAAAAGAATAACAAAAGTACTATGTAAATATTCGATGTATTATAAATATCTCGAACGATAATAATCTGCTAAGTTATCGAAGAATAAGTCATTGATAGTTGGAAAATATCCATTGATGAAGGAAAGAAAAAACATTTGTGAAGAAGAAGATCGAGACACATTATGTACCACTCCTTCAATCAAACTTTGAACTATACTTAAATAATAAACTTTATTTTAAGATTATTAGGCTTTACCCAAAAAAAAATGGTTGTGCCCTACTTACTATACATTGAAATTAAATACTAGCTAACCACAAAATGTTACAGTATTCTAATAGTCTAACCCATCACTTGTTTTACTTTAATTTTCACTTTTTTTTTAAATTCAATTTCACTTAAACATATTGAAGAATACCCATATTAAGAAGAGAGAGAAATACATTATTCTCCATGATTAATAATCATAAACTAACAATAGTGGATCTAAGTTATGGGTATGGGTAGGCCTACAATAATTAAGTTGGATATATGTTTCATTTAATACCAAGTGTAACTTAGTCAAATTCAACCTTTTTCCTTTAATATTTCCACCATAAAAAAAAACATTTTAAAAAAGAGTGTAGCTTTAGATTTGAATTTAAATTGTAGACAGATATGGTTAATGTTTTATTCTGCAACTACTTGTCAACTTGAATATAATTAGACCAATTTTTTTTTATTAAGCGTGGAAGGTAATTTATATCCATTTTAATTATTTTCACGAAACATCTCAAATTATTTAAATATTAAGGAAATTTATAATAAATTAATTTTTAAATAAATAATCATTATACATTAAGTTGTTTTTTTTAGTATATATTGGGGGAGGGAGACAAGTACCGATTCTCGGGTTCGAACCTGTGACGCTGGTGTTGAATTGGTTTAAATATAACTGACCATTTTTTTTTTAAAATCAAATATAACTTAGCAATTAAATTCCAAAGTTTTAATATATCTCCACGCATGTTGTTTGATCGAAAAATAAAAAGTTAAACTATCATTTTGGTCCTTAAATTTTTATAATTGTTTTATTTTGGTTCCTTCACTTTTAATTGTTCAATTTTAATTCTAGACTTTCATATGTGCTCAATTTTAGTTACTAAACTTTCATATTTGTTCAATCTCAACTTATAAAAGTTCATCTTTTTCAAAAAAAAAAACTTATAAAAGTTCAAAATCTAGGACTTTTCTTCTAATTTCTAGGACTATTATAAATTTTTTTGAAAAGTTGAGAGATGAAAGTTGGACATTTAAAAGTTTAGTGACTAAGATTAGATAAATATAAAAATCTACGACTAAAATCGAATAAATATAAAAGTTTATGGACTAAATTGGACATTTGAAAATCAAGCAACCAAAATAGAACGATCATAAAAGTCTAAAGAGCAAAATGATATTTTAACCAAAATAAAATAAAATGGTTAAAAGAATATTACCAATTTGTTTAATTAGTGGTCCCTTTATTTTTTTTTTACTTTTATTTTTAGTACAAATTAGAAGAAGTTGTTGAACTTGATTACTACCAAATAATGAAACAAATAAGGAGAATTTGCATGTATATTAAAAAAACAAAAATAATTCCATGTATAGCACAATTCCCAACTTATTCATTTGTGGCACAAAAATGATTGAAATCTATCAATTTGCATGATTCAATCACTCAAAATCGATTGAAGTCTATCAGCTGAATTGATAGAAGTCTAAAGTCTACCAGTTGAATTGATAGATGTTGTGAAATAGTGTGGACATCCATCTCAAAACTAATTGGTGATGAGAGGAGTAGTCCACCTACCTTTTAAACAATTAGAGATATCCTCTTCTTATCAATATGAGATTCTCAACATGCCCCATCAAGATGGTGCTTCTTTTGGGCTTACCAATCTTGAATCAGATCTCAATTTCATTTTTATTGGATCGAATACCCATTTGGGCTTAATGGGCTCTGATATCATGTGAAATAATGTGGACAAAGGGGGACATGTTAGGATCTCACAAATGTCCCACGTTGCAAAGTGGTAGAGTCCAACATCAATATAAAAGAGATATGAGCTACTCTCCTCATTGACAATTGATTTTGAGATGGAACTCCATATTCTCTAATATGGTATCAGAGCCCATAAAAACCCAAACAGGTATCGGTCCAATAAAAATGAAATTGAGATTCGATTCAAGATTGGTGAGCCACCATCTTGAGGGGGCGTTAGTGTAAGGGACCGACCCGAATGGGGCACTAAATGGGCCCTTACCCCAATGCATGCATTCAAAGTAAAGGATATTAAACCGACATGATTTTGGATTTCAATTAAAACAAAAACATTCAAAATAACCCCTTTAAAAACTAGACAATTTCCCTGGAACCTGTCCCTGTTTCCAAGCACCTGTTCCAAGATAAATACATTTCCAAAGTTTACTCTGATCAGAGATTTACTAAAAACCATTCAAAACATGTCTAGATACAATAATGCTGGAATCCACAAAATATTGAGAAAACATCCTAGGGCTCGTGTCCCGCTACATGCATTCGGGGAAAATAAAACACAAAGAGTCATAACACAAAATCGAGTTTGATGATCGAGCCCCATGATCACGCCTCCTCCTTGACCATCTGTCTCGCAACTTGGTTACTCGTGGAAAAACCACGATAAGGGTGAGTAACGAATTACTCAAGAAGAATCCCCAACCGGTACAATACGATATACATGGTCATCTCGATGAGCGTATGCAAGCTATGAATATAAACACGAATAGAGCACATAGCTTAGCCCACACTTGGGCCTCGGATGCCAATTTAAGGTCTTAGTCCAGGAATAATATCACCACACGTCCAATATATAAGTCGCCCTATACGAGAAACAAGTCCCGGCCTCACCATCTCATCTGTCGACGAAAGGTACACCGCTCACAATCCCGAGGAGCTCTCGGTCGGCGCAGTAATGAGCGTAAGCATGCACCGCGTGCTATCTGCGCACCATGAAGGGTGCTGGGTTCAGAGGCAAAGCGCCCATGTCCAGCCACCACGCCTAACTAATTCTTTGGATCGGTGTCACTAACATAGGGTGTGAGACCGGACACGTAAACTATGTCACTGAACCACCGCACAGGGCCAAGGAACGGTCGTGGTAGGCTTACACCAGAAGCCGTCCTTGCCTTAACAGTGGCAATCGGGGGCTACGCCGAACACGCCGAGGACGTGCCGATCGCCGAGGACGAGGCAATGCCAAGTCATCATCCCGACGGTTGGGGCATTAACAACCGCCACCCTCACCCAAGATTGCGTGGTCTACCGCTTGGGTTAGCTAATCCCTCACGGGTCGGGGGACGGAATGACTTGCTCGACGTCCCCGCCATGGATGCAAGGTTCTTTATGCATCAGTGCCCGGATGATGCTATCTACCGCAATTCTAACCCCCTAGCAAACAAAGCAAACAATTCCATAAAATCCAATACGTGCTCAATAAGAATACAACGAGCCTAGCATGATACTACGAAGCAAAGAGCAGGATCACGAGCATGCTAGAGAGGAACAACCTAGCATGGATTAACATGAGAATTAAACCGGAAAATCATGCTAATCGAGAATTCGAGAATAGAATACCTAGCTATACATGTCAATAAACACAAACAAGCAATCAATCGGCAATCACATATAATATCGCGCAGGTCCACACAACTCCGGTAAGAAATCCTTACCTTGGTGGGGACAATTTGACACGAAATCCTAAGCGCGAACGAACCCGAACTAGCTACCGAGAACCTATCAATCACAACAAAAATCACGCAATAGGCCTAAATATAATAAAACAAACAAGGCTCGGCTGGGGAGCAACTCACGAGGCGCGACAAACGCGACGATCGGGCCGATTGCACAAACGGGCAAAGAACGGCCGGGCTGGCTGGCGAGTGGGCGCAGGAGTGGGCGCGTGGCGCGGCCTGGCGCGCGGACGGGCGCTTGGCGCGAAGCTGCGCAGACGACGAACAGCGGCGCGGCGGGCAGCGCGCGCGAGGCTCGGCTGGCGCTGCGCGACGACGCGAGCAGCGGCGGCGACGCGGCAACACACGACTTCAGCAGCGAGGGGCTCGGCGACGCGATGCGAGCTGGCGACACTGGCGCTCGGGCGCGGCGTGGCTTTGCGCGCGGCAGCGCGCGCGAGCAGCGCCGACTTCCCGAGCGCGGACGGACAAAGACGCCTGGCGAGCTCGACGTCCGCTCTGTTTTTGCGCAAGCAGGGGCGATGGAGAAATCCCGAGTCGAGCGATCCACGGGGATTCGACAAGCGATTCTTTGATGGCGAACTCCCTACACTAGCCGCGCACAAAACCCATACCTCAAATTACCTCGACTCGTAGGAAATGGCGAAGCTCGAACCAGGGGTGAAGAACTCGAATTTTGAAGGAGAAGAAGAAGAGAAGAAGAAGAAGAAGAAAAGGGGAAGGAAAACTCACCGGAAAGGAGACGATCGGCGAGGGAGAACGGCGAGGGAGAGCTCGGTCGGTCGGGGAGAAATGGAGAAGGAAAATCGCGAGGAAGAAGGAGGAAGAAGCTTCGGGCGAAAATTTCCTTTTAAACCAAAACGCGCATCAAACAGGCATATGTATTAGATCGCGCGTTTAGAATAACAAACGCGCCCGATGTGGCTCGGTGGCAGCAATACCGCGCCAGCACGCGACACGTCCTTGGCTCGAATCTCACTCGACGCGCTATCCGGCAATTAACAATTTCAAAACCGGCCCTGTCGGCCCGACCCAAAATTACCAAAATGTTCCATATTGGAAAGTGGGAGAGTCCAATCTAATGATCTTAGAATAACAATTTTGAGCAAAATATGTTATGGATGAAATTATTTAAAAAAATGTGGTACAATTGTAATAAATAGCAAAAAAAAAAAGTTAGGATGGACAAATTTCCAACAAAAATAAACTAGGGCCGTTTGGATTGCGTTTTTCCTGGCGGTTGAAAACCAGTTGCTGGGTAGAAGACAAGGTGGGCCATGTGGCGCAATTTCAATGTGCCACGTGGCCACCTATTTATTATTATTATTTTTAAAATTTTTACTCTTTTTAATTTTCGTTTTTTTTTTCAGTAATATCGTTTTCAAATTTTTCTCCAATAATTTCGTTTTTTTTCAAAATTTGAATTCATTTTTTTCTAACATTTTTTTAATAGATATTTTCAATTTTTTATACTTATTTTTTTCTTTCTTTTAGTGCTAATTTTTTATTTTCTTTTTCAGCCATTTCTTTTTAATTTTTTACATTTCATTTTTACATATTTTTTTTCTTATTTGAGAGTAACTTCCAACTAGCTCTTTGGCGTGCGTTTTTGCCAGCTGCTAGGTATTGATTTTTTTTTTAAAATTAATTAATTAATTTTTTTTAATTTTTTATCCAATATTTCATTATATTATTTTCTTTCCAAATTTCATATTTTTTTACGTGTTTTTAACATTTTTTATGATATGTATATATGGTTATATTTTCTACTCATTCACCTAATATTAAATTTTAGAAATTATTTTAAATATGTTTTATTATTATATTTTTTATTTTTATTTTACCTCATATCTTTAATTTTAAAGAAGTGAATTGAGTTTTTTTTTGTTAAAAAAAATTATTTTTTAATTATTTAATATTAGTAATTTTCAACTAATTAATCAGAAAGTATTCTATTCTATTTTTATAATTTATTCCATAATTTAAAATAACTATAGTTTCATAAATTGTTTTGTTTTGATTTTATTTTTTCATCTATTTACTATTATTAATTTTTAAAATTAACACAAAAAGACCATTAAAAGTAAATTAAATGATTTTATTAAAAAAGGTGATATTATCAACAAAAAAATATATAATATGATATTATTTTTTAGGGTAATAAGATAATATTATTACAAAAAATAAAACCTATTCTCACTCAAAAATTTTAAAATACAAATAAAATAAATATTTTAAAAGAACTTTCAAAGTATAAAAAAAATTTCAAATAATAAATAAATAAAGTGAAATTATAAATGATTAAATATTAAAAAATTTATAAATGTCACATCATTAAAAATGTAATTTACCTCTTTTATAACTCTTCAATCTAAAAATCACATCAAACGAGCTGTTAAGAATCACTTTTCAAAACAATGTATGGAAAACTAAATCCAAACGAATTATTAATAATCATTTTTTGAAATACTCCTCTAAAATCTCATTCAAACAGCTCCAAACGTTTCGATATTAATATTAAAAAAAGAAAGAAGGAGAGATGAAGAAATATAATAATAGTTGTAATGAGATGAAGAGTGAGCCAAACCTGGCGTTTGTAAACCCAAATATGGATCTGACGCTGACTCTGTCTCTGTCTCTGTCTCCTACACTCAGACTCTTCCTTCTCTTTCGATCGGAAACCTCTCTACACACCCCTTCCATGTCGCTTCTCTGATCGGAATCCTCCAATCCTCGCCGGCATGAATCGCAACTGCTGGGAGCCGCTTCCCGGCGCCCGGAATCCTCCTCTCTTCTCCCACCACCGCCGCGGCCACAGCCTCACTGCAATCTCCAGAGATTCCGACGAGAATCTCGATCTCTTCTCCACCAATCGCCGCACTCTCTCCGTTCCTGCCTCCGATGACTCCTCGGATGGTAAGCCTCCTCCGTCTCTGATTCAGATATTGCCATTTGTTTCTGCTCGCTCCTGGAGGAGGATTTCTGGTTTAACGTCGCTGGATTTTAGATGTTTCGATTGTGTGTTTGCTGCGTCTGTCTATTTTTCTTTGCTTTGAGATGTTTTTGTTTCTGCTTCTCGTGTTTGAGGTAGGTTTGTGGAATCCGCGGTGACTTGATGAGAAGGTTTTTGCAGTTCTGAAATCTCATGGTTTTGGATTGCACTGTGTGTGTGTGTTTCGTTATGATTCTTTTGGTCGTTTTTCTATTTTGCTTCGATTTGAGATTTTTTGTTCTTGCTTCTTGTGTTTGAGTTAGGTTTATGGAGTCTATGGTGACTTGATGAGAAGGTTTTGTAGTTCTGAATCTGATTGTTTTAGTATCGAACTGTGTGTCGTTATGAATTAGTGTTGTTGTGGCTGTTACTAAATTGTTTGATCTGATTTTAATGTCAGCATCGGTGAAATTGGGGAGGCTTTCAGTTGGATCGATGAAATTGGCTAAGAGTGGGATCGATGATCTGTTGTCGTCCACTGAGGGAGGAAAGCACGATTATGACTGGTAACTTTTTCTTGCAAATCAGTAGGCTTCAATGATTTTGATGTTTTCTTGCTTGTTCTGGCTCTACTAATTTTGACTCTCTCTTTCACCAATTATCAATGAAGTCTCAAAATTACCTATGTTTTCATCTATTTGAAAATAATTTTATAGGATTATCAATTATGTAGATGGCGGAAAAGGTGGGAAACATGTCAGCATTTCTAAATTCTACCTGTCATGGATCAATAAGTTAATTTCCCTAGACAGTTTGTGTTAACTTGATCTATTTTTGTGATCATGAGCGGGGCCCTTGTCCCTTCCTTAAAATATCTCTTCAGAGTGATGCTGAGACAAAAAAACATGCATAGTAATTAGAAAGTTGTAACTACATATACATTTCAATGATTTGTCAAAATTTTGAATGCTGCTGCTTGATTAGGGTTTATATGAACTAGATACCAGTTGTTGTTTTGATCTTTCTATCAGCAGATTAAAGCTCGGCCTTGAGCAATAAAAAGGGAAAAAGGAATGAAGTAGATGTGGATTGGGGTTAGCTATCAGAGTGTGATGTACAATGTGTTCTGAAACATGATTCTTGTCTGGTTAACCTTTTGCTACAGGCTTCTTACGCCTCCTGGGACTCCTCTTTTCCCTTCGTCCTCTGAAAGTGAAGTTCAATCTACTGTAGCGGCACCGAGAAGTAGACCGTTAACCAGATCATCTTCAACAACTAAAGCTTCAAGGGTATGATTCTTCCTTCTTTACTGCCCATGATCTTCCTGAGTTGCATAAATAGACAGTATCTTCGCTTTAGTTTTTTTCTTCTATTTTATGTGCTCCTTTGTACATTGACAGAATGTAGCTCAAAAGTACTTGTTAATTTTATGATACAAAAGCTTGGTTTAATAGTCAAATAAGGGTGTTGTAAATCTTAAAGTGCTTAAACTATATGGCTCAGTCCATGGTGACCATTTATCTAGAATTTGTTTTCTTACGAAGTTTACCTTGACAATCAAATTTAGTAGGATCAAACTGTTATCCCATGAAAATAATCGAGACTCACCTAAGCTGGCCTGGACACTTATGGATTGAAAAATATTAGGATACAAAAGCCTTTTTTAAGCGGGGATGTTGATTGTTCCTCTTTAGTTGGATGATCTTAATCTCTTCCCATATTTGTTTCAGCTGTCAGTTTCCCAATCAGAGAGCAACAATCCTTCAAGGCCAGCTAGGAGCAGTTCTGTGTCTCGGTCCTCTGTCTCCACTCCACAGTATAGTAGTCATTCTAACAACAGGTCTTCATCAATTCTTAATACAAGCTCAGCTTCAGTTTCATCTTACATAAGGCCTTCCTCCCCAAGTACACGCACTTCATCTGCTGCAAGACCTACTACTGCATCTTCACGCTCGACTCCATCGAGGTCTTCAACTCCTTCAAGAACCCGTCCATCCCCCACCAGCCCCTCTATTGATAAACCAAGGCAAATACAAAGTTCTAGGCCATCCACTCCTACTAGTTCTAGGCCTCAAATTCCTGCAAATTTGAGCTCTCCTGCAGCTCGGTCAAACTCCCGGCCATCTACACCCACTCGACGAAATTCTGCTCCTTCACTTTCTTCTGTTGTTGGCACTCCATCTTCTAGCGGACGTATTCTATCACGCAGTTCAACATCAACATCTCGACCAAGTTCTCCTAGTCCTCGGGTTCGCACTGCACCTCAACCAATTATCCCCACTGATTTTTCTCTGGATATCCCTCCAAACCTCAGAACAACACTGCCAGACAGGCCAATTTCTGCTGGTAGATCCCGCCCAACTCCTGCTGCATCGGTTAGAGGAAGTCCAGAGCCTACATCGACTGTTACGCCTAGGAGAGCAGCATCACCTAGCATCTCAAGGGGAAGAATAACCGAAACTCCTGGAAGGGGTCGGGTGAATAATACCAATGGACACCTCAATGATGGTCCTGAAGCTAGGAGACTTTCAATTTCTTCAGATTCGGGCGGAAGGAGACCAGTGAAGGCTTCTACAATTACAGCAGAAAGCAACGGATTCGGGAGGTCTTTTTCAAAGAAATCACTTGATATGGCCATCAGACATATGGTATGATTGTACTTAATCCATCCTGTTGGTTATTTGAATTTCTCTTTCATTCTCGGGCTACGTCGTTTTCAATGAATATGAACAATCCAATCTGCTTGTGTTGTGCAGGATATAAGAAGTAGCCCTGGGAGCATGCGTTCAGGTTCAGGCAACACTCTATTTCCCCACAGCATCCGATCAGCCAGCTCCAAAATTCAATCCATTGCTTCAAGCAACAGCGAGGCTATCGATACTGAGTTCCAAACGAGCATTAACAACATGGAGAGAGGAAACCATTTTCATAGACCAGCTGCAATCAATGGTCCGGATGGAGGAGAGAATGGAAGATTTTATGCAAGCTTGATGAATCATTTGGACATCTATGAAAGCTCCCGTTATGATGCAATATTGCTGAAAGAGGACTTGAAAAACACGAATTGGCTGCACAGTTTAGATGATAAAACCGATTTGGCTTCCATTTTGGATAATGGATTTGAAGCTCTGCCTGAGCCTTTTGGCCACTTATAACATCAAAGATGATGATGATAATGATGGGGTTTGTATTGTATTCTTTATTTTTGTTTTTAAAATGATTTTATCATCATTATTATTATTTTTGGCATCATTTTGGTTTTGAAAATGATGAAATATGCTCAATTGCTGCGAAACCGCGAAAGGGAGAAAGAAGATAAAAAAAAAAAAAAAAAAAAAAAAAAAAAAAAATATATATATATATATATATATATATATAAATATGGAGAGATTTGTATGTGGTTTCTGAAGAAAAGTTAGCTTGTCAGTTTCCTTGTAATGGTAAGGGGGTTCTGCTATGTGCACTTTGGAATATTTTTGTGTATTTGTTTTGGAATTAAGTGGCATTATGTCATTTTGGAAAACTTGTGTTTGAACTCTTTTACATAGGGGTAGTTTTATTTATTTATATTCGTAATAGGGAAAAATGTACAAACCACCCCTATAAACTATTGTGATTGTAACAATCACACTCTTAAACTTTAAATTTGATCAATTGCCTTCCCTCAAGTTTGATAATTATTGTCTAAGTTTGAGACTCACATGTGACATTACTCCTTCGGTGTCTCTGGTGTTTGGCCTAGGGACGGGCGTGGTTAGAAAATATTTGTCTCTACCTCCTTTCACTTTGTTTTCTTCCTTCAAAACTGAAATATTAGGCATGAGAATTAGCTTGAAGAAGGATTTTTTCTAATGTGTTTCTCCAAAATTCAATTCAATAAGAATAGTTGCCTAAGAATTCCATGATAAGATTGATTTTTAATGTCGATAAGAGATGTTATGTGTTCAAACTGTGGTGGTCTTGTGATTATCAAAGAAATTTCGCTCGAAGACGAACAGTTGAGGATTGATAATACTTGAGACTAGGTTTATGGGCTTGCCAGGAAGTTTCTTAGTAGACCAATTTCGTCACTGGCTAACTCCATTGCACCTACATTAACGAGCTCGAGTATGGAACTGGGAGTTGAGAGTAATGGATTTGGAAGTTTGACCAAGGCTACATCAATGCCTATTGAGGTGGGTTTAGTAGAGCGATCTATGCTTACTAGAGCTTGCTTTGGCTTCTATGGATAAGGTGGTTAAAATGGTCCAGACTGATGAGTCTCTTTGGATTGGGAGCTTGCAGGTGGAAAAAAAAATACTGAATCAGGAAAAATACACTTGTTCCTAATGTTCACCTCGTCTAAAAATCACTTACTTATTATTCAATTCGTTTCTTGTTGCGCCATTCTTAAACTTTCTTGCACTCGCTCTGACTGCCAAATAAAAATCATCTGAGTGTGTTTCCTTTTTATTTGTTTCTCTTTAATTCTTAGGCAATTGTTTTTTTTTTATTGAATTGAATTTTGGAAAAAACAAAGAAGAAAAAAACCATTCTTGAAGTTAATTCTCATGCGCCTGTGTCGTTGTTGCCGCAGTTTATGTGCCAGCCTTAATTTTCGTGTACTTGGATGATTTTTTAATCTCGAGCTCCGTGTTACCTTAGTTTATCAGTTTTAAATTTGATTATTTTGGTAGGTTGAGCTATCTTATGGTGTTAAAACTTGTGCAGAGTTGTTGATCTAATTGTGTTATGTTATCCACCAGGTAAAGACTTCTTATCAATGGTTATGTGGACCCTATGTATGGTTTACTAAAGTTTTTAGTAATTATTCTTGTTTATATGCTTATATCTATTGTTGCATGTGATGCATGTTGAATGATTATGGGATATGAAACATGTAATTGTAGGTTGTGTTATAATAGTAGTCTTAGCGGTTTATTATTTGACTTGAGAACTAAGGCATATAGACTTATTATAAAATGTCTTATATGTTGAGCTGATATCTTGACTGTTAGGATTGAGATGATATTATTGTTGAGTATGATGTCTTGAACTATTATGTTTGAGCATGTAGTATTCTTAGCATAGTTTGTCATCATCCAGAGGATTTTGAGGCGATAGTTATTCTACCAGATATGAGGGTCTAGTTTGTAGCTTGTGTAGACCTTAACCCGGATCACAACGTAAGCCTATTGTTGTCTGGATTACAACTGCGAGCAATGGGTGTAGACATGCTAGACTATATCTTGGCGAGGGCCTCCATAGACTGAGTCTCAGTTGCACACCTTCTAGGTTGGGTCATCTTTCGTAGGCCTACCATTTGTTCGGTTACAATTGCATAGGATGTATGTAGACACACATTGGGTCATGGTTGAGGCCTCACATAAACCAATGATGTTAATACACCTTTCCTATTAGAACATGTCACTAAGGTGTCCCCTAAGTGACAAGATCATTGTGAGTATGACAATGTTGAGGTTAGGGGTGCCAGGTGAGAGGTCAAGAGACGTATTACATGACCAAGTCCGCCAATGTTGGCATTGTGATTCTTAAGTTAAGATTGGATATGATGCATGTAGTTGGTAAGAATGTTTGTTGCTGTTTCTTTTGTATACTACACCTCGGTTGGAGGCTTTTACTGAATATTTCAATGCTCACCCATTTCTTTTCGTTTTCCCACTACTAGACTTTATCAATACAGTTTAGCTAGAAATCGTTGCCAAGATCATGAGGGATTGCTACATTGTTTCTTTATTTTATTTATGTTTTCCATTCTACATGAACTATTTATTTAATGCTTTATTTGAATAAGAGTTTTAATAATGCAAAGTCTGGCCAAAGATTCTGAATTATGTTTTATTGTTTATGAATATTTTATGATTTTTCTAGTTATAAATAAAGATGCATGTTTTGTTTTAAATTATTGGATATTTATACTGTTTTGAGTAAAACATATTTGTGAGAATCCATGTTTAGGGTAATTTTAAAGTTGGATTCTTACATAATATCTGGTTGTGATGGATATTTTAGAGATTTCTTTGGGGGTGGAGACGAATAAGAAGTGGTGTAGACTTGATTGTGATATGCTTGAATACAGTGAGATGGAAATGAATTGGGAGGGGAATTGTCCATTTTGATCGAGAAAAAAGAGGTGTTGGAGAGACGAGTTGAATAATATGGTCGCTTCAAGGAAGATGTTCAAGAAAAAGAAGAAGATTGGAGAGTGATGGTCGTCGGTGAAAGTTGTAGTGGTAACCGTCTCTTGCATCCCAAGTGCGTGGTGGGCTCTGATCGAGGTGTCTGATGATTCTATGATGAGGTGTCTGTAGAAGCTGGTGGAGCATAACGTTATGATTAGAGTTGGGATCGAGGTAGCGCCAACTAGTGAGATGTTTGGGACAGGTGGGGCCATTCGATGCTCGAACCAGACCTATGGTTCAGTCGAATTGAATTGATTTGAGGCATAAACCAACGATTCTTTCAAATTGGTTTGGGCTTTGGACCAACCATTGGCTCTTTTGAACTTGCGGTTTAGGATCTAACTTAGGGGGTTTGTAGTTGATCCTAATGAAAATTTCTACGGTTGTTTTAGGGTTGGGTGTTTGGTTATTTGTACGACCAAGAACTCTTTAAATTTTGTTGTTTGTATCTTTTTTTTCAACTGGTTGTTTTTTGTGGCCTTTGTGAGCAATTTGACGGGGATATCATTCACAAAGGAATTGTTGATGAAGTGAGCGAATTTAACTATTGGGGTAAGTTTTGTTCACTTATGGGCTTGAAATCCCTTGTTATACAATAACTTCGGTAGATTCATATACTTCAGTGAGTATAATGGATGTCAGGTTAATCTCTAAAGTTTTTCAAAATTTAACTCTTATGGTGTTGGTATTGGGGTGTCGGTCATTATCTTTGGTTTATGCTAATTCCTTGTGTAAGAAGACTCTTTCTCAAGTTGCCCTTGCTTCTTGTAACAATATAATTCTATGTTAGTTTGCTCTCTCATTGTTGTTTGGTCTCATTTCGAGTTGTGGATTGAGACTAAGTCTAGGTTTGAAAATCTGTTTGCTCTTGGATTGGTCTCCCTTCTAAGGGAGAGATCTTGTATGTTCATTTTTCATTTTTAATAAATGTCGTTATGTTTTTGTAAAAAAAAAAAAGCGACAAAAAAAATTGGATTTATTTTGTTGATATTTGTGAGTTTTGGAAGATTATTTTTGTTGATACAAAAAATTGTTCATCGAGATAAAAGGTAATATTTATATTACAAGGATGAGATACTTGCAAAACGACAAACAATGTAAGACACCGGTGTGGTGTGAACCACAAGGCCTCCGATGTCTAAGACGGAAGTGGGTTGGAAAATGAGTTGAGTATAAAGAGTTTGAGAGTAGCTTAACTTAGAATGCTTAGGATTAGCTTATCGTTGAATGACGAACCTTTAATCATTATATAACATGTGGACTCATATCTGCTTTGGACTCATTTATTATTGCATATTATGACGCTGCTTAATGACGACATTGGTATAAAGGTCTTGTCATTAAGCCAAAGATAAATGAGCTTGTAATTCTCGACTGTTACATATTCGCCTATATATTCATTCATAACTGATAGCTCTCAAATAGAGCATAAATTAGACATCTAACTTAAGTATTTCTTAGGATTATTCTTGAAAATTGATATTAAATAGAGGTCAAATGCAGGCGAAAAAGGTAGAATCTATACGCATCTTTTAGGGATTGTGCCCTACATGCCTATAAGTTTGTAATTAAAGAACAATCATTTAATGTTAGACATTTAATGTTATATTTTCGTTAATTGTACAAATGTCATTAAGCTTTATCGCATTAATTGGATTAATAGCGATATTTTCATGGTTATTTGGATGTTCACTTGGACAAGTATGTGAGACATACAAGTGGATCTAGTTCCAAGTTAATAACCTAAAACGTCTACAGTATATGACCTAAGGTTGGGTGCCTAAGTCTTGGTGACACTATTGGTACGGCCTCGTTTGCAAATGTTGCAAACACAACCTGATTTTAGTTGTTCATGTGGAGACATGTGAGTGAGGGTGCCTATGCAAAAAAAGAGGTTTTTTTTTTGCATAAGACGGGACTAGAAGTTTTATGATCGATCTAGTAATTCCTTTATAGAATTGTATCAACTACTTCACTAGGGATGATCGTATGTCGATGTGATCTTAATCCTGAGTGGGTTGTGAACTCCTACTTTATAAAGGTGCCCTTTGATGTGCATGGGTGAGACCGACCAAATAACGCTGAGTCATTAAGCCTCCCACGTTAGGGATTGTCGTAGTGAATGGCTAGGAACGCAACATCACAAGAAGGAATTCACGCATTCCCGAAATTTGAGGAAGATGTAGAGTTGTTCCCATAAGAACTGATTCTAGGGCTTGGATAAAGGGATCCCGCCTCTCATTGGCATGCGAGGACATTGATTTATAGTTGGACTGTAAACATTTGTTCATTAGTGGAATCAATGGCGCTTAAGGAGATAGATGTAATCACAGGGGTAGAACGAATTTCTTGTCCTAGCTTTGAATTACGAACAAGCTCGTGAAGGATTATATGACAGATGACCGATTATATCCGTGGACGTTAACTTGTCCTATAGTGTGAAAGAGTTCAACATAGGCCTTTAATGGAATAAGCCTGATGTTAATGAATAGGGATCGGATCCCGGGTCATTGTAGCTTTCAACCTATAGGTCCACCGGTCCCCGGGATAGCTCATACTTGCTGGTACACTGTTTTATTAGAGAATGAGTTTGAAGAATTCAAATTCACATATTAATTATGTGGGACATAATTAATAGGAGCATAAAGTTTAAATTATTAAACTTGTAAATTAATATATTGGATATATTAACTGAATAAATATTCATAAGGAGAAATTGATTAATTTGATAAATTAATTATAAATAATTATTTGACTAAGAGATCACAGTATATTAATATGTTAGTCATACTAATTGGTTTAATAATTATTGGATAATTATTAAATGGAGAATATTGATTAATATCTTGAACATATTAATCAGGTTAGTAATTATTTGATATTTATTAAAATATAGAATTAATATATTGGATATATTAATTAGATATTTATTTATAATATATTAGATATTATGGAATTGAAATTTATTGGATAAATATCAATTAAAATAAATAAAAATATGGTATTTTTGAAAATTAAATGGAAAAATCAAATGGAAAAATGCATAATTTTTTGTGCCACATCGAAAAGCTTTAAGTTGGAGCCTCCATCACTCCACTATAAATAGAAAACCTTGGAGGCTTTCATTCTCATCCCACTCACTTTCAGTATAATCTTTTTCATAAGTTGAAAAATCTCTCTAAAAGCTGAGATCTCTTATAATTAGACTACTATGACAAAGTTCCTAGCTTCTTTCTCTAAAGGCTTCCCACCAAACACTTAGTGGTAGCAAAGAAGCCATAGCCTGGAAGAGTAGAGGAGATCGTTCAAGTTTTTCCATAGGGAATAGCCGATCCTACTCAACATAAAGACCTGCCAGATTAGATTCCGCGACAGTCAATGTAAATATTCCTTTTCTAATAACATGTCAATCACCTAGGATATTGCATTTAGATTAATTAGATTAATCAAAGATAATGAATAAATTTTTATTATTCACACGTTTCCGCCGTGCTAAATGCATGCTCCTACAACATATTCCCAACAACATCCACACATACACATTAAGAAAGATAACATGACATTTCACGAGTAAAATAAAGTAATAACACACTAATTAAAGTGTTTTTCGTGCAAGATTGAGAAGTTGAAGTTACTACCGCATTGAAACGAAATGAATGGCGCAACCAAGAGCTGCCGATACCTAAATGTCTCGCATAAGCCCAATAACTTTGCGTTTGAGCGAAGATTTGGTCAATTCTTTTTGCCATCTCGTCTATTGACAATGCCTCTTTGTCGCACTGCACTTATTCGTCGAAATTTTCTGATTAGATGCTGTAACTCTCAAGAATTGAGAGTTAAAGGCTAAGTTTAATAACTGTTCGCTAGGACTTTTGCTATATCATAGCAAGAATTTGCTAAGTCTGTTCGCTTAGCTTAATTATTTGCCTATAGTTTTCTGTTTATGATAACATTTTAGAGATTCGCTTTAGCAAAAGTACATGAATGTGTAAATCTTTAAGTTCCATCTCTATAAACCTGATATTTTGTTTTTGCTCGAGCATACCAAGGGAGTGAAATGCAAAAGTGCTAAAAGCTTTTTGGAGATAAGTGTAGTTGCTAAACATTTGGCTTAAGTGAACACCAATCCAGCGAGAAAAGTTTTACAGAGCTAAGTGCAGTTGCTAAAAGTTTCGCTTAAGTGAACTGAAATCCAGCGAGATGGGTTTTCGAAAAAATAGCTAAAGTGGAAGACATGTCAAAAATCTGAGAAAAGCCTTTCAATCTCAACCGTTGCACGTGAGATCGTGGAACAAAGGACATGTGCATGAGATCGTGGAGTAGAGCCTTGCCTGAAGCAATATAAATAGCAACCTTTTGTCATTGTGAAAGGCATCATCCATTTTGTTGGAGAGATCATCGTCAAGTTTACTTCAGCCAAAATCATTGTCATTTTTATAGTTAGCTTAGTCGTTTTAGTTGTTTCCATTTCCACTTGTTTAGCTAGTTGGCTTTAGCGAAGTAGTTAGCCAACGTTGCAGAGTATAGCTGAAACTGGATTCAGAGACACTCTTTGAGTGATTCCAATCAGTCTTCTTCTTCACTTTGTTTCTCTTTACTTTCATTTCAGTATTTTCGCTTTAGCTGTGTTTTGTAAGCATACATTGTTACTTATTTAATTGAAGATGAACTTTTCTCTTTACTTTGCTTTGAATCTATTTATCATCATGTGTAGCTAAGTTTTTAGTCGGAAGGAAATAGGCTAAGTATGAGTATTTCGCTTAAGCAAAGTGGGAGCAAGATGTCAACTATTTATGCATGTTGTGTTGAAATACATTTTGTCTAGCTAACTATTTGTATGAACTTTATTTCGCTTTCGAGAGAAAAGGAATAGAGCAACCTTGCATGTCATAATATTAGGTTTTGCTAAGTTTACTTGCATTTGAAAAAAACACTTAGAGATAAAGTTCGCCTAGTGCTGATCGCTTGGTTTATTTGTTGTTTGAGTTCGAGAGAACCAAACTAGGAGCTCGAGAGAGCCAACTTAGAGAGCTTGAGAGAGCCAAAGAGAAGCCATCAGTTGTTCGCTTCTTAGCCAAATGCCATTTCGCTTTAGCGAAACTCTCCGAAAAGTCTTAATCTCCTTCCAATATCTTTAATTTGATTAAAGTTAGTTATCATTCGTTGCATCTTAAGTATTTTGTCAATTGAGATTCGCAAGTTGTTCGCTTTAGTGAACTGATTTAGCAAACTTATTTCAGCAACTTAGTTTTATTTTCATCACAACAATATTCCCTGTGTTACCATAACTCTCTAATTTTCGCTTAAGCATGTTGTTAATCACTAATCCCTGCGGAGATGACTTTTACTTACTTTAAAACTTGCTATAACAAGACTGTGTATACTTGCACGTCTTTGGGAAATAACACAAATTTCGCTTAATCTGAGTAGAGATTTTCGCTTTAGCGAAATTCGAGCTACCACGTCATCATTCTCGTTTTCTTATTATTTTAATTATTGTGTGTTCACGATTTCGCAAACAAGTTCTTGGCACCGTTGCGGGGGATTAGTGCCATTAATTTTTGTTTAAGTGTAATTTTGAGAGTAGTGCTTAATTGAAAGAGCTAGCAAGTGATCTTTGCCTTTGTTATAGGTGTGTTAATCGAGGAGTTGAAGTTCATAGTTGATTTTCGCTCAAGCAAGAAAATTCTTGGAAGATTAAGGAAGATGGATGATTATCAAGGCAATTTTGGTAACTTTATCTACCCTAATCAGTATGTTGACGAGATGTTTGTTCCACAAAATCAACCATGGGACCCAAATTTTTCACCCTACTATAGTTTTGAAGAGCAAAACTTTGCTATGCCACACTTTGCCCGAGCGAATTCTTCATGGGAAGAGCCAATTTCCGAATTCGCTTGGCATGAGAAGAATTTTTCAATGTTTAACCCAATGAGCTTTGAGAGTTATGATTATTGTGGAGACAACCACACGTTGCCGCAACGAAGAAAGAACATAGGAAAAAGTGACGAGTTGCAAAATATCTCATTTAAGGGACGCGTGGCAAAGATTTGAAAGCTCATCGATTAATCTCAGCCGAGCTTTGTGTCTACTCTGACGCAATCGACAACACAGATCGTGGAATAGGAGAAGGTCAGAGTGGTGCGGCTTTTGGCAAAGCAGGGATCGTGGATCAGACAATTCACAGAAACTGTCGGGGGCCCTATATAAAGCAAGCATCGTCTCCATTCAAAGGGGTTGGAATGTTTCATAGAGATTTGTAATGGATTTCTGAGTTTTTGGGTTGAGGATTATCAGAATTCCCCCCCCCCCCCCACTTCTGACCAAATTTCTTATTCCTTTTAGCATTTTAGACTGCCGAGGATTTTGCTGGGGCCATTGTTGTATTTTTACCGCATTCTTGCTTAGCTTAGCTTTACGTGATTTCAGTAGATTTCTGTGGGTTTCACCTTTGTTGTAACTAGAATTATCATCGCCGGAGAACCGTTCAAAGTTATCAAAATTTTAGGAGTTCTCTTAACTTACTTGTTCCTTTAATTCGCATTTGCTTTACTTATTACATAGTCTTTCATCCCTACGAGCATGTTTTCCTTTTCTTTGTCCGTTTCAATCATGTTTACCAATATGAGTAGCTAAATATGTTGTCGAAAGGTTACGGGGAAGTAGGGTGTTTCGCTTGGGTGAAAGTGTAACGAGATGAACTTTTTATGCATGCTATATAAATTCTAGTTACATGTTGTTTGACAAACAGAGTGGACATCGTTAATTAACTTACGAGAGAACGAGGGTAGAGCAAACTAGAATGTATAACATTAGGATTGCTAGGCTTTTTTGCTAATCAAAGAACACTTAGAGATAAGATTCGCCTAATGCCATTGGTTTACGTTAATAGTTGTTTGAGTTTAAGAGAACCGAACTAGGAGCTCGAGAGAGCCAGCTTTCAAAGCTCGAGAGAGTGAAAGGGAAACCTGTTGGTTGTTCACTCCTTGCTAACCTCGTTGCATAAGCGAAGCCCCCGAAACCTTATACCCTCCGATATTAGTCTCATATTTTCTTATTTCTCTATTTCGTTGACTTCAGATCTTTACCACTTATTTTTCCAAACAACGTTCACATCCTACTCTTGCTTGAAACTAAGTGAGATTACAACAAAATCCATGTGGAGATGACCTTTACTTACTTTCAAACTTGCTACAACAATACTACGTGCACTTGCGCAACCTAGGGAGAACACACACATAGTCGCTTGAACTTAGTTAAGATTTCTCTTAAGCGAAATCAGAGCATTCCATGCCATCATAATTATATTATTCTTAATTATAAATTGTGTGTATCCAAAATGGACGAATACGGAGCATCAGAATGAAGCTCAGTTGATTTGCCCTTATGTCGCTTCCTTGACTGGTTAGTTCTTGTTGCGTCAATGGGCATGATAACTTGAAAACGTCGGGCACCATTGTTGGTGTTCTATTGCTACCACAACTACTTGTATCTTCCTACAATTCTTAATTTTCCTCCTCTTCTTTGGTTGGTTGAGCATAACTTCTGTGTTTGTAGTTGTAGGGTTATCATGCACAAAGTAAGTGGTGAAGGATTTTCATCCTCACTTTGGTTTTCATAACTTGGGATTTGCATAGTGCCATTATTGGAACTTTCTTCTTTTTCACCCACAACTTTTTCCTTTGTATCAACTAATGGAATTGTAGGAGCTGTAATCCACCCCCATGCTTCTCCCAATTGCCGATTTTGCATCCATTGTTCTCTGTCTTCTTTTGCGAGCCTTAATAAAGTTAGGGCTTGTTTTTCTTTTGCTATAATGGCTAACATGAGATTTTCCCATGAGGGTTCTGAATCGTGGTTGCTTTCATGTGTTACCTCTCTTTCAATTATCTCAGCCGTCACATCAACATTGTTTTTGTTGGCTATTTGGGCCTACCTCAAAAATTAATTAATTTTAACTAATTAATGTTTTGATGATAACAAACCTTATCTTATTTACGAACAATTTTGGTGTTTTAAGATGTCAACAATGTAATGATCGAAACAAGGATTCCAATACAATTTGAATTACTCACATTGGAGTTGAAACGAAGAAGTTATAGTCGAAACAAGTTTGAACGAGAAAATCCCGAGACAACGACGTGGTAGCTGAGTGTCCGTCGTGGACCATTTAGAAGTCGACATGTGGAGCTTTGGTTAAAGTGACAAATGGTGGTTTTTTATTTGTTTTGAAAATAAATGAAAAAGAAAAGAAAAAAAAGGAAATTAAAAAAGAAAAAAAAATTTATGTTAGTACTGGTTATAAAATATTAAAAAAAAAACCTGCATTGCAGGTTGCCGTTGGTGGCAGTAAAAAAAAAGTTTATTAATATATTATATTATGTTATTTATGTTTTAACTTTTAATTTTTTTACTTTTTACTTTTTACTCATTTTCTTTTAATCTCAACCATTCATTTTACTTTTTCTATATCAAATTGCTCAAATTAAAATTTGTTTTCTACTCTCTTTCCCTCCTTTTTAAAACTCAATCTTCTTCTCCAAATTTTCAACACAACTCTCTTATTCAATTCTCTAAAAATCAAAATCTCCATTTGTGCTCTCTCCTAGCTCTCAACTTTTTTCTTTTACATTTTATTTTTGAGAGACATATTTTATTGTGATGATTTGGTTGTGTGAGATAAATTTTGTATATCCACTCTATTGAGAGAGTTGTAAAGTGTGTTCTAAAAAATTCTATATTTGTAACGGTTTGATCTTGATATGTGGAAAATATCGAGTTTGCTCTTGAACTTGTAAAAGAAGTGGTTTACGGTTGAACTCTAATCGAACTCTAATCCGTGGAAAGAGTTAAACAAAAAGTTATTGAAAATTCCAAGAGGCGCTTGGGTCGTGGAGTAGGCTTGCCGAACTACAATAAATCACGGTGTCATCTTCTCTAACTCTTTCCTATTTATTTTAAATCATTTGTAATATTGTCTTTGATGCTTTAATTTGCATTTAATTGTTATTGCTTTAAATCAAATTGGTTTTACATAATCTTTATCAATCTTGTGTGTTGCATTATTGTACTTTTTAATCACTTGTAATAAGTTTGATATTTATATTATTTTAAACTTATTTAGGTAAATTTGTGTAAAACCCTATTCACCCCTTCTAGGGTTGTCATACCGATCCAATAATTGGTATCCGAGCCAAGTTGCTATTCTAGATTTTTTATTTGAACTTTTTTGTTTGAGCTTTATGGCAAGCCTTGTAGGAAGTGGTATTAATGAAGGGCAATCATCCTCTAGGCCTCCTTACTTTGATGGGTCAAATTATGGTCATTCAAAAGTTAGAATGATGATATATTTGAAATCCATTGACTATAAGTTATGGCTTAATGTTATTAAAGGTCCCGATATTCCCATGAAAAAGGTTAATGATAAAAATGTGCATAAATTAGAAGATGAAAGTGATGAGGATGAATTGAAAAAGCTTGCTTTTAATGCTAGAACTATGAACTATTTGTATTGTGCTTTAAGTTGTGATGAGTTCAATAGAGTATCGATGTGTTCTTCGGTAAAAGCAATTTGGAATATTCTTGAAGTGACATATGACGGAACAAGTCAAGTTAAAGAAATAAAAATTAGCATGCTTGTTCATAATTATGAATTGTTCAAGACGAATGAAAATGAATCTATTACCGAAATGTTTACTTGATTCACTAACTTTATAAATTCTTTGAAGGGTCTTGGAAAAGAATATAGTACATCCAAAAATGTTAGAAAAATTCTTAGGTGACTACCCAGGAATTGGGAAGCAAAGGTGACGAAAATTCGAGAAGCAAAAAATCTCACCAAGCTTTCTTTGGAGGAACTTATTGGCTCTCTCATGACACATGAGATTACCTTAAAAGAGAACATGGAAGATGAGTCCAAAAAGAAGAAGAGTATTGCTTCAAAGTCTATCACCTTGGAAGTTGACTCAGAAAATGAAGATGTTATGATGATATTGCATATTTCTCACGTAAGTATAATAATTTCATCAAGAGGAAGAAACAATTCAAAAAGAACATTTCCAACCAAAGAGAATCAAAAGGCAAAAAGAGCAAGAAGGATGAGGTAATATGTTATGAATGCAAGAAGCCGGGTCATATAAGAACAGATTGTCCACTCCTTAAATCATCCAAGAAATTCAAGAAGAAAGCAATGAACGCTACTTGGGATGATAATGATGAAAGTAAAAGTGGAAGTGATGAAGAAGTACCAAATTTTTGCTTCATGGCTCATATTGACAAAGGTGATGAACAAGACGATGAGGTAACTCTAGAATCCCCTTCTTATGATGAATTATTTGAAACTTTTGAAAACAAGAAAAATGACTTAGAAAAGTTTGGTTCCGAATATAATATGCTTAGAAAGAAATATAATACTCTTACTAGTGATAATAAGCCTTTACCTGATGAAATTGCTTGCTTAGGCCCCATTTGATAACTATTTTGTTTTTGGTTTTTTGTTTTTGTTTTTAGTTTTTTAAAACCATGTTTGTTTGATAACCAATTTTGGTTTTTGTTTTTAAAATTTTAAAAATATTAAAGAAATTCTAAAAACTAAAAAAAGTAGCTTTTAAAAACAATTTTTTGTTTTTAAAAAAGTATGAAAAGAACAAGAGTAAATAGTAGAAAACTAAAAAAATCCAAATAAAATGTGATATTTGAAAACAAAAAATAATTATCAAACATGTTTTTTGGTTTTTCATTTTTAAAAACATAAAGCTAAAATGAGTTATCAAGCATATACAGTTTTTATTTTTTAAAACAAAAAATAAAAAACTAGAAACAAAAAATTAAAAAAAAAATGGTTATCAAATGGGGACTTAAAATTGCATCAGCATGATGTTGTGGAAATTGATAAAATAAATGTCTCTTGTGATGAACATGCTTTGAATTGTGATGAAAAAATGTCTTACTTGATAAAGTTAAATTTCTTGAGCAAGATTGTTGTGAAAAAGATAATTTGATTAAGTTGCTCAAAGAAAAGAAATTAAATGTTTTGCAAGAACTTGATAGGGCTAATGAGTCTATTAAAAAGTTAACCATAGGTACCCAAAAATTGGATAAAATAATTGAAGTAGGCATGTTATGGTGATAAAAGAGGTGTAGGCTACATTGATGAAGTTTATACTCCTTCAACTTCTAAAACTAATTTTGTTAAAGCATTTCCTCTTGTATCTAAGCTTAATATGCCTAAACGTGTATCCAAGGATGCTAAATCTAGCTTTGTGCTTATATGTCATTATTGTGGTGTTAAAGGTCATATAAGACCTAAGTGTTTCAAATTAAAATATGCTCATACTACTTCAAGAAGAAAATTTACTCAAAAAGCAAAGTTTTATAATGTCCCAAGAAAACATTTCTCAAAGAAACGTAGAGTACATAATTTTTTATTGTAAGAGACAAATCATTGCATAATATTGTTTGTTTTTCTTGTGGAAAGTATGGACACAAAGCTTATTCTTGTTACTTGTCTAAATCAAATGTGGTAAATGTGGATGAAAAAGTAAAATGAATTCCAAAGTTTAAAAAACTAACCTTCTAGGACCCAAACAAGTATGGGTACCAAAGGATCAAACTTGAATATTTTTGTTTGTAGGTTTGTTTGAAAGTCTCCAAGAAAATTAAATGGTATTTGGATAGTGGTTGCTAGAGGCACATGACAAGAGATCAATCCAAATTTGTCAATCTTTTAAAAAAGGATGGAGGTTTAGTAACTTTTGTTGATAATAAGAAAGGTAAAATAATTGGTAAGGATAGTATAGGTAATGCTTCTTCTACTTTGATTGAAAATGTACTTTTAGTTGATGGTTTGAAGCATGATTTACTTAGTATTAGTCAATTATGTGATAAAGGATTTAGAGTTGTGTTTGATAAAAAAAATTGGATAATTCAAAATGCTAGTAATAGAAAAATTTTATTTGTTGGCAATAGAGATGAAAATGTATATACTATTGATTTGAATGGTTGTCCTATTAGTGATAAATGTCTTTCAGCTTTGCATAATGATTCTTGGTTATGGCATAGAAGATTAGGTATGCTAGTATGCCCTTAATTTTAAATATTTCTAAAAATTCCACAGTTAGAGGTCTTCCTAATATTAAATTTGAAAAAGATAAAGTTTGTGATGCTTGTCAAATGGGTCAGCAAACTAAGTCATCTTTCAAATCTAGAAATGTGATTTCTACATCTAGTCCTCTTCAACTATTACACATGGATTTATTTGGCCCTTCTAAAATTGCTAGTTTTGGAGGGAATTATTATGCTTTTGTGATAGTTGAAGATTTTTCACGATATACTTAGGTTTTGATTCTAAAACATAAAGATAATGCTTTGAAAAGTTTTGCTAGTTTTGCAAAAAGAGTTCAAAATGAAAAATGATTTCTTATTTATAAAATTAGAAGTGATCATGGAGGAGAATTTGATAGCATTGTTTTTGAAAACTTTTTTGAAGAAAATGATTTTTCACATAACTTCTCTGCTCCAAGAACTCCTCAACAAAATGGTGTAGTTGAAAGGAAAAATCGTACGTTACAAGAATATGCTAGATCTATGTTGCATGAGTTTAATTTGCCTAAGTATTTTTAGGCTGAAGCCGTTAATACCGCTTGTCATGTTTTAGATAGAATTTTAATTAAACATTCTTTAGATAAAACTTTAATTAAACATTCTTTAGATTAAACTCCTTACGAGCTTTGGCATGAAAAAATCCCAAATATTGGGTATTTCGAAGTTTTTGGATGCAAATGTTTTATTTTGATCAACAAAGAAAAACTTGGAAAATTTGATTCTAAAATGGATGTTGGTATTTTTCTTGGTTATTCATCTTATAGTAAAGCTTATAGAGTTTTCAGTAAGAGAACATTAGTTATGAGGAATTTATGCATGTTGTATTTGATGAATCGTGTAAAAATATTTCTAATGAGTCTATATGTGGTGATGCCTTGGAAGAAAATTTTGGAGATTTACTTGTTAGTGACAAAGGCAAGGAAATTGCTTCATGTAAAGAAGAAATGAGCTTCAATGATAAGTATGAAGAATGTTCTTCATCTATGCCTAAAGAATGGAGGTATGCTCCATCTCATCCCAAGGACTTGATTCTTGGTGATCCCGACCAAGGTGTGAAAACTCGTTCCTGTCTTAATTAAACCATATTTCTTTTGTTTCTAAAATTGAACAAAAAAGTTTTAAGGATGCTGAAAACGATGAATTTTTTACTTTAGCTATGTAAGAAGGGTTAAATCAATTTGATAGAAATGAAGTTTGGGAATTAGTCCGAAGGCCTTCAAATGTTTCTATTATTAGGACTAAATGGGTCTTTAAAAATAAAATGGATGAAAATGGAAATATAATTAGAAATAAAGCTAGACTTGTAGCTCAAGGCTATTGTCAAGAGGAAGGTATAGATTATGAAGAAACTTTTGCACCCATTGCTAGATTAGAAGCTATTAGAATGTTACTTGCTTTTGCTTCTTATAAGAATTTTTTATCTTGTATCAAATGGATGTAAAAAGTTCATTTTTAAATGGTTATATTATGGAGGAAGTCTATGTAGAACAATGTAAGGGACCGACCCGAATGGGGCACTAAATGGGCCCTTATCCCAATGCATGCATTCAAAGTAAAGGACATTTAAACAGACATGATTTCAGATTCCAATTAAAACAAAAACATTCAAAATAACCCCTTTATAAACTAGACAGTTTCCCTGGAACCTGTCTCTGTTTCCAAGCACCTGTTCCAAGATAAATACATTTCCAAAGTTTACTCTGATCAGAGATTTACTAAAAACCATTCAAAACCTGTTCAAATACAAAATGCTGGAATCCACAAATATTTACAAAACATCCTAGGGCTCCGTGCTCGGCTACATGCATTCAGGGGAAAACAAAACACACAAGAGTCATAATACAAAAATCAGAGTTGGAAGACTGGGCCCCATGATCACAGCTCCTCCTTCACCATCTGTCTCGCAACTTGGTTACCCGTGGAAAAACCACGAAGGGTGAGTAACGAATTACTCAAGAAGAATCCCCAACATGGGTACAATACGATATACATGGTCATCTCGATGAGCGTATGCAAGCTATGAATATAAACACGAATAGAGCACATAGCTTAGCCCACACTTGGGCCTCGGATGCCGACTTAGGGTCTTAGTCGGAATAATATCACCACACAAGTCCAATATATAAGTCGCCCTATACGAGAAACAAGTCCGGCCTCGGCACATCTCATGTCGACGAAAGGTACATCGCTCACAATCCCGAGGAGCTCTCCGGTCGGCGTTGTAATGAGCGTAAGCATGCACCGCGCTGCTCTACCGAGACTATGGGGTGCCGGGTCTAGAGGCAAGCCGCCCATGTCCGATCCACCACGCTTAACTAAATCTTTGGATCGGTGTCACCGACATAGGGTGTGAGACACGGACACGTAAACTATGTCGGCTGAACCACCGCACTTGGGGCCAAGGAACGGTCGTGGTAGGCTTACACCAGAAGTCGCCCCCGCCTTAACAGTGGCAATCGGGGGCTACTGGCCGAACACGCCGAGGACGTGCCGATCGCCGGACGAGGCAATGCCAAGTCATCATCCCGACCGTTGGGGCATTAACAATTGCCACCCTCACCCAAGATTGCAGGGCCTACCGCTTGGGTTAGCTAATCCCTCACGGGGTCCAGGGACGGAATGACTTGCTCGACGTCCCTGCCATGGATGCAAGGTACTTTATGCATCAGGCCCGGATGATGCTATCTACCTGCAATTCTAACCTGCCCTAGCAAACAGCAAACAATTCTATAAAATCCAATACGTGCTCAATAAGATTACAACGAGCCTAGCATGATACTACGAAGCAAGGAACAGATACGAGCATGCTAGAAAGGAACAACCTAGCATGGATTAACATGAGAATTAATCAGGAACAACATGCTAATCGGGAATTCAGAATTGAGTACCTAGCTATACATGTCAATAAACACAAACAAGCAATCAATCAGCAATCGCATAATATATCGCAGGGTCCACACAACTCCGGTAAGAAATCCTTACCTTGGTCGGGGACAATTTGACACGAAATCCTAAGCGACGAACGAACCCGAACTTGCTATCGAGAACCTATCAATCAGAACAAAAATCACACAATAGGCCTAAATATAATAAAATAAACGAGGCTCAGCTCGGGAGCAACTCACGAGGCGCGACGAATGCACGAACGAGGCGGCAAAGAACTGGCCTGGCTGGCGATGGCGACGCGGCTCGCTACTGGGCGCCGACGAGGATGCGGCAGCGCGCAGGCGACGAGGCACGACTTCGGCGAGCGAGGGCTCGAAGCGGACGGATGCGGTGGGCGCGAGGCGAAGCTCTGCGGCGCGTCGCGGCGGCGAGGCGATTTGGGCAGAGGACGATCTGGGTAGAGGATGCGTTCGCGAGCAAGGGACGATGTGCGGCGTGGCTCGGCGGGCTGGGCTGCTCTGCGCGCAAACAGGGGCGAACAGAGCATCGGAGAGGACGAGCTCGATTCCGAGCGATTGGAGAGGATTCGACGGCCGATTCGCTGCTGGACCACTTCCCCTTGGCTGGCCGCACGAAACCTACAAGCCACTCGCTTCAATTCGGTCGGCAAGGAAGAAATCGGAAACAGGGGAGAACGGGAAGGAATTGGGGGAGAAGAAGAAGAAGAAGAGAAGAGAAACACGTACCTGCTGCTCGGAACAAGCAAAACGACCTTGAAATGGAGGAGAAGCTCGGTTGAACTGGGGTCGACGAGGGAGAATCGCGAGAGGGAGCTCGAGTCGGTCGAGGAAGAAAGGAGAAGGAAGAAGAAGACTCTCGGGCGGCCTGGCCCTTTAAACCAAATCTCGCATCGAACAGGCTCTTATAGAAGCTGGCGCGTTTAGAAGCACAGGAGCGCTCAGTGGCTCGATTGGCAGCGACCCCTGCCTAGCATGCGACACGTCCTTGGCTCGAATCTCACTCGATGCGCTATTTAATTCCCTATTTATTTTTACCTTTTTCCAAGCCCAAATGTCTTCACCAAAATTCCCGATCCCATTCAAATTGACTCATAATTATTCCGGCAATTTTCAATTACATAACCGGCCCTGTCGGCCCGACCCAAAATTACCAAAATGCCCCTGGGCCTCCCGGGAAGACTGGGATGAAATTTCCGGGCCGTTACAAACAACTTCCCGGTTTTGAAAGTTTTGATTTGCCTAATTATGTTTATAAGTTGAAAGAGTCTCTTTATGGTTTAAAACAAGCTCCAAGAGCATGGTATGATAGCCTTAGTAACTTTTTTCATAAAAATGATTTTAAAATGTGTAAACTTGATACTACTCTCTTCATTAAGACTAAGGAAAATGATATGCTTTTAGTGCAAATTTATGTAGATGATATTATTTTTGGTTCCACTAATCCTTCTTTGTGTGAAGAATTTTTTAAGTGTATACATAGTTAGTTTGAAATGAGTATAATGGAAGAACTTAACTTCTTTCTTGGACTTCAAATCAAACAACTTAAGAATGGTATCTTCGTAAATCAAGAGAAATACACGAAGGATTTGCTCAAAAGATTCAAGCTCAATGAAGGTAAAATTGCAAGAACACCTATGAGCACATCTACCAAACGTGACAAGGATGAAAAAGGTAAATGTGTGGACATAAAAGCTTATCGAGGTATGATTGAATCTCTTCTTTATTTAACCGCAAGTAGACCCGATATCATGTTTAGTGCATGACTTTGTGCTAGATTTTAATCTTGTCCTAGGAATCTCATTTGCATGCCGTTAAAAGAATATTTAAATATTTGCTTGGTACTATTGATTTTGGCTTGTGGTATCCTAGAAATGAATTTAATTTAGTAGAATATTTCGATGCGAATTTTGCCGGAAGTTTACTTGATTGTAAAAGTACTAGTGAAACTTGCCAATTTCTTGGAAGTTCCTTAGTATCTTGGTTTAGCAAAAAATAAAATTCGGTTGCCTTATCTACTACAGAAGTGGAATATATTGCGGTTTCTAGTTTTCGTGCTCAAATTCTTTGAATGAAACAAACTTTATGTGATTTTGTTTAAAATTTGATAATGTACCCATATTCTGTGATAATACAAGTGCTATTAATTTGACAAAAAATCCTATACATCATTCAAGAACTAAACATATTGATATTAGACATCACTTCATTAGAAAGCATGTGCAAAATGGTCATATTATTCTTGATTTTGTGAGCTCTAATAATCAATTAGTGGATATTTTCACCAAGCCTTTAAATGAAGAGAGCTTCTGCAAAAATAGGCTTGAGGTTGGTATTATTCGTTGTGATGCCTCTTAAATTTATATTTTTCTTTAATGCATATTTAAGGGGAGCTTTTATATCTTATTTCTTTTTTTTTATGATTATTAAGGGGGAGGAGTTCTAGAAAAATGTGTTTTAAATGTTTGTAACTTATCTTATTATTATTGATTATTGATGCATTAATTTAGTTGGAGAAATAATGTGATCTTTATGATGATATATTAGACTTTAAATGTTATTGAACACATGTACTAAATTGATTCTTATGATCTTCAAGTGTTTTTTCTTTAGTAGTTTGTCATCATAAAAAAGGGGAAACTTGTTGGCTATTTGAACCTATCTCAAATTAATTAATTAATGTTTTAATGATAACAAACCTGATCTTATTTACTAAAATTTTTGATGTTTTAAGATGTCAACAGTGTAGTGCTCGAAACAAGGATTCTAATGCAGTTTGAATTACTCAAATCAGAGTTGAAACAAATAAGTTATGGTCGAAACAAGTTTGAACAAGAAAATCTTGAGGCAGTGACGTGGCACGTGAGTGTGCGTCGTGGACTATTTAGAATTTGACATGTGGAGCTTTGGATAAAGTGACAAATTTTGGTTTTTGATTTATTTTGAAAATAAATGGAAAAGAAAAGAAGAAAAGGAAATTAAAAAAAAAATATATATTTATGTTAGTAAGGTTATAAAATATTTTTTTTAAAAAAACTACACTACAGGTTGCCGTTGGTGGCAGTAAAATAATAATAATAATAATTTTCTTTTATTAATATAATATATTATATTATTTAGGCCCCGTTTGATAACCATTTTGTTTATAAAATTTAAGTCTACAACAACTATCTTACTATACCTTTTTCCTTATTTGGATATCTACATCTTACCTATATTTTAATAAAAAAATCAGAATTTGTAAACAGAAAAAAGTAGCTTTCAAAAACTTGTTTATGTTTTTGAAATTTGGTTAATATTCTCATACTTTCTTAAGAAAGGATGGATACATTGTAGAAAGATGGAGCACATGGTAGGAAATTTGAATATAAATAGGCTTAAATTTCATAAACAAAAAACAAAAAACAAAATGGTTATCAAACAGGGGCCTTATATTTTAACTTTTAATTTTTTTTTTACTTTTTACCTTTTAGCTTTTTACCCATTTTCTTTTAATCTCAACCATTCATTTACTTTTTCTATATCCAATTGCTCAAATTAATATTTTTTATTTTACTCTCTTTCCCTCCCTTGTTAAACTCAAGCTTCTTCTTCAAATTTTCAACACAACTCTTTTATTCAATCCTCTAAAAATCAAAAGCTCCATTTATGCTCCCTCTAAGCTCTCAACTTTTTTCTTTTGCATTTTATTCTTGAGAGACATATTGTATCGTGAGGATTTGGTTTTGTGAGATAAATTTTGTATATCCACTTTATTGAGAGAGTTGTAAAGTGTGCTCTAAAAAATTCTATATTTGTAACGGTTTGATCATGATCCGTGGAAAAGATCGAGTTTGCTCTTGAACATAAAAGGAGCGGTTTACGATTGGACTCTAATCCATGGAAAGAGTTAAGCAAAAAGTTATTAAAAATCCCAAGAGGCGCTTGGGTAGTGGAGTAGGCTTGTCGAACCACTATAAATCACAATGTCATCTTCTCTAACTCTTTCCTATTTATTTTTAAATAATTTGTAATATTTTCTTTCCTGCTTTAATTTGTATTTAATCGTTATTGCTTTAAATCAAATTGGTTTTACATAATCTTTATCAATCTTGTGTGTTGCATTATTGTGCTTTTTAATTACTTGTAAAAAGTTTAATGTTTAGATTATTTTAAACTTATTTAGGAAAATTTATGTAAAAACCTATTCATCCCCCGCTCTAGAGTTGTCATACTGATCCAACTGTTTTGTCCTCTACTGGCTGCGCTTTCTCCGATTGGTTCCTTTAGAGTGGGTTTAGGCTCGCATTCTTGTACCTGGGGTGTTAGAAGGATGTCTTTTTCTCTCATCCAACTGCGTCGTTATTGCAGCATATCTTCTCCCATGATTGCGTCCTCCAGAGACTGTTCATGCATGTACATTTGATACCCAGGTTCATGACACCCAGATTCCCATTTATAATCCATTGTACCGTGCTCTCCTTGCAGACTATATTGTCCCTGAAAGATATTGCTATGGTCTCTCCCAAACTGCGGCTTATTTCCCCAATAAGTATACATTGGATAAAAATCTGTTATGTACTGTTCCTCCGCATAGCCTTGTTGCTGATAAAAACATGTTTGTGGGTAGGTGATACTGTCATTCCAATACTGATTTGCAAAGTGGTTATATGCCATCTTTTGTTATTATTGCTTGTGTTGATATGTTAGGACTTCTTTCTATGTTGGTTGTTGTGCTTTGGACTTTTAAGTTTCCCTGAAATGCAAAGTAACAAAGTTTTTATCAATAAGATCTACTCTTAAATTAATTATCATAATCCTAAATAATCAATCCCCGACAACAACTCCAAAAACTTAAGGTACTATTTTCGATGAGTTTATATGTAATCAATGAATGAATTCTAAGCTTAAACCTATTGCAAAGTATCGATTCATAATGCTTTCACGAAAGTATACTCAGTAAAAAAATGCAGCAAGTGATAAGTATTATTCTATTTATCGTTCTCAAAAGGGATTGCTGTCTACAATTGATTTTACTAACTTAAGAGTTATGCAATATGTAAAAAGGAGCGTTGGTGATTTTTTGGATTTTTAAGATTTTAAATGCAACATAGATAAGCGTAGGTAAAAATGTGGATGCAGAGGATGCTGATCATGTGTAAAGACCCGACCCGAGCTAAGGTCTCAATCTAGGTCTTTACCTAACCTTAACTTAGCCCAACCGAAATATAGTTTACAGTCCCCTTTTAAAACATAAGAAAACAACCACTAATAAACCTTTTTTATATTTTAAAAAACAAGCATCATGGTACCCTTAAATCAAAACATTGTCAAATGTAACCTTTATTTGCCAAAGACCACCAGCATCCTTATTCGAAGGGGAAAAAAAAAACAACAATAAAATGCTTATTGCAAAACCTCATAAATTCCTAACTCGCCCATGGTCTTCCTGCAGCTCCGATCAGCCATCCCAGTGCATCACATGCAAACCTGTGGACAAACCACAGAAAAAGAAAAGGGTGAGTAACTAACTCAGTAAGGATCCCACTAGGGTTCACCTATTCAAGTACAGGTGTTCGGGCTCAAACCCCTATGTAAACTTCGGTACTATACCCCACAAAGTGTTTAATGATGGGCACATAGTCCCAATTATAAACTATGTGCGTTGGGCATAAACCCCTGTATGTATGGGCACGAAACCCTTGCGTAATGGGCACTAAACCCCTGTGAATTGGGCACGAAACCCCTGTGTGTATGGGCACGAAACCCCTGCATAATGGGCACTAAACCTTGTGAATTGGGCACGAAACCCCTGCGTAATGGGCACGAAACCCCTATGTGTTGGGCACGAAACCCCTAAGTAATGGGCACGAAACCCCTCAAGCAGAGCATACATTCTAGAGTGAGCACAAATCACCTAACATAGCATTAAACCTCAATAACCTGACATCTGTTAACATGCATTCATACTTGTTATGCAATAACTTTCCTTACCTTAGCTAAGCTCTCCAATTATAAGCTTTCCTAAGCTTTTGCTAACTTCCAGAGCCTATAACACACAAACGGTTTAGAATCAACACCTCAAACCACAAGAAATGGACTCAGAACATCGAAATTAACAAAAGGGGAGTTTTTCATTTTTTTGGTCAACGGTCAAAGTCAACGGTCAGCGGCTAGGCTCGGTCGTGCGACACGTGTCATGCGCGACGTGGCTGCGCCGATGCGCGACACGTGTCAAGCGTGACGTGGCAGTTCCGATGTGCCAGACACGTGTCACGCGGGACGTGGGTGCGCGATGCGCGACACATGTTCTCCTTGAAATCTAACGGCTGAGATCGTCTGGAGTCCTAGGGTTTGTGGAGAAACACTATTTTCGAAAATTAGCCCTAAAAACTCCATTTTTCCTCTATTTTTGACGAAACGACCTCTGATCTTCGCCAAATTTTAAACACAATATAATATAATCCAAACAATAAATATACTAACCTCTGATTCTGAAATTCTCTAACTCCGTGACCGAACGGGACAACCCAGATAAAAGAGATCTCGATGCGAAATCCTCCAAACATTGGCAAACGAAACCCAAAACGAACAAAACAAACCTTAGTGTTAATCCGACCCCAAAATAATGGCTTAAAGGAGTAATTGAGGGAGAAGAAATACCTGGGAGAGAATTCTTTCGCTTTCCGAACCAAAAGCCTTTCTGAAATCCTCGGAGAAGTTTTGTGTAAAACACTGTAAATGGCTAGGGTTTTTTTTTCTTTGATTCCTCCAGAGTTTCCAAATTGTAATCGACGAACTGAACGAAATAAATGATAAAAGAGAACAAATCGCTCCCAACCCTCCACTTGTCACTATCTGTTACAACAAAATCGCACGACTTAATCTTCTTGGGCTGGGCTGTTACAATATTCCCCCCTTAAAGGCTTTCGTCCTCGAAAGTCGACTAAGGTAATAACAGCCAAGGGTAACGGGCTCGCATGTCATTTTCGAGCTCCCAAGTGGCTTCTTCCTTGGAATGACCTTTCCACTGAACCTTCACCATGTTGACCTCTCGGTTCTTTACTATTTTCAAAACCCTAGCCAGAATCCTCTCTGGCTCTTCCTCGAAACTCAGATCCTTTTCTAGCTGTATTGACTCATGAGAAATCACGGGAGAAGAATCCCGCACATACTGTCTGAGCATGGACACATGAAAAACATCGTGAACCCCCGATAGCGACGGTGGTAGTGCCAATCTGCACGCAACTGCACCAATCCTCTCTAAAATTTCAAATGGGCCAATAAATCTGGGACTAAGCTTCCCTTTCTTTCCAAACCTCAAAACTCCTCTCATTGGAGCAACCTTGAGGAAAACGTGATTCCCCACTTCAAACTCCAAATCTCGAAGTCGGACGTCTGCATAACTCTTCTGTCGGCTTTGAGTTGAGAGTATTCTACTTCGAATTTTCTTAACTGCTTCATTGGTCATTTGCAGTAACTCAGGGCCTGACAATTTTCTTTCCCCCACTTCCTCCCAGAATACGGGAGATCTACAACGCTTGCCATACATGGCCTCAAATGGAGCCATCCCGATGGTGGCTTGAAAGCTGTTATTATAGGCAAACTCCATCAAGTAAAGCCAGCCATCCCAACTGCCTGAAAAATCTAGCACACATGCTCTCAACATATCCTCTAGAATTTGGTTGACCCTCTCGATCTGACCATCGGTCTGAGGATGGAAGGCAGTACTAAACTTACAAATGATACCCAAACCTTCCTGAAGACTTTTCCAGAACCTCGAAGTGAACCGGGTATCTCTATCTGAAACAATGCTTACAGGAACCCCATGAAGTCGCACAATCGCTACCAAATACAACTGCGCCCATTTCTCAACCGAATAACCTGGCTTACCCGGAATGAAGTGCGCACTCTTGGTGAGACGGTCTATAATCACAAGAACTACAATATAACTCTTCGCCGTCTTAGGGAGTCCTGATATGAAATCCATGGAGATATCGTTCCACTTCCACTCTGGAACACTCAAAGGCTGTAACAGCCCTGCTAGCTTTGTCTCGGTGCCTTGACCTGCTTAAAAGTCAAACACTTACTAACGAAAGTGGCTATATCTCTTTTCATATTATTCCACCAGTAACACTGTCTCAAATCCTGATACATCTTGGTACTCCCCGGGTGCCAAACAAACGGTGAACTGTGCGACCCATTTAACAACTCAGCCTTAATCTCGGCGTCATCTAGCACAACTAGCTGACGGAACTATAAGCCCCCATCAGGAGCCACTGACCAATCGGTACCCTCCTTAGCGGGTACTCGAGCAAATAACACCAACAAACCCTGATCATACTACTGCCTATCAATAATCCTCTGTCTCAACAAAGACTGCATAGACAACTGAGCCAACTGCGCTGTAGCCTCTCTGCCCATCTGTAACGGCCCGGAATTTTCATCCCGGTCTTCCCGGGAGGCCCAGGGGCATTTTGGTAATTTTGGGTCGGGCCGACAGGGCCGGTTTTGTATTTGTTAATTGCCGGAAAAATTATGAGTCGATTTGAATGGGATCGGGAATTTTGGTGAAGACATTTGGGCTTGGGAAAAAGTAAAAATAAATAGGGAATTAAATAGCGCGTCGAGTGAGATTCGAGCCAGGGGCGTGTCGCGTGCTAGGCAGGGGGCGCTGCCAGCCGAGCCATTGGGCGTGTTTGTTAAACTATGCGCGCGATCTGGTATATATGCCGTGCGTGATGGGATTTTTATATAAAAGCGAATTTTTCGCCGAGCCTTCTTCTTCCTCTTCTCCTTCCTTCGCGATTTCTTCTTCTTCTCCCTCAACCGACCAGCTATTCGCCGGGTTTTCCTCCCCAATTACAAGCCGGTTCTCATCTCGAACTGCTGGAGGTCCGATCTTCTTCATCCCGGTAAGCTTCTTCTTCTTCCTTACCTCCAAAATTCGAGCTTTTCTCCCCTGTTTCGGGCTTCGCCATTTCCGGCCGAGTCGAGGTAATTTGAGGTATGGGTTTTGTGTAGCTAGTGTAGGGGAGTTCGCCATCAATAAATCGCCCGTAGAAACCTCTCGGATCGCTCGAATTCGAGCTTCTCCTTCGCCCCTGTTCGCGCGCTGAAATAGGGCCCCTGTCGCCGAGCTCGCGTGCGCAGCAGCAGCCCAGTCGCCGAGCCTCGCCGCACACCGTCCCGTGCTCACGCGCGCGTCCTCGCCCAGCTCCGCAACGCATCGCTCGAGCCCCTGCTCGCCGAGTCGTGCCGGTGCGAGCGCCCCAGCCGAGCCTCGCGCCGTTCGCCCGCACGCCTCGCTCGTCGTCGCGCGCGCGCTCGCGCCCAGCGCCATCCGCGCGCGTGCGCCACGCGCCCATTCCGCGCCTTTCGCCCGCCCCGGCCGATTCTTTGCCCGTTCGTGCGTTCGTCGTGCCTCGTGAGTTGCTCCCGAGCTGAGCCTCGTTTATTTTATTATATTTAGGCCTATTGTGTGATTTTTGTTGTGATTGATAGGGTCTCGATAGCTAGTTCGGGTTCGTTCGCCGCTTAGGATTTCGTGTCAAATCGTCCCCGACCAAGGTAAGGATTTCTTACCGGAGTTGTGTGGACCTTGCGATATTATATGTGATTGCTGATTGATTTCTTGTTTGTGTTTATTGACATGTGTAGCTAGGTTCTCGATTCTGAATTCCCGATTAGCATGATTTTCCTGATTTAATTCTCATGTTAATCCATGCTAGGTTGTTTCTTTCTAGCATGCTCGTATCTGTTCCTTGCTTCGTAGTATCATGCTAGGCTCGTTGTGTTCTTATTGAGCACATATTGGATTTTATGGAATTGTTTCTTTGTTTGCTAGGCGAGTTAGAATTGCGGGTAGATAGCATCATCGGGCCCGATGCATAAAGTACCTTGCATCCATGGCAGGGACGTCGAGCAAGTCATTCCGTCCCTGGACCCCGTGAGGGATTAGCTAACCCAAGCGGTAGGCCCTGCAATCTTGGGTGAGGGTGGCAGTTGTTAATGCTCCAACGGTCGGGATGATGACTTGGCATTGCCTCGTCCCGGCGATCGGCACGTCCTCGGCGTGTTCGGCCAGTAGCCCCCGATTGCCACTGTTAAGGCGGGGCGACTTCACGGTGTAAGCCTACCACGCCCGTTCCTTGGCCCCAGTGCGGTGGTTCAGGTGACATAGTTTACGTGTCGAGTCTCACACCCTATGTCGGTGACACCGATCCAAAGATTTAGTTAAGCGTGGTGGATGGACATGGGCGCTTGCCTCTGACCCGACACCCCCATGGAGTGCAAAGAGCACGCGGTGCATGCTTAAGCTCTTTCTGACGCCGATCGAGAGCTCCTCGGGATTGTGAGCGATGTACCTTTCGTCGGCGATGAGAGCAGTGAAGCCGAGACTTGTTTCTCGTATAGGGCGACTTATGTATTGGTGTGTGGTGATATTATTCCGACTAAGACCTTAAATTGGCATCCGAGGCCCAAGTGTGGGCTAAGCTATGTGCTCTATTCTCGTGTTTATATTCATAGCTTGCATACGCTCATCGAGATGACCATGTATATCGTATTGTACCCGGTTGGGGATTCTTACTTGAGTAATTCGTTACTCACCCCATCGTGGTTTTTCCACGAGTAACCAAGTTGCGAGACAGGATGGTGAAGGAGGAGCTGTGATCATGGGGCCCGATCTTCCAACTCGATTTTTGTATTATGACTCTCGTGTGTTTTGTTTTCCCCTGAATGCATGTAGCCGGGCACGGAGCCCTAGGATGTTTTGTAAATATTTGTGGATTCCAGCATTTTGTATCTGAACAGGTTTTGAATGACTTTTAGTAAATCTCTGATTAGAGTGAACTTTGGAAATGTATTTATCTTGGAACAGGTGCTTGGAAACAGGGACAGGTTCCAGGGGAATTGTCTAGTTTTTAAAGGGGTTATTTTGATGTTTTTTGTTTTAATTGGAATCCGAAATCATGTCTGTTTAAATGTCTTTTACTTTGAATGCATGCATTGGGGTAAGGGCCCATTTAGTGCCCCATTCGGGTCGGTCCCTTACAGTTGGTATCAGAGCTCAGAGTCATAGATTCTGTAGATTGACCTTTTGTTGTAGGTCGTTTTCCCATGATCACCAGCACTCCGACAGTCATCAGGTATGCCTAAGTTTACTATCTGTTGTAGAAAAAGGGTTAAGAATTTACAATACCTGTCATCTAGTGTATGCCTTGTGTAGTGTTGTGGAGCGGAGACAAGCATGTTCTGACTCGTTATTGGTTTGGGTTTAGAGCGCCATCATGCCAACTTCCCGTAGTGTGTGATGTATGTTGTGGCTTGTTGTGGTATCAAGGTAGATTCGGATGCCCTGGGACATCGTTCCAGAGGGAGGTAGAGATTGGACTCCCATAGGCCAACTGTGGCCCAGTTGATGGTTTTCCCCTAGTGAGAGGGTGGAGGTGCTTTGCCTTGGAATGCCACTTCAAGAGAGAAGTTAGCTGTGGTTGTGCTGATGTGGATGTTTGTGGAGCAGGTTCCCGTGTGGACTAGCCTGGGTAGCTCAAGTGTTGATCTTGAGCCTTGTTAGACTATTTGGTTGCCCAGAGAGTGGTTGCGAAGTTGGTAGCCTTCGAGGAGGTTGATGGGGCATCTTTGTGCTTCTGTAAAGTGTGGTTATTTGCAGCCAGTGAGCCGGAACCCTGTAGTTAAGGGGTGCAAGAGCAGCGATGTTCCGCCAATTTGGATCCGTTGGTAGTTTCCTCAGTTGTTTGATAGAGACGAACACTCTTCTTTTGGTGAATCCCTAGAGTAGGGCTAGCTGCTGCATGTTGAGAGAGCTGGCCAGAGTTTGTTGAGCATCATGTGGAGATGCAAGAGTAGGCTGTGAGCCTTCAGCTTGTTGAGATGCCTTAGGCATGGTTGTTGGAGTTGAGCCCTTGTATGCCGAGCCAGAGTTCGTGTCACTTGAGGTTGTGACCTTGTTGTCCCCGTTGGTAGTAAGAAGTGGATTTGGTAGTAGTGGCACTTGAGGTGCATTGGTTGGTGTGCCGCTTTGGCACTAAATCTGGTTCAGGCCTGAGTTTGGCATGGGCATAGCAGATGGTTCTATGCCGTTCGGAGTTCAGCGTACTCTTTTAGCCTTGGATCCGTTTATGGTAGTTGCACCTGTGGAGGTCGTGCAAAAGGGCTAGTTCAGTGGTAATCAAAGGACTTCAAGTGAAAGGATGTTCGAGAGGAGCCGGAGCCTTTTTCCCAGTGTTACTAGAGGTTGAGTAAGTCAAGCAGGTTGACGGTTGGTAAGTGTTAGTGCGCGTGCATCTCACGCTAGTGTTAAGGCCAAGAGATCCTTGTGGTAGGTAGTGCGGTCAACTACCTTCGAGTGCCTAAACCTCAGGAGAGTTGAACATGGTAGAAGCAAGTTGGGTCCAGTTGAGGGACCATGAGTTGGATGCCTATGAGGTGAGTAGGATGCCTTGTGAGAGGAGTTGGATGCCTTATGGGTAAGCACCCTTGGTAGAGGCTTGGTATAAAGTAAGTTTGGTTTGACGTGGTTATGCTTTGGTGGAGCAAGGTTGCCACAACTTCGAGCATCGTGTGGAGATGGAACTTTGGGTGTTCCGTTGATTGGTTGTATCTCTGCCAGGAGCTAGTGTGGCTTTTGGGAAAAGCATTTGTTAGACTTGGATCGCTAAATGAAGGTTTTGAGTTGTGCACACAAGTGTGTTTTGTGTGGTTCGTTCTGTGGCGAGAGAGTCAGATCCATGTAGGGTTTGCTTTGGGGATCTGGTGCTCAGTTTTTGGAAAAGTTGGACTCCAGGTGGATGTTGTAAGGCTTTAGTGAGGTGGTAAGGATACCATGCTCGTGGTATCGGGTTGTTGCTTAGGTAAGATTTGTTAAGTGGACCTAAGTTTGGTTTGCAGATCTTCTTGTTGATCGTCATGACTGAGAAAGTTGTTCGGATCCTTCCTTGGATAGGAGTTATGTTGTGATTGACGTCTGAGTAGGAGGATGACGCATTCGGTAGCGTTTCGGGTCCTCTTGGTTTCCAAGGAGTTGGAGTTGGCCAGCATGGTTGTGTTGCTAGAAAATGGAGTTGTTGTTGTTCAGGCAGTTGGCTGTAGGTTGTTAGTTGGCAGTGGGTGTCGAGGGTTGTCGAAGAACCCTAGGTTGTGGAGAGCCTCTCTAGAGCTCAGTCAGGCCAAGTAGTGAGTTGCATTTGGCAAGCTGGAGCCGTGTAGTTTGTAGCCTCGGGGGAAATTGCTGGCAATCTTGGTAGCCTAGCAAGTTAGTATTTGTTTGGAGTAGAGTCCGGATTGGTTCCGGTATGGTGACAAGTTGATGCTTGGTGTTGACCAAGGTGTGGATTGGAATTGCTAGAAGTCAGTTTTGCTCGTGGGGCGAATGGTTCGTGCCCTGTTGGTTGTCTTCTTGTTTCCAGGAAAGTTGAGAGTTGCCCCATTGGTATTTGGAGGTTCAATCCGTGGTAGACCCCTGTTGCTACCCCGTAAGATTTTGATCTTCTGGCTTTAGTGGAGCAAGACAGTGAGTGTAAGTGGAGCTCCTGTTCTTCTGGTTATGCGCTTTCGTTGGAGCCGTTTCTTTACAGGTTTGGCGAGTTACTACCGTCGGTTTGTTAAGGATTTTTCCGCCATAGCCTCGCCTCACTCTCGTCGACGAGGAAGGGTGTGGAGTTTATTTGGAGCAGTAAGTGTGATGAGAGCTTTGCGAGCTCAAGCGCGATTTGCCTCGGCACGATGTTGGCGATCCCGAGAGGGACAGGTGGTTTCGTGATTTCTGATGATGCTTCCAAATTCGGGTTAGGTTGTGTGTTGATGCAGCACGGGAAGGTCATTGCTTATGCTTCCCGTCTGCTGAAGCCATATGAGCAGAACTATCCGACTCATGATATGGAAATGGCAGCAGTGGTGTTCGTGACCAAGATTTGGAGGCATTACCGTATGGTGAGCGGATTCGGATGTTTACCGATCACGAGCCTCAAGTATCATTTGCTTGCTCGAAGAAAGTGAATATGAGGCGAGAGGAGATGGTTAGAGTTGGTAAAAGTTTATGATCGCGAGATTTGGTACCATCCGGCAAAGCAAATGTTGTAGCTGATGCTTTGAGTAGAAAGACGTCGCACTCCGCGGTGTTGTTGAGTTCCCAGCCCAGATTGCAGCGGGAGTTCGAGCGGGCTGAGGTTGTAGTGTTGTTGGGTGAAGTTACACGGCGAGTAAGCGCGATTGGATGATTCGACCATCGATTAGACAATGGATTATTGATAGTCGGTGAGTGACCCCGCACTCAAGAAATTGGGTGATGAGTTAGTCTTGATGGAGATTTTGACTTTGTGTATTCACGAGCGATGTGGTGACGTCTGAGGCGGTTGTGTGTTCGGATGTCGCAAGATTGCGAACAGAGTTGCTCTCAGAGGCCCACAGTTCTCCGTTTGCTTGGCACCCCGGGGGTACCAAGATGTATCAGGATCTTAAGCAAACATTCTGGTGGATGGGTATGAAAAGAGATGTTGCGGTGTTTGTCGATCGATGTCTCACTTGTGTCGCAAGTGAAGGCACCGCAGCGAGACCAGCCGGTTTATTTGCACGCCGAGTGTACCTCGGTGGAAATGGGAAGAGATCTCCATGGACTTTATTTACGGTTTGCCGAGGACTCGAGGAAGTTCTCTCAGATTTGGGTGTTAGTCGATCGATTGACTAAGAGCGCACACTTCATTCCCGGTAGAGACACTTATACCGTGGAACAGTTGGCGCAGTTGTTTTTGGAGCAGATTGTTCGTTATCACGGTGTGCCTGTGAGGATTGTGTCTGACCGTGATTCGAGGGCTTGTGTGTTGGATTTCCGGCGGTTGGGACGATGCACATGTCGATGGAGTTTGCATATAACAACGATTATCGATCGGCGATTGAGATGGCTCCATTCGAGGCTTTGTATGGTAAGCGTTGCCGATCTCCCGTGTTCGGGAAGAGGTTGGTGATAGAGCGAGTTTTGGGTCCCGAGTTCTGTTGCAGATTGACCAATGGTGCCGTGCAGAAGATTAGAGCTCGTATGTTGACAGCTCAGAGCAGACAGAAGAGTTATGCCGATGTTCGGCGTCGGGATTTGGAGTTTGAGGTTGGCCAACATGTATTCCTAAAGGTCGCACCGATGCGAGGTGTTATGAGGTTTGGCAAGCGAGGAAAGCTGAGTCCCCGTGTTGTTGGTCCATTTGAGCTTCAAGGAGAAACCAGTGGGGATCCTTGCCTTTGAGACCAAGACATTGTGTAATCGTGAGATCCGTTTGGTAAAGGTTCAGTGGAGGAGTCAGAGTTCAAAGGAAGCCACTTGGGAGCGGGAGGATGAGATGAGATTGCGATATCCGATTTGTTCCAATCTTAAGTGACTTTCGAGGACGAAAGTCTTATAAGGGGGGAATATTGTAACGGCCCGGAATTTTCATCCCGGTCTTCCCGGGAGGCCCAGGGCATTTTGGTAATTTTGGGTCGGGCCGACAGGGCCAGTTTGGGCTTGGGAAAAAGTAAAAATAAATAGGGAATTAAATAGCGCGTCGAGTAAAATTCGAGCCAGGGGCGTGTCGCGTGCTAGGCAGGGGGCGCTGCCAGCCGAGCCACTGGTCGTGTTTGTTAAACTATGCGCGCGATCTGGTATATATGCCGTGCGCAGTGGGATTTTTTTTATAAAAGCAGAATTTTCGCCGAGCCTTCTTCTTCCTCTTCTCCTTCCTTCACGATTTCTTCTTCTTCTCCCTCGACCGACCAGCGATTCGCCGGGTTTTCCTCCCCAATTCTAAGCCGGTTCTCATCTCGAACTGCCGGAGGTCCGATCTTCTTCATCTCGGTAAGCTTCTTCTTCTTCCTTACCTCCAAAATTCGAGCTTTTCTCCCCTGTTTCGGGCTTCGCCATTTCTGGCCGAGTCGAGGTAATTTGAGGTATGGGTTTTGTGCAGCTAGTGTAGGGGAGTTCGCCATCAACAAATCGCCCGTCGAAACCTCTCGGATAACTCGAATTCGAGGTTCTCCTTCGCCCCTGTTCGCGCGCTGAAACAGGGCCCCTGTCGCCGAGCTCGCGTGCGCAGCAGCAGCCCAGTCGCCGAGCCTCGCCGCACACCGTCCCGTGCTCGCGCGGGCGTCCTCGCCCAGCTCCGCAACGCGTCGCTCGAGCCCCTGCTCGCCGAGTCGTGCCGGCGCGAGCACCCCATCCGAGCCTCGCTGCCGCGCGCCGCGCCACGCTGTTCGTCGCGCGCAGCTCGGGCTCAGCGCCCATCCATCCGCGCGCCACGCGCCATTCCTGCGCCCGGCTCGCCCGCCCGGCCGTTCTTTGCCCGTTCGTGCAATCGGCTCGTTAAATGCGTTCGTCGTGCCTCGTGAGTTGCTCCCGAGCTGAGCCTCATTTATTTTATTATATTTAGGCCTTTTGTGTGATTTTTGTTGTGATTGATAGGTTCTCGATAGCTAGTTCGGGTTCGTTCGCCGCTTAGGATTTCGTGTCAAATCGTCCCCGACCAAGGTTAGGATTTCTTACCGGAGTTGTGTGGACCCTGCGATATTATATGTGATTGCTGATTGATTGCTTGTTTGTGTTTATTGACATGTGTAGCTAGGTTCTCGATTCTGAATTCCCGATTAGCATGATTTTCCTGATTTAATTCTCATGTTAATCCATGCTAGGTTGTTTCTTTCTAGCATGCTCGTATCTGTTCCTTGCTTCGTAGTATCATGCTAGGCTCGTTGTATTCTTATTGAGCACATATTGGATTTTATGGAATTGTTTGCTGTTTGCTAGGGCAGGTTAGAATTGCAGGTAGATAGCATCATCCGGGCCTGATGCATAAAGTACCTTGCATCCATGGCAGGGACGTCGAGTAAGTCATTCCGTCCCTGGACCCCGTGAGGGATTAGCTAACCCAAGCGGTAGGCCCTGCAATCTTGGGTGAGGGTGGCAGTTGTTAATGCCCCAACGGTCGGGATGATGACTTGGCATTGCCTCGTCCCCGGCAGTTGGCACGTCCTCAGCGTGTTCGGCCGTAGCCCCTGATTGCCACCTGTTAAGGCAGGGACGGCTTCCTGGTGTAAGCCTACCACGATCGTTCCTTGGCCCCAGGTGCGGTGGTTCAGGCTGACATAGTTTACGTGTCCAGGTCTCACACCCCTATGTCAGTGACACCGATCCAAAGATTTAGTTAAGCGTGGTGACTGGACATGGGCAGCTTGCCTCTAGACCCGACACCCCCCATGGTCTGCAGTAGCACGCAGTGCATGCTTAAGCTCATTACAGCGCCGACTGGAGAGCTCCTCAGGATTGTGAGCCATTGTACCTTTCGTCGACAGTAGACAGGCTGAGGCCGGGACTTGTTTCTCGTATAGGGCGACTTATGTATTGGACTGTGTGGTGATATTATTCCGGACTAAGACCTTAAATTGGCATCCGAGGCCCAAGTGTGGGCTAAGCTATGTGCTCTATTCTGTGTTTATATTCATAGCTTGCATACGCTCATCGAGATGACCATGTATATCGTATTGTACCCGGTTGGGGATTCTTCTTGAGTAATTCGTTACTCACCCTCACTGTGGTTTTTCCATAGGTAACCAAGTTGCGAGACAGGATGGCTGAAGGAGGAGCTGTGATCATGGGGCCCAGTCTTCCAACTCTGATTTTTGTATTATGACTCTCGTGTGTTTTGTTTTCCCCTGAATGCATGTAGCCGGACACGGAGCCCTAGGATGTTTTGTAAATATTTGTGGATTCCAGCATTTTGTATCTGAACAGGTTTTGAATGACTTTTAGTAAATCTCTGATCAGAGTGAACTTTGGAAATGTATTTATCTTGGAACAGGTGCTTGGAAACAGGGACAGGTTCCAGGGGAATTGTCTAGTTTTTAAAGGGGTTATTTTGAATGTTTTTGTTTTAATTGGAATCCGAAATCATGTCTGTTTAAATGTCTTTTACTTTGAATGCATGCATTGGGGTAAGGGCCCATTTAGTGCCCCATTCGGGTCGGTCCCTTACACCATCACAATCTCATACCGGTCTAGATCCCGCTGTAAAGGTACTGGAAAAACTGACAAGGCTGCAGCATGCGACGCCTTTCTACTCAGGGCGTCTGCAACGACATTGGCTTTTCTCGGGTGATACAGAATCTCACAATCGTAATCTTTTACCAACTCTAACCAATGACGTTGCCTCATGTTTAGTTCTTTCTGAGTGAAAAAGTATTTTAAACTCTGGTGGTCTGAGTAGATCTTAATCTTCTCTCCATAAAGGTAATGCCTCCAAATCTTCTGTGCGTGCAACACTGCTGCCAACTCCATATCATGAGTTGGGTAATTTTTCTCATAATCCTTCAGTTGTCTGGAAGCATAAGCTATCACCTTCCCTCTCTGCATCAAAACACAACAAAGCCCAAACTTTGAGGAATCACAATAAACAACAAAATCTCTAGTTCTTTCGGGCACAGCCAACACCGGTGCTTCGGTCAAAAGTTTTTTCAACTTAATAAAACAAGCTTTACATTCATCCATCCAGACAAAAGGTTGGCCTTTCCTGGTCAACTGTGTCATAGGCCCAGCTATCTTGGAGAAGTCTTTCACAAATCGTCGGTAATATCCAGCTAAACCTCAAAAGCTTCTTACCTCGGCCACAGAGGTTGGGGTACTCCAACTGCTTACTGCTTCAATTTTGGCGGGGTCCACTGTGATCCATTTACTGGAGACCACATGTCCCAAAAAGGCGACTTGGCAGAGCCAAAACTCACACTTAGAGAACTTAACATACAACCGGTTTTCTCTAAGTGCCATTAAAACTTGCCTCAGGTGCTCCTCATGCTCACCCTCGGTTCTCGAATCAATCAGGATATCATCGATGAAAACAATCAAGAACTTATCCAGAAACTTCCTAAACACTCTATTCATCATGTCCATGAAAGCTGCAGGTGCATTCGTTAAACCAAACGACATTACTACAAACTCATAGTGTCCGTATCTGGACCTGAAAGCCGTCTTAGGGATATCTTGTTCCCGGATCCTCAACTGGTGGTACCCTGATCTCAAGTCAATCTTCGAGAAAACGGAAGCTCCTTGCAATTGATCAAACAAATCTTCGATTCTAGGCAATGGGTACTTATTTTTAATTGTAACCTTATTCAGCTCACGGTAGTCAATGCACAGTCTCATTGAACCGTCTTTCTTTTTAACAAAGAGCACTGGGGCTCCCCACAGCGACACACTCGGTCTAATAAACCCGCTGTCAATCAACTCCTGCAATTGCTCCTTCAGTTCTTTCAACTCGGCTGGGGCCATTCTGTATGGTGCTCTTGAGATCGGAACTGTTCCAAGTTCCAACTCGATATAGAAATCGACCGTTCTAGGTGGCGGCAAGCCCGACAAGTTTTCAGGGAACACATCTACAAACTCACTAACCACTTGCACGGCATCGACAGACAAAACTGAATCTTGCTCTCCAGAGATCGATGCTAAGAAACCCTAGGCTCCTTTAGACATTAGCTTCCTAGCCTTCAAAGCTGAAATTATCTTGTGGCATTCCCCAGATCCTTGTCCCTTAAACATGAAGCTCGATTTCGACGGCAGGTGGAAAAATACTTTTTTCCAGCGGCAGTCGATCACGGCGTGATTCTCGGATAACCAGTCCATTCCAATTATAATATCAAACTCACTCATAGGCAGGACTATGAGAATAATTTTTAATGATTTTCCTGCTATAACCAACTCACAAGCTTTAACTTTCTCACGAGTTGTCATGCTCACTCCCGTAGGAATGGACACTACTAACTCGAACCCTAAAGGTTCCAACTCGAAATCGGCAGATATCACAAAGCAATCAGATATAAACGAATGCGACGACCCAGAATCAAACACACAAAAGCAAAATGGTAAAAAATGGATAGTGTACCTGTGACTGCATTGGCTGAAGACTCAACCTCCTTTCGGGTAGTGGCGTATACTCAACCTTCTTGCTGGGCTAATCTTGCTGCCACTGACGGTCCTGATTTTTCCACATTATCCTTTGCAGTGCAGTTTCTAGCAAAGTGACCCTCCTTGCCACACTTGTAACAAACTCGGACTCTTGTCTCGCAACGTCTCAAATGCTTCTTCCCACAAGCCCTATAATCCTTCAAACTCTGCTGTTCTGGCCTATGGTGATGGTGGCGCTCAGATATGTGGTCCCGCTAATCATACTTTCGATAAGGCTGCTCTGGCCTTTTCCCACTGTGCTTATCATGTCCAACTCTCAATCTCGACTCCCCAGGTCCAGACGGTCTATAAGGCTCGAACTTTCTTTTTACACCTTGGTTGCTTGCAGGCAGGGGTATAACAAAGCCCGCCTTTCTGAATTTTCTGTCTAAGTTCTTTGCTAGCTCAACACAATCTCGAAAAATAGTGGGCTTGTGTGCCAACACATTGCCCTGAATGCCATCATGTAAGCCATTGACAAAATACCGGATTTTCTGTTTCTCGGTCTGAATCAACTCCTCCGCAAAAGGACATAACTCATTAAACCTGAACTCATAGGCTTCCACTGAATCAGTCCCCTGCTGAATTGTGGTGAACTACGTAATCTTATCTTGCCTGTCAGACTCAGTAAAATACTTGGCATAGAACAGGGCCTTAAACTCTTCCCAAGTAAGTGGTGGTTCCCCAGGAGCTCTCCTCTTTATCTCTTGTATATACCAGCTTCTTGCCTCGTCTTGCAATACAAAGGTGGCACACCTAATCTTTTGCTTTTTCGGGCACTGCATATGATGGAAAACAGTCTTCATATGGGACATCCAATTTTCTGCAGCCAGTGTGGTTTCAACTGCCCCGAAAAACTCCTTTGGCTTGAACTTCATCAAGTCCTTGATAATCTATGCGTTCTCAGAAACGCTCTTGCTGCTTCTAGCCTGATTTTGTTTACCAGCCAGCTCTGCTCCCTCACTGTGAGTGGTAGGCAATGTCTTCGAGCGGGGGTCCACAGAAGCAGAGCTGTCCTCTTGAACTAGTGGGGGATTGGTTGCTTGATCCAAAGCTTGCAAAATTCCTTGTAGAGGTTCTTGCACAGACCCCTGAATTATCTCTTTAATGGCTGCCAGAGCCTCCACTGTCAGTCCGGGTACCTCTGATGGCGTCCCTGCGCCGACCGGTGGCTCTGGGTTACGCTGACTAGCTGATCAGGTTCTCCTGGGCACTAGAGCGGGTAAATCACTTCCCCGACCCCTACCTCGACCTCTTCCTCGGCCTCCCGCACTGCTCGAGCTTCTAGTCACACGCTCAGACATTTTTCAAGTCTGCAAGAAAGCTCCACCTCTCAGCTAAAGAGTTACAATTTAAAAAACGTCACACGGGTGGTTAACAATCAGACAACTAAGAGATAACACCAACTAAACATGCTCAAGTAAAACTCAACTATTGCATATACCTGGTGGCGATCGGCTGCGGAGGACCATGGGACTGAAACGACTCACAAAGCAAGTCAGTCTACAGAAATACAGTTTACAGTCCCGTTTTAAAACAAAAGAAAACAACCACTAATAAACCTTTTTTATATTTTAAAAAACAAGCATCATGGTACCCTTAAATCAAAACATTGTCAAATGTAACCTTTATTTTCCAAAGACCACTAGCATCCTTATTCGAAGGGGAAAAAACCAATAATAAAATGCTTATTGCAAAACCTCATAAATTCCTAACTCACCCATGGTCTTCCTGCAGCTCCGATCAGCCATCCCGGTGCATCCCATGCAAACCTGTGGACAAACCACAAAAAAAGAAAAGGGTGAGTAACTGTAACGGCCCAGTTTTCTATCCCGGTTCTTAAGGAGCTTTCGGTTCAGATTCAGTGGTTCGGTTGGGCCGTTAGAGCTGTTTTGACCCTTAGGGGCATTTTGGTCTTTTTGCTCCCCGAGCAGGATTTGTGGATTTTTAGGGCTTCGAGGCAGCTCCTGCCTTTGTCGAGGTTTGTTTGTTGGTGGCTGCGAGTCCCGAGATGTTTGGGCTATTCGTTTGGGAGTTCGGTTGTGATTTGGGTTTTGGGCAAAGTGATGGTTGTTTGGGTGTTTCCTTTGGGATTCGAGCCCAGGCCCTTAGTGTTGATTTGGGAGGTTGATGTAAGTGAGGTTATTGATTGGAAAAGGTTGCTTCAGTCGGGTCTCGAAGGAGGAATCCGGGAAATGGGATTTAAAGGATTTTAAGGATTTTTAGAATTTGGATAAAAGTGGATAAGGTTGGAAAATGAAGATTAAATCCCCATTTTCCCTTTTTATTTTTAAAATCCCATTTTTCCTTTTTAATTCCCATTTTTCCCCAAAATCCCCAAAATTCCCATTTTTCCCTTTTCTCTCTCTCTCTCTCCCCGAGCCCTCACCCCCCAGCCCGACCCCAGCACCCAGCTCGCCCACCCTGGCCGCCCAGCTCGCCCACGCCTGAGCCAGCCCAAACCATGCCGCGCACAGCTCACCTAGGTCACACCGAGCCCAGCCCCAGCTCGCCCTGCCCTGTGTCGCGTCGCCCATCTCCCAGGCCGCCCGACCGCGTCGCTCAGCCCTCGCCCAGGCCCTGCGTCGCCCAGGTCCGTGCTGCCATGTCCTGTGCCGAGTCGTGTGCCCTGTAGCTCGCCGTGCCATCTCGATCGCCCTGAGTCCGTCGCGTCGCGTCGCCCCGCGCTCGCGTTCCTATAGCGCTTCGTGTCGCTCGCGCCCGTGCGCGCCGTCCCCTGTGCCGAGCCGCGTCGCGCGCCTTCGCCTAGCTGAGTCGAGCCCGCGCCCGCTCGCTCTTGCCTTGCCCCATCTTGCCCGCGCGTAGCCAGCGCCCAGTGCGCGCCCAGCGCTGCGCTGCGCGCCGGCTCAGCCACGCGCCGGCGGCACGGCTGCCCGGTGTGTTGGCTTGGACCGAGCCTTGTGGCTTCTCGGATGGTATTTCTCGAGTCTTTTCTTCGTTGGGCCCTGATTTGTTGGCTGCTGGTTATTGATTTATTTGGGGTGTTTTATTTGAATGTATAGGCTGTTCGGGTTCGATTAGAGGCTCGAGGGTCGTTGGTTGATTTGTGATTAATTATTGTTTTCTGCTTGTTCCAGGTAAGGATTTCTTACCGTGGTTGTGTGGACCCTGCGATATATCACGATTGTGCCTTGTATGCTTGCTGATTGTTATGAGCATGATAGTGATAGGCAGCTTTGATTGATCTCTTGCTAGCATGTTTGCCGATTGTACATGTTAGTGCCATGCTAGGTTTGTTCTTCCAGCATGCTTATGATTCCTGCTTTACGTTCGTAGTATCATGCTAGGTAAATGTGATTGATGTCGGTCATTGCTTGCTAGCCAGGAATCATTTATTTGCTCTGTACTCTTAGATAGAGTTGTAGGGTTTGTCATCATCCAGAGGCTGAGCGGACATAACGTACTTTGTCCCCACTTATCGGGAGTAAAGTGTGCGCAGCATAACGTATCTTGCTTCCCCCCCCCCGATCGCCAATGTGGATTTAGCTCTGGTCGGGAGTAAAGTGTGCGCAGCATAACGTATCTTGCTTCCCCCCGACCCGCCGATGTGGATTTAGCTACCCACATCGGCATAAGCCTAGTTTGTAGCCTGCTAGGGCGGAACCCTGCTAACGTTGTAAGCCTACCTTGGCCGGTTCTTAGCTTTAGGTCGGTGGTTGAGGCTGCACAGATGAGCGCCGAGGGCCTCGCGCTCTCGTGATCGATGTGACACGCGCCCGAGTCATAGGCATGCGTACCTGGCCCGCGTAGTTTGCCCTTAGGCCCCCGCATTTAAGCCTGTTGTAGCAGCATGCGGTGTGCGCGCACACGCGTTAGTTGCCGGTTTGGAGAGCTCCCCCGGGCTAATGTCGTGAGTACACCATTCCTTCCAGTTTAGAGCCAGACTTCGAGTACTCTCCCGTAAGTCCAGATTAGTAGCAAGGGCAAGGAGGCCCTTGAGGACATCCTTGGGATCAATTTTTGAGCTGAACAATCCCCCGAGTGAAAGATACCTCGGTGATGTCCCAGGATTGGTCAGGATAACCAATCATTAGGCCGAAACTAGGAGACTTCCGATGGCTCCAGATCTTGCATTATGAGCTCGTTGAGCTATGATCTGTGTTGATAGCTGTTTGCTTGCATGTTGAGGTGCTAGATGACTGATGTATCGTATTGTACCCCGGTTGGGGATTCTTACTGAGTATGTTTATACTCACCCTTATTTATCTTTCAGGTAACTTGGGACAGCACCAGGATGGCTAGTGGAGGGAGCTGATTGATCATGGGAGCTACTGGCACTCTGTCATTTATTATTGCATTGTTTATTCAGCATGTAGATGGACATGAGTCCTAGGGGAACATTGTTTAAAAATTTGTATGAATTGTATTGTATGTTTTATAAACACTGGCCAGGTTGTTTTACTTGTTGATTATGTTTAAATGAAAATTGTTGATTATGTTTTAAAGGTTCCCCCTTCTCATATGTTTTGAAAGGTTTTTAAATATGAGCACTAAACCGCTTGTAATCATATTTAACTTGCATGCTGAATGAGAGCCCAGGTTTAGGACCATGTTTTGGGTCGGGTTTGTCACTGATTGGTATCGTGAGCACAGAGTCATAGATTTCAGAGACTAACCCGCTTTGTAGGTTGTTGTTCCCATGATCATCAGCACTCCACGGCCGCCAGGTTTGTCTGAGTTCAATTAAGCTAAGGGTTAAGAATTTACAATACTTTTCATCTAGCTTTTATGCCTTGTGTAGAGTTGTGGAGCGGAGACGAGCAGGTTCTGACTCGTTGTTGGTTTGGGCTTAGAGCGCCTACATGCCAACTTTCCGCAATGCGAGCAGTTTGATGAGAAGTGAGAGCCCCAGTGTGGGCCAGCTTTTATGCTTTGTGCAGATCGCCAGTATGTTGATCGCACTCGAGAGGAGGCGAGTTTAGACTCCGTAGGCCATTTGTGGCCCAGTTGTTGGTTTTCCCCTAGTGAGAGGGTGGAGGTGCTTTGTGCAGATCGCTAGTATGTTGATCGCACTCAGAGGAGCAGGACGCTTGGCATGTCCGACCGAGGAGTTGGACTGATCGTGTTGATGTTGAGGTCGCGTCCAGGGTTGTTTAGGCCCATAGGCCAGATTTGGCCCTGGCAGTTGAGTTGCCTAGAGGAGGGGGTAGAGGCTAGCACGCCTCAGAGTGAGACTCCTTGATCAGAGTGTGCTCCAGCCATGAGAGATTTGATGGCGTGTCTTTAGCTATCAGAGAGCGGAGACCTGTGCACGATTGTAGCGCATAGTGAGGAGTCCGGGCACAGATAGCCCGGTGACAGAGTTTGTGTTTGAGCATTTTTCCCCGGTAGCTCCTGTAGCCGGAGGTTCCCGAGAGGCATGATCGGCAGGTTTATGCCGATGAGTTTGTTGGCGTTGATGGAGTCGCCCAGTTTGGCAAGTGGATGCCTGTAGAGCTTGATGTTTTAGAAAGTCCTACTGCTAGTAGTAAAGCGGTTGGCCAGGTTTGAGTTTAGCATCCGTGTGTTGGGATGCCCTGTTGTTCAGAGGCCGAGATGTGCCGTTCCTGTGCTGTTTGGTACAACAGTTGGTGGTGGTAGTCCCTTGAGAGAGGTGGACTAGCAGAGTCTCCACCAGTCGCCAGATTGATTGGCAAGTTGCCGTGTTAGTGGCTTGAGGCAGATGTAGAGACATCTTTGCCCCCCTTGCAAGCCTGCTGTTGTTTTGCAGCCAGTTCTCTTTGTGCCCTCGTAGCCAGGGTGTAGTGTGGAGTTTGCTTGTCAGGGCTTGATCCGTTTGTGGATTTCAGCGGGCTAGTAGAGTGGAGCACTCTTTTGATTGGATGTTCCCAGTGTGGAACTAGTTGTTGCCACCCGAGGAGTTGGCCTGAGCTTCTGTTGAGCATCGAGTGAGATGCAAGAGTTGGCCTGAGCTTTTGTTGAGCATCAAGTGGGATGCAGGAGTAGGCCGTGGCATGTCTGTTGGTCGAGATGCCAGAGATTAGGCTGCTCGAGTGTTTGGACTCTTGTGTTAAGTGCCATTGCCCCGTCACTTGGAGTGTGACCTTCCCTTTCCTCAGAGGGGCATAAAGCTCGTTTAGGGCTGATTTGTGTTGTAAAGGATGTAGTGCCTGTTGGCACCAAGCTTTGAGAGGAGGCCTAGATTCAGGCCAGTTGGCACTTTTGTGCAAGTGGTTCCCTGGCCGCCCAGAGTTCAGCATCCCCACTAGTCTTGTACCCATTTCCTGAGGTTGCACCTGTTTGGGTTGCATAGGAGATCTAGCTCGGTGGTAGTCAGAGGACTACAAGTATGAGGTATTTCGAGGGAAAGTAAGAGCTTTTCAGGGTCACCGAGAGTTGGGTATCAAAGGATGCTGTAGGCTGTTAAGAGCTAGCGCGTTCGAGTTCTCGCGCCTGTGTTGTGAGCTTGTGAGCCAGTTTGATGGTAGCATGATTTGGCTACCCTTTGAGTTACCCTAGTATGGGTAGTGTTGGCATCGATGGATGCGTGATTGATCCAGTGTTAGTGCCATGAGTTTGATGGCTGATCGGAGCGTTTAGTGGGCACATTGGCTTGAGATATGTTAGCTTGGTATGGATGTGCTCTTGTAAGAGTGAGTTGGCCAATGAGGCTTTTCGTGGTGAGTTGGCCCGAGAGGGTTTGAACTCTTGTTGCTCCCTTGTTAGTAGTGGCTCTGTTGGAGGCAAGTGTTGCCCTGTGTGAGAGTCTTTGTTGGCATTGGATCTTAAAGAATCAAGTTGGAGCTGTACACGCCGGTGTACTTTTGTGTAGCTCGTTCCGTGGTTTATGTTTGGGAAACCACGAGAGGTTCGTGTTGAGGAATCAGTGCTCAGTCTTTGAGGTGTCAAGGCTTTAGTTCTTGGCAAGTGCCCTAGCTTTGGTTGTAAGGATGCCGTGCTCGTAGCCGGGTTGTTGTTTATGCAAGTTGGTCCTTAGCCTGGTCAGAGTTCAGTTTGAACTGAACAAGAGCGGTGGTAGCAAAGCCGCACAGTTTCTGATCGTCATGGCTAGGAGAGCTGTTCGGATCCTTACCTTGGGCAGAAGTATGTTGTGGCTGATGCTTGAGTAGGAGGATGACGCATTCTGTAGCGTTTCCGGTTCTCCTGGTTTTCAAGCAGTTGGAGTTGGCCAGCGTAGTTGAGATGCTGGAGAGGGTTGTGCCCTTGTAGTCGGTTGTCTGTTAGATCCGTTTGACGACCGTGTGTGTCGGAGGGTGATCGGAGGATCCCTAGGTTGTGGAGAGCCTCTCCAGAGCTCAGTCAGACCCAGGCAGTGTTCCTTGGGTGAGTTGCTTGCAGACTTGGTAGTCTAGCAAGCTAGTGCTTGTTTGGAGTAGAGTCCGGATTGGTTCCGGTGAGGTGGCTAGTTGGTGCTTGGTGTTGACCAAGATTTGGTTCTCTTGATTGTTTCAAGAGCTAGCTCGGTTCGAGCAAGAGGGCGTTGCCCTGAGGACCTGTTCCTAGTCAGGAAGTTTTGGGAGTTGACCCCTCCCTCGGAGGTTGAGTAAGTTCTGCTAGTTCTGGGTTGGTGGTCCAATCAGTTGAGTTTTCCCTTGGGTGTTGCTTCCAAGAGAGTTGGTTGTTGTTGCCCTTGGGTTTGAGCTAGTCAGCGAGCATGTGTGAAGTTCGCTGCCCTTCAGAGTTTGCTTGCTGGGAAATCGTTTCCCGTTGGGAAGGAGTCAGCGTAGCTCCTGAGTTGTGTAGTGGATCAGAGTAGCGCAGTGGTTAGCCCAGCGAGAGGGTCTCTGCTTTGTGTTGTTAGCAAGCGAAAAGTTGTTTGTCCCCGCAAGGGCGGAGGCCAGCCAGTTTAAGAGTTGAGATTTTGCTGGAAAGTTGTTGGTTCTTTGGGGTTTGAGGAACCCCTAGTTTCCATGGTGGTTGAGTTGCACCATGGATGCCAGCCTCGAGTATTATCTTTGGAGATAGCCTCGTCGGTTCGTTTTCCTTGCGATGTTCCGAGTGTGGAGTTTCTAGTCGCAAGATGAGATAGGCCAAGGCTAAAAGGAGGAAGTCCTTTGAGTAGCCTGTTGGACTTAAGAGTTGAGTGGTAGCTTGGAGGCGAGCTTTGCTCGTTATGAGCTTGGTTTGAGTTTCTGCTGAGCAAGCCTTTCTCGGGCTTTGTCCTGGTTGTTGTGCTTTCGCAGTTGGCGATTAGCGGAGCCACAGTTGAGTGATTTGGCACAGAGGTGTCGTGGCTTTGGTTGGTAAAGCCCTTGAGTTGTTCTCCTCAAGCTGTTGAGTTGCAGGTAGCCCTGTGATGGTTTCATTCCATGTTTCCCGAGATTTTCCATGAGAGGAATGTTGGTTGTTTCCTTGCCTGGCAATGTTCTCTTTGGCCAGTTGCTAGTAGATTTGCATGGAAAAGTTTGCGTTCGGCCGTTGAGAGGCTCCAGTTTGTTGGCTTGGCCGAGTGGAGCTTGTGCCTGGTTTTGGCCATTTAGGGTTGGCCGTAGCTGAAGTTTCAGCTTGTGCTAGTTGGAAAAGTTTGCCTTTTGGATCAGTCGCCAGTTGGTGATTCGATTGGATTTCGTTAAGGCTTTAGGCAAGCCTTGTGGTTCGCTGGCCTCATGTGAAGCAAGAGTAGGCTGTTTAGTTTTCTGGAACCTGAGAGGTTCAGTTGTTTGGCCATCTTGGTGTAGTGTTGAGGCTGTTTGATAACAGCTGTGGGCATTCAGAGAAGTTACGCCAGTGCGTGGCGTTGAGTTTTGGAGCTTGTGCCCAGTCTACGAGTTTGCTGAGAGTAACACCGTAGAGAAGTGTTCCGTGTTGGATTAGCAGGGTTTAGATGAGCCCCTGGTTTGTAGGGCCTTTTGAGATCCTTGAGCGGATCGGAGCAGTGGCCTTTCGTTTAGCTTTGCCCCGTCTTTGGCAGCAGTGCAATTTTTGTGTTTCTCGTTTCGTTGTTGAGATAGTTTGTGGCAGACTGGATAGAATTGTGGCTTTGAGCCTTTAAGAACCCAAGAGGGTTTGGTTCTCGAAGAGGGCTAGTGTTGTCTTAGCCGAGAAGTTCAGTTGGCTAGGAATCAGTGGAGATTTCCTAGAGTTGTTTCGTCTTAGGACTTTTGAGGATGAAAGTCTTAAAAGGAGGGAGTATTGTAACGGCCCAGTTTTCTATCCTGGTTCTCGAGGGGCTTCCGGTTCAGATTCAGTGGTTCGGTTGGGCCGTTAGAGCTGTTTTGACCCTTAGGGGCATTTTGGTCTTTTTGCTCCCCGGGCAGGATTTGTGGATTTTCAGGGCTTCGAGGCAGCTCCTGCCTTTGTCGAGGTTTGTTTGTTGGTGGCTGCGAGTTCCGAGATGTTTGGGCTATTCGTTTGGGAGTTCGGTTGTGATTTGGGTTTTGGGTAAAGTGATGGTTGTTTGGGTGTTTTCTTTAGGATTTGAGCCAGGGCCCTTAGTGTTGATTTGAGAGGTTGATTTAAGTGAGGTTATTGATTGGAAAAGGTTGCTTCAGTCGGGTCTCGAAGGAGGAAGCCGGGAAATGGGATTTAAGGATTTTAAGGATTTTTAGAATTTGGATAAAAATGGATAAGGTTGGAAAATGAAGATTAAATCCCCATTTTCCCTTTTTATTTTTAAAATCCCATTTTTCCTTTTTATTTCCAATTTTTCCCCAAAATCCTCAAAATTCCCATTTTTCCCTTTTCTCTCTCTCTCTCTCTCTCCCCGAGCCCTCACCCCCAGCCCGACCCCAGCGCCCAGCTCGCCCACCCTGGCCGTCCAGCTCGCCCACGCCCGAGCCAGCCCTAGCCCAGCCGCGCACAACTCACCCAGGTCGCGCCGAGCCCAGCCCCAGCTCGCCCTACCCTGTGTCGCGTCGCCCAGCTCGAACCGTGCCGCCCGCGCGTCGCACCTCGCCAGCCCCGAGTCGCCCAGTCCGTGCCACCACCGCCTTGTCTTTGAGTCGTCGTGTGCCCTGTAGCTCTCCGTGCCATCCCGAGCGCCCTGAGCCCGTCGCGTCGCGTCGCCCCGCGCACGCGTCCCTGTAGCGCTTCGTGTCGCTCGCGCGCGTCGCGCGCGTGCCCCCTATCTTTGAGCCGCGCGCGCGCGCTGCGTCGCCTAAGCGAAGTCGAGCCCGCGCCGCGCCGCCTGCCTTGCTCGCCGCGCGCCTTCGCGCGCCGCGCGTGCGCCTACGCCCGGCCCGACCGCGCGCTTTGCCGACGGCCTGCCGAGCTGTGTTGGCTTGGCTCGAGCCTTGTGGCTTCTCAGATGGTATTTCCCGAGTCTTTTCTTCGTTGGGCCCTGATTTGTTGGCTGCTGGTTATTGATTTATTTGGGGTGTTTTATTTGAATGTATAGGCTGTTCGGGTTCGATTAGAGGCTCGAGGGTCGTTGGTTGATTTGTGATTAATTATTGTTTTCTGCTTGTTCCAGGTAAGGATTTCTTACCGTGGTTGTGTGGACCCTGCGATATATCACGATTGTGCCTTGTATGCTTGCTGATTGTTATGAGCAAGATAGTGATAGGCAGCTTTGATTGATCTCTTGCTAGCATGTTTGCCGATTGTACATGTTAGTGCCATGCTAGGTTTGTTCTTCCAGCATGCTTATGATTCCTGCTTTACGTTCGTAGTATCATGCTAGGTAAATGTGATTGATGTCGGTCATTGCTTGCTAGCCAGGAATCATTTATTTGCTCTATACTCTTAGATAGAGTTGTAGGGTTTGTCATCATCCAGAGGCTGAGCGGACATAACGTACTTTGTCCCCACTGATCGGGAGTAAAGTGTGCGCAGCATAACGTATCTTGCTTTCCCCCGACCCGCCGATGTGGATTTAGCACCCACATCGGCATAAGCCTAGTTTGTAGCCTGCTAGAGCGGAACCCTGCCAACGGTGTAAGCCTACCTTGGTCGGTTCTTAGCTTCAGGTCGGTGGTTCAGGCTGCACAGATGAGCGCTGAGGGCCTCGCGCTACTGTGATCAGTGACACCGCTTTCGAGTCATAGGCATGCGTACCTGGCCCGCGTAGTTTGCCCTTAGGCCCCTGCATTTACGCCGGTTGCAGCATCATGCGGTTTGCGCGCACACGCGTTAGTTGTCGGTTCGGAGAGCTCCCCCGGGCCAATGTCATGAGTACACCATCCCTTACAGTTTAGAGCCAGACTTCGGGTACTCTCCCGTAAGTCCAGATTAGTAGTAAGGGCAAGGAGGCCCTTGAGGACATCCTTGGGATCAGTTTTTGAGCTGAACAATCCCCTGAGTGAAAGATACCTCGGTGATGTCCCAGGATTGGTTAGGATAACCAATCATTAGGCCAGAACTAGGAGACTTTCGATGGCTCCAGATCTTGCATTATGAGCTCGTTGAGCTATGATCTGTGTTGATAGCTGTTTGCTTGCATGTTGAGGTGATAGATGACTGATGTATCGTATTGTACCCCGGTTGGGGATTCTTACTGAGTATGTTTATACTCACCCTTATTTATCTTTCAGGTAACTTGGGACAGCACCAGGATGGCTAGTGGAGGGAGCTGATTGATCATAGGAGCTGCCGGCACTCTGTCATTTATTATTGCATTTTTTATTCAGCATGTAGATGGACAGGAGTCCTAGGGGAACATTGTTTAAAAAGTTGTTTAAATTATATTGTATGTTTTATAAACACTGGCCAGGTTGTTTTACTTGTTGATTATGTTTAAATGAAAATTGTTGATTATGTTTTAAGGGTTCCCCCTTCTCATATGTTTTGAAAGGTTTTTAAATATGAGCACTAAACCGCTTGTAATCATATTTAACTTGCATGCTGAGTGAGAACTCAGGTTTAGGACCATGTTTTGGGTCGGGTTCGTCACAGTAACTAACTCAGTAAGGATCTCACTAGGGTTCACCTATTCAAGTACAGGTGTTTGGGCTCAAACCTCTATGTAAACTTGGGTACTATACCCCACAAAGTGTTTAATGATGGGCACATAGTCCTAATTATAAACTATGTGCGTTGGGAATAAACCCATGTGTGTATGGGCACGAAACCCCTGCGTAATGGGCACTAAACCCTGGTGAATTGGGCACGAAACCCCTATGTGTATGGGCACGAAACCCCTGCATAATGGGCACTAAACCCCTGTGAATTGGGCACGAAGCCCCTGCGTAATGGGCACGAAACCCCTGTGTGTTGGGCAGAAACCCCTGAGTAATGGGAACGAAACCCCTCAAGCAGAGCATACATTCTAGAGTGGGCACAAATTACCTAACATAGCATTAAACCTCAATAACCTGACATCTGTTAACATGCATTCATACTTGTTATGCAATAACTTTCCTTACCTTAGCTAAGCTCTCCAATTATAAGCTCTCCTAAGCTTTTGCTAACTTCCAGAGCCTATAACACACAAACGGTTCAGAATCAGCACCTCAAACCATAAGAAATGGACTTAGAACATCGAAATTAACAAAAGGGAAGTTTTTCATTTTTTGGTAAACGGTCAACGGTCAAAGTCAACGGTCAGCGGCTAGGCTCGGTCGCGCGACACGTGTCATGCTCGACGTGGCTGCGCCGATGTGCGACACGTGTCAAGCGCGATGTGGCAGTTCCGATGTGCGAGATACGTGTCACGCGCGACGTGGCTGCGCGATGCGCGACATGTGTTCTCCTTGAAATCTAACAGCTGAGATCGTCTGGAGTCCTAGGGTTTGTGCAGAAACACTGTTTTCGAAAATTATCCCTAAAAACTCCATTTTTCCTCTATTTTTGACGAAATGACCTCCAATCTTCGCCAAATTTTAAACACAACCTAATATAATCCAAACAATAAATATACTAACCTCTGGTTCTGAAATTCTCGAACTCCATGACCGAACGGGACAACCCAGAAAAAAGAGATCTCGATGCGAAATCCTCTAAACACTGGCAAACGAAACCCAAAACGAAAAAAACGGACCTTAGTGTTAATCCGACCCCAAAATAATGGCTTAAGGAGTAATCGTGGGAGAAGAAATACCTGGGAGAGAATTCCTTCGCTTTCTGAACCAAATTCCTTTCTGAAATCCTCTGAGAAGTTTTGTGTAAAACACTGGAAATGGCTAGGTTTTTTTTTCTTTGATTCCTCCAGAGTTTCCAAATTGTAATCGACGAACTGAATGAAATAAATGATAAAAGAGAACAAATCACTCCCAACACTCCACGTGTCACTATCTGTTACAACCAAATCGCACGACTTAATCTGCTTGGGCTGGGCTGCTACATCATGCGATAATGATAAATTAGATTTCACGCTTCCCTATTGTAACGAGGACTTCCACACTCATTGATTTTATGACAAACCCAGCTTTCATTGTATTTATTCATACTTAACTTCGGGAAATGCATGAGATAGTAGGGTTATCCCTAACTCCTTTACTGATGCGAGAGACCTCGCATCAAACTGATCATAATGTAGGATCGAAAGACAACACTAGAGGGGGGGGGTGAATAGAGTTCGCCAACTTTTAAGTTATTTAAAAATAATACTTTTATGATATAAGATTTGTTAATCTAAAATCACCCCACAATAAAATATTAATATGCAAGAATTAAAATCACGAAAAGTAAAAGTTAAGGAAGAGAGAAAACACCGAAATTTATAGTGGTTCGGAAATCCTACTCCACTCCCCAAGGCCCTCTTCGGTATTTTACTATACGATTTTCTTAAGAGTGTGAACCAAACCTACACGACCCTCTTTTTCCTAGGCTAAAGAGAAACCTAAATCCTTTTCACGGGTTTAGGATTAAACCACTACTACCCTCATTTTTAAGGCTAAAGAGAAACCCAAATCCTTTTACTAGTTCAGGATTAAACCAATTACGTTTTCTCACAACCCAAGGTGTTCCCCACACCTTAATACAAATCTCAAATAAAAAATAAAAATAACACTTACAATATGTCTCTTGTAGACAAAATGCACAAGTTAGGCGTTGACAACTTCTTCACAAAATTTGCAATGCGCCGATTCAATAACGTGTGAAGTAGATGAGTCTTTTTTTTGGAGCTTTTTGAATGATAATGTTGCTGTCTCTATTTAGTTCTTGAAGAAATGTAGTTATTGTAGAAAAGATGAAAAATGTCCATTGGATTTAGGGAAAAATGATCGACGGACGAGACTTGATTAAGATATGATGAAATGGTGGCCATTGGATTTAGGACAAATGTAGTATATGGCTAGGATTGATTGAAGATAAGATGGGAAGATTTTTGCTTAAAAATGAAACAATTTGAAAAAGAAAATCCCATTTTTTTTATAGGCGATTTTTCTTCAAATCGTCATTTGTTCATATCTTCTTCATTTTAACTTTGATTGCACGATTCAAAATGCATTGGAATCGTCTCTCCAAGTTCTACATAATAAACACTTAAAAACTCCAAAAATATCAGTAAACAAAATTCGAGTTTGTTATCATCAAAATATTAATTAATTAATTTAAGTAGGGTCCAAAAAGCCAACACATAACATATTGGATCTTCCATCAGTTCCCACTTCCAAGTTCACTAATGGTTAGTATACATGGGTAGCTAGTTGACACATACTTAGAATAAATTGCAGCAGTATAAAATCTAACTACCTGCATTCGTCACATGCATTCTACATACAATTCTTACCAATGCTCCTAACTAATGTAACATAAAAATGAGTAACAACTAAACTTGAAATTTCTAAATCTCATTACTAAAAGTTGCTATAGATATATGAACTACCATTAACTACGATGAAATAACAAAGAAATGGTGCGACTGTTGAAGATGGGCAGACTCCTTGTCAATGCATTCTACGGACACAATCCAGTTTCTTTCTTCTCATAGAGAGCATCCCTAGCGAATTAGCTTCTGGCCAACCGACCAGCCCCCCGATTACAGCTTCGTGCCTTCTATATATAGAGGTGATTTACTTGGCTAGCAAGTTCAGATGAGCTAGAATACCTTCATAAATTTTGGGATTTTCTAATTATTGCTGGAGTTTCTTGATTAACACCGAATTTCATGGTTTAATTGATCTTCAGTTCTTTCCTTGTTGGGGCGTTTCTTCGAACGCGGCTGTCTTAGAAATGTGTTATGTGCTTTTGCCTCTCGTTGTTCGCATCTAGTTCGTTTTATTCATTCTTGCATGACATTTATTAGCACAATTTATTCATTATTTTACTTTAAAACAAAATGCTTGTCTTTCTTGTGCTTAATAATGGATGCATGTGACTTTTAATAGTTTTACTCGTAATTTGCTCTTAACTATTCAAGTATTCCCCCTCAATCCTTAGTAAAATGCAAAATAAAGTAGCCTAATTTATACTCTATTAGAGAGCTATCAATGTTTTATGCATCCACCTGCAATTTCAACTCCTAATGAGACTCCAAGATGGAAGGAGATGGAACAACACGCTGAAGAGTCATTATCTACGGTCAAGTTGGAACAGAAAAAAATCGAGTTATTCTATGCTCAAACGCAAAGCTATTAGGTCTATGAGAGTGAGCGAGACGAGCAGTTCATTAAAGAATTTGTAGATTCAGATCACGAGTCTGACTGACCAAAGTTTCCAAGCACCCGATGATTGCGGCCGACAAGAAGGATAACCAAGAGGCCAAAGGAAATGCGAAAAAATAGATGGAAGTCTCAGCTCTCTCAATCTCTCTTTTCCAGTAACTATTTTCTTTCCTTAATGCATATATTATAGGATGCGATTCATTTTAGCTTTCAATTAAAATAGAAAATTTAGTTTAGTTTTGATATCAACATTTTGAAATTTTATCGTTGAATGAGTTTTAGGCTAAGAAGTTTTTCTTTCTCCTTCCAAGAATTTTTAATTTCTCATAAAATCAAACCTAGCAAAAATTTAGTCCTTATCGTGCATAATAGAAAGAACGAAAGGGGTGATTGGATTTTGGAGTTGAAAAGAGGAGAGGAGAGAAAGTGGGGAGGAAGAAGAAATGAAGTGATTTAGAGATATGAAGTACTTTCTTGAAGATTCGTGTTTTGGAGAAGAGATGTTGTAAAAATATTTATTTTATATTACTTTTTTTAATGTAATCATTTCATATTTATATTAATTAGTAAATTTAATAGATTTTATTTTATATTATGTGGTTGAAAATTAGAGAAAGTTTTATATGATATTTGATATGATTAGATAAAAGATATTTTATATTATATTATATGGTTGAAAATTAGAAAAAAGGTTTGATGTGACATTTAAAAGATTAAATAAAAGATTTGATGTGATGTTGAAGAAGAGATTGATGTCCTAAAAAGAAACATGAAGTTGGAAAATCCTAACTCATTCTCCTTCCTCTCCTCTCCTCAACATCAAATCCCAAATACTGCCTAATACTTACAAATATTTATTAAAGCTTTGAATAGGGTATCTCAAGTATGAAATTAAATAAGTTTGGGGAACTAAGTCTCACTTTCATTGACGACAATTAAAAATTGAAGTTTGAGGTGAGGGCCAGCTTGGTATAAAAAATAAAAAATAAAAAAAATTTGGTGCAAAATAAAGATCAAGTGATTCTCGGTAATATTTAAGGCATAAAAGTGTGAATAGCCTTAGATATTATCTTGAAGCATTCCTCTGTCTACCTAAAGGGCAAGCTTGAGACATTCGAATTGCTTAGGTAGAATGCTTTATGCTCAAGCAAACTATCCTAGGAACTACGAAATTGCGGGCATGAGTACAACCTGAGCAGGAATGCTTAAAGCAAAAGCGGAACTCCTCGAAGGATTTGGGAATCTAAATAGCAGTCTAGAACAGAATGTTTTGCGCAAACTTAGATGAAGAAATAGTTGAGTGCAATAATTTGAGTGATAAAGGTTAGTTGTAATGAGGAACAGTATGTCAGTCACGATAGGGAGGAATTTGAAGTGAACCTGAGTCTTTTGGAAATTTTGAAAACCGGAATAGGATCGGAGGAAGTTTTTATTCTAGGACTTAGGATGCAATGAGACTTTCTAAGGTTGAAATCAAGATGAAATTGAATTTCAGAAAAAAAAAAATGCTAACGAGTAGATAACACATTGCTCAAGACTAGCAGTGATTCAAGTTTGGGGGTTTGATAACTCTCAAATAGAGAATAAATTAGGCATCCAACTTAAGCATTTCCTAGGATTATTCTGGAAATTGATATTAAATAGAGCTAAAATGTGGACGAAAAAGGTAGATTCTATACGCATCTACATATACGCATTAAGAAAGACAACATGACATTTTGTGAGTAAAAGAGAGAAATAAATGCACTAATTAAAGCATTTTTTGCGCTGGATTGAGAAACTGAAGATACTACCGCATTAGAACCAAACGACTGGCACAGTCGAGAGCTATCGATACCTCAATGGGCTATGAAGTTACCACACTCAGAGAATCACATCACCACGGAAATGTAGGAGAATCAATTAACGGTGATTCAGACGATAATAGAGACATTCCAGAACCATTCAAACTTGCTAGCCAAGTAAAACCGACCCTATATAAGAGAAAGAAGAAACCCTAAAAAGGTATCAATTGGCCATGAGTCAATTCACTCCAGATTATTCCACCGTATGAAGAAGACAACTGGAAGTTGTTTGTGATATTCGATGACAAGGAGTCCGCCATCTACCACAATCGCACCATTTCGTTATTGTTTTTCCATTTGTAATTAGCAGAAGATCGTAGCATGATAGATTTTTAGTTAACCCTTTCATAATGTTATTTTCCATTTCTATTCCATTGCCGCTTTAATTATGTTTCACTTGATTAGAAGGCATCTAGTGGGGACTCGTATGTAGAATGCATGTTGGGATTGCGGGTAAAAAGGCTTTATAATGTTGTTTAGCTACCCATGTATGTTAACCATGAGTGAACTCGAAAGAGGGAGCTGGCCGGAGATCACAACAGGTTGCATTAGAGTGATGCAAGGTCTCTCGCATTGTTTGAGGAGTTAGGGATAACCTCACTAATGCATGTGTTGTCCAGAGTCTAGTATGAAGAACCGTAGCGAAAGATGGGTTTGCCATATATCAATGATTGCAGAAGTAGTCATTAGAAATAGGGAAGCATGAAATCTATTTTACTAATATCGCATGATCAACGTCATTTTCATTCGCGTTCTCACCTAAGTTCATTTACATTTCGCATAGTAGATCAACTAAACAAACAATCAATCAACCATTGTCTTTCATTCCTGTCTGACTCTTAATTTATTAATAAGAATTCTAGACATCACTCCCTGTGGAGAACGATAAAATTAATAATTATAACTTGTTGCACTTCAACAGCGTATACTTACATAAAATGCGATTCTAGAGCATAGGCCTTAGTAATAATGCCTTAACTTAGAATAAATCATTAGAATATTTACCACACAACCAAATCGCGCACCAGTAATCGATAAAATGAATTGAAGCTTATCAACCCTAAATGAGTTGAAACAACTGAAACTGACTCCCGAAAGGTCGATCCCCTTTGATCGACCGTTGAAGGGTTCAGCGACATTGAGGCCTACCCCTAAGGGTCAGTTTCTCATTTAGCTGGCCCTTTTAGCATTTTGCATCAGGCTAACCCCTGAAAGGATCAATATTCCTTTAACTAACTCCTAACGGGTCAAAAAGCATGAGAGTCGACTCCTTAGGGGTTGGCTCCTTCTTTGGTCAACCCCTCGGCGGTTCGACGACATCGAGGCTGACCCCTGGGGGTTGTTTCTCATTTAGCCGACCACTTAGGGGTCATTTGGCATTGGGCTGCCCCTAAGGGAGGAGGGGGTCGGACTCCCTTTGGCTGACTCTTAGAGGTTCGACGACATCAAGGCAAACCTCCAGGGGTCTGTTTTCCTTTTGGTTAACTTCCATTGTGTTCTCTTTGAGTTTTATGGTTCCTTGTGCTTAGCAAATATGTTCACCTACAACATTACCCCCACTCTTACATTTAATTGAGTTTTTCAAACGAAACTTTTTTAAGAGTAGCTTTTCAAATCGTCATATTTCCAATTTAGTTTTGGGTTCCTTAACATTTTTTTTTGAAACAAGGGTAACCACTCCCGTCCCTAGGCCAGGCACCGAGAGACATCGAAGGAGTAATGTCTCACGTGAGTCTTGAGCTTAGGATCTTGAAGGGAGCATACCTAGAATATTTTTGGGACTACACGAATAGTTTCCTAAAAATATTTTTCATTAGCTTTACTATTTTTGGGACTAAACAAATAGTCTTCTAAAAATATTTTCGTTAGACTTGGGATTAAACCAATAGTCTCCTAATATTTCTCATAAGCTTTAATATTTTTGGGACTCTAAATGAATAGTCTCATAAAAATATTTTCATAGCCTTTAATATTTTTGGCTGGCTTTTATGGTTCGCCTCTTTTGGCCTCCTTTTGAGGCAAAGCCTTATTTTTTTACTGCCTCTTGAGGCTCGACCTCTTTTGGGCTCCTCTTGGGGCTATGCCTCTTCTTTGGCTGCCTTTTGGTGCTTCACCTGTTTTTTGGCCGCTTCTTATGACTCGACTTTTTTTGGCCTCCTCTTGGGGCTCGACCTCTTTTCTTACCTCATCTTGGGACTCTACCTCTTTTGGCCTCCTCTTTAATCGCATCTTCGTGCTTGGCCTATTTTTTTGTTGTTGTAAGAACCCGACTGTAAAATAGTCCTAAAGGTAGTTCTTACTCAATATGCATGGATTTTAAACTATTCAAAATTAAAAAATTAGAACATTCAACCTTTATTAGCCATAATATATTAAAAACAGTTCTAAAAAAATTCCTTTAAACAATCTAACATGCTGAATCTGTAAATAAAATGAAAGAGACGATGCAACAGACTCCTATGATCCATCAGCTCCTTCTCTAGCCGCCCCAGTGCTGTCCCAAGTTACCTGGTGGAAAAACCACAGAAAGGGTGAGTACAAAAGCACTAAGTAAGAATCTCCAGCCAAGGTACAGTACCTAAGTCACATCATCTAGCACACAAGCAAGCCAAACAACAAACATTCATTCTCAACACAAGTCCAATCAACTGCATTCTCAAACCTCGAGAGTCTCTAACTCTCGGCTAAAGGATCCACTGTGGATCTCCAAATGGATTATCAATATAATCCCTCGAATATCAAGAGCCTCTAACTCTCGGCTAAAGTGATCAGATCACTATGCTAATCCTGGAAACTTGGGAGAGTACCCAAGTGTCTGGCTCTAGACAGAATGGACAGATGTACTGATACACTAGCTCGATGAAGCTCTCCTCCTGGCGCCTAATGCACATAAGCGCACACCGCATGCTCCTACAAACCAGATAAATGTTGGCCTACAAAAACTATGCTAGTCCAGGTGCACATGCCTAAGAATCGGAAAGGTGTCCACTAATTCACAGCAGGTGGGAGGCCCTCAACACCATACTATGGCAGACTATTCACACCAATGCCTGAAGCTAAAGGTTGTCCTAAGGCAGGCTTGCACCAAGGAAAGAACCTCGCTCTAGTAGGCAACAAACTAGGTTTATGCCGGGTGCTAGCTACTCCACACTCTCATCCTTTGAATGATGACAACCTAACAAGATTTGGCTAAGAGGAAGCACCTTAGAGCTAATAGATTTCAACAACAACAACATTGCACAATGAACATCAGAATGCCAACAATCACAAAACATAGCATCACTTTAAACATAATAGTGCAATCCAGGGTACAAGAATCTACATGCCAAGTCTTATTAGACAAGCCATAGCAAACCTATCCACTAACACATGATCATATATCAATGAAGCAAAGAGAACCTATCCACTAACATGTTCAGTAAACAGTAACAATAACCAAACAAAGCCTATCCACTAGCAAGTTCAGTAAACAGGGCAAGAACCCAATAGAACCTATCCACTAACATGCTCAGTAAAACAGTAACCAACCAAACAACCTGTCCACTAACATGTTAGGAAAATAGTAAGAAATAACTAAGAAACCATCAGTGGCAAGTGTCGAGTCCACACAACCCCGATAAGGAATCCTTACCTGAAAATTGGAATAGACAACAACAGGTATTTGCTCCTAGAGCTGCAGAACCAATACGAATAAACCACCTATACAATAGTAGTAAACAAATAATTAATATCCAACAGCTCAATAAATCTAAGTATCCAAACGCTAAAGGCTCAGGAGAAAGAATTACCCAAAATTGAGAACCCGAGGCTCGGCTGCTACAAAGATAAGGTTGCTGGCGTGTGCAGACATGTTGCCGCACTAGGTCTGCGTGCGGCTATGTGCAGGTAATAGCGGTGGCACGGGAAAAGGAGAGGCTTGCAGGCAGATTGGCTGAGTGGCAGGGTGCGACAAGGGCGAGTGACGCTTGCGAAAGGGCACATGCGTGTGCGGTAGCGATGTGCAAGTGTGTGGCGAAGCGACAAGTGGCTGGGTGAAGCGCAAGGCTCGGAGATCCATAATGGCGTGGTCGAGGCTGCACGCAACAGATGTACATCATGGTTGAAGGGCTACAACATGGGCGTGCAACCGTGAGCGGGAGCGACGTGCGGCGATGGGCGAAAGGATCAGCGGCTGTGCTCGCGGTGAGGGGCTGTGCCAATGGGCTCGGCAGCGCGATGGTGATCAACGATGGTGATGCTCGACGATGGTGATGGTGTTTTTGGCTATGGCTTGGAGAAGAGAGGAAGAAGATGATCGAATTCTCTTAGTTTCTCAAACGATCGATCGACAGAAGCACACTTTCTTTTCTTTTTTTTCTTTCTTTTAAAACTTTTAATCTTCAATTAAAGCAAAACTCCCCTTTTAACCAAAGCGACCTTTAAACTTCCCAAATTGCAAAACTAACCCGTCCTGTAAATCACAAAAAGAACCATAGTCTCCGTTAAATGCAAGAATAGCCCCGTAACTCAAAAAATTACCAACCTAACCCTAGGGGTAAAATGACCAAAATTCCTTTGAGTGCTAGAACTGCCCTAGCGGCCAACAAAACAACCAAATTAGGAGAGAAACATACTTGGGGAACCGGGATGAAAACCTGGGCCGTTAAAGTCGCTTACTAGGACTTGACCTCTTTTAGCCTCTTCTTTCGACCTTTTATTTACACCTCGCCTTAAATGTCAGCAAGCTCTTAGAGACCTGCTCTGTGGGGGTCGGTTTCCTCCTTTGTCTTCTTGTATGAGGAGATCGATTCTATTCGATTTCTCCTTGGCTGGCTCTTGGGGCTCGATCTCTTGTTTAGCCTTTCTTTAGGAGTCGGTAAGCTGTAGGGGACCAACCTTTTGGGGGTCTCCCTCTTCCTTTAGCATCTCGTATGAGGATTGGAGAGCACTATTGGATCTACCTTTTGAGGACCGACTTCCTCCTTTGGCTTCTTGCTTGAGGAATCCGACTAACTCTAGAGGATCAACCTCTTAGCAGTTGCTTACTTTGAGCTAGTCAAGATAACTGGAATCTTCTGATCCCCGAAATTACAGATGTCTAAATCGAAGATGTATGCGATCCTTAGATTACTATGTTTGCTTTGTAGGAGTAATTTTTTATGAATACTTGGTGATATTTAGATAACTGTGTTTTGTTGTTCGGAATCGAACATGAGCTGACATAAATTTTCCTAAAGTTCCAAGAATACCCTTACACTATTCATATAATGTCTTACATGAATTTAATATCATTTTAATTTATATAACATATTTATGTATATGAACTTAATTATTTTTTTATTTAAATAAATTTAGTTTTTTTAAAATATGTACACTTTATTGTATTCTTCCATATAATATTTTGTTCAATCAATTAATGCATATGTAACACCCTAGAAAAAAAAAGTGTTTTGATTAAAAGAAAGAAAAAAAAAGGTTAAAGCCCATTTATGCGTTTTATTTAGAAAAAAATAGAAAAGAAATAAGAGCATTTACAAAAAAAAACAAAACCCATTTTTCTTCTTCTTCTTTCTTCTCCTTCCCTCACCCCAAACCCTAGCCACTCTTTCCCCCCACTCGGCCGCCGCCCTCTGCCTACCGTCGTCCACTGCAACCTGCCACACCATTCGCCGCAGAACTCGCCAGTGAACCCTTCCCCTTGCGCGCTCGCACTTGTTGGGAATATAGGGTAGGAACATGCATTTAGCGCGGCGAAATCGTGTGAATAATAAAAATTTTCACAATAATTAGTCCAATTAATTATGATTAAGCTAATTAATCTAAATGCACTATTCTAGGTGATTGACATGTTATTGGAAAAAAAAAAAATACTTACATTGACTATAGCCTCTGATCGAATCTGACGGGTCTTTATGTTGAGCAAGATTAAGTATTCTCCATGGAAAAACTTGAAGGATCTCCTCCTCTTTTCTAGGCTATGACTTATTTGCTACCACTGAGTTCCTGGTGGGAAACCTTTAGAGAAAGGAGCTAAAATAAATTGTCAGAATAGTCTAACTATGGAAAAGAAAAGAGATCTCAGATTTCAAAGAGGTTTTCCAACTTATGAGAAAGGTTACTCTGAAAGTGAGTGAGATCAGAATGAAAGCCTCCAAGTTTTCCTATTTATAGTGGAGTGATGGAGGCTCCAACTAAGAGCTTTCCGATGTGGAACAAAGCATTATGCATTTTTTCCATTTAATTTTCGAAAAATCCATATTTTGTATTATTTATTTTAATTGATAATTATCCATAAATTTCAATTCCATAATATATCCAATATATTATAAATAAATAAATATCTAATTAATATATCCAATATATTAATTCTCTACTTTAATAATCATCCAATAATTATTAACCCAATTAATATGTTCAACATATTTATCAATATTCTCAATTTGATAATTATCCAATAATTATTAAACCAATTAATATGTCCAAAATATTAATTTACTATGATCTCTTAATTAAATAATTATTTTACAATTAATTTATAAAATAAAATAATTTCTCCTTATTAATATTTATTCAATAAATATTAAATTAATATATTCAATATATTAATTTGCAAGTTTAATAATTTAAACTTTATTCTCCTATTAATTATGTCTCGCATAATTAATATGTGAATTTGAACTCTTCAAACTCATTCTCTAATAAAATAGTGTACCGGCAAGTATGAGCTAGCCCGGGGACTGGTGGACTTATAGGTTGAAAGCTACAACAACCCAAGATCCAATCCCTATTCGTTAACATCAGGCTTATTCCACTAAAGGCCTGTGCTGAACTCTTTTGCACTATAGGACAAGTTAACGTCCATAGATATAATAGGTCATCTGTCATATGATCCTTCACGAGCTTGTTCGTAATTCATAGTTGGGATAAGAAAATCATTCTACCCTTGTGATTACATCTTTCTCCTTAAGCGCCATTGAATCCTTTAATGAACAAGTGTTTATAGTCCAACTATAAATCAATGTCCTCTAGAGCCAATGAGAGGCAAGATCCCTTTGTCCAAGCCTCGAAATTAGTTCTTAAGGGAACAACTCTACATCTTCCTCAAATTTTGGGAAGGCGTGAATTCCTTCATATGATGTTGTGTTTCCAGCCACTCACTACACCAATCCTCAATGTGAGAGGCTTATTGACTCAGCCCTATTTGGCTGGTCTCACCCATGCACATCAAAGGATGCCTTCATAAAGCAGGAGTTCACAACCCACTCAAGATTAAGATCACATCGATATATGATCATCCTTAGTGAAGTAGTTGATACGATTCTATAACGAAATTACTAGATCGATTCATAAAACTCTGATCCCGTCTTTTGTAAAAAAAAATCCTTTTTGCATAGGCACCCCCACTCACATGAACAACCATGATCAAGTTGTTTGCCACATTTGCAAAGAAGGTCATACCAACAGTGTCACCAAAATTTAGGTGCCCAACCTTAGTCCATATACTTTAGGCGCTTTAGGTTATTAACTTAGAACTAGATCCACTTGTATGTCTCACATACTTGTCCAAGTGTACATCCAATAACCATGGAAATATCGCTATTAATTTAATTATTGCGATAAAGCTGAACGACGTTTGTATATTAAATGAGAAATTAATGAAAATAATAACCTTTATTAATAACTGAAATATAACATTAAATGTCTAACATTAGATGTTTGTTCTTTAATTACAAACTTCTAGGCCTTTAGGGCACAATCCCTAAACCACCACCACGAGCATAAGCTTACGTGCTCACTCGCACGCGTCACTTCCGTTAGCCATACGTTGTCGCCCCGCGCAGCCCCACCTCTCCACGGCCAGGCACGACGTTGACTCGTCAATTCTGCCAGCACCACAATGAGTTCTGCGCAGCCCCCACCCTCGATCTTGACCGCAGCTAGCCCCTGCAGCCGCGTGCTTGCGCTGACCTAGTTGCGCCAGCCGCTTGTTTCCAATCGTACTCTTCTTGATTCAATAGCCACATGCTCGTGTCATGTCGAGTTTGTTTTGGGTAATTTTTTGCAACCTCGATCTTATGGGTATTTGATTTTGTTGTGGGTTTTATTGCTGATGTAGAGTTTTGGCAGATTCGAAACGTGTGATCATCGTTTGTTTTGGTTCTTCATGTCTCACCAGTTTAGACAACCGTGTCAAGTTTGATTTTTGGGTAAGTTTTGGTGGGTTTTGTTTTATAGATTCAAGAGTGTTCGTTGTGTTGATGGTTTTGGGTATGTCGAGACTGATTTTTAGTTAGGTTTTGTTTGGTCGCTTTTGCTTGTTGGTTAATTTGTTGCCTGGATCTCAAGAACAAGATTTGTTTTGTTGTTCGTTCTATATTTTTGAAGCAGGTAAGGACCATATCTACTCTGGTCGTGTGAACCCTATACAGGGCAAAGTTTTATGCCTTTAATACATGTTGTGTGTGATATACTATTTATGGTTTCTTTATGTGTCCTTGCATGATGTGCTTCGGGATTATGAGGTCTCGAAGTGCTATTTTTCTATGTTAAATTTTATAAACCACGTTTCCTGTAGCACATCGGGATTATGGGGTTCTGGTGTGCCAATTCTCTTAAATGCATGTTTTATTGTTCCTTGTTGGTATGTTCTTGTAAAGACCCAACCCCAAAAGGGGCTCTAAATGGGCCTTTACCCCAATGCATGCATTCAAAATAAGACAATATGCAACATACTTTCGGATTCCAAGTAAAAACTAAAACATTCAGCCATCAAAACAATTTAATAAAAAACCTGTCCCTGTTTCCAAGCACCTGTTTCAGGAAAAGTACATTTCTAAAAGTATACTCTGATCAGAGATTTATTTAAACCATTCAAAAACCTTCTCAGGTACGACTATGCTGGAATCCATAAAAACATGAGAAAACGTCCTAGGGCTCCGTGCCCGTCTACATGCATTCAGGGGAAATATAAAGTTAAAGAGTCATAAAATGAATAAAAGTGTCAGAGGTGACAGCAGGTGCCCATGATCACAGCTCCTCCTTCAGCCATCATGTCTCGCTCCTTGGTTACCTGTGGAAAACCATAAAATAAGGGTGAGTAACGAATTACTCAGTAAGAATCCCCAACCGGGGTACAATACGATGCACATGGTCATCAAGATGAGTGTATGCAAGCTATGAATATAAACACAGAAAAGAGCACATAGCTTGAGTCCACACTTGGACCTCGGATGCCAACTCAAGGTCTTAGTCCGAAAATAAATCACCACACAACACGCCCTATACGAGAAACAAATCCCGGCCTTAGCCTGTCTACTGTCGAATGAAAGGTACACTAGCTCAAGATCCCGAGGAGCTCTCCGGTCGGCGCTGTAATGAGCGTAAGCATGCACCGCGCGTGCTACTACGAACTATGGAAGTGCCGGTCTAGTGGCAAGCTGCCCATGTCCGATCACCACGCCTAACTAAATCTGCGGATCGGTGTCAGCGACATAGGGGTGTGAGACACGGACACGTGAACTATGTCGGCTGAACCACCGCACTTTGAGGCTAAGGAACCGGCCGTGGTAGGCTTACCCCAGAAGCGGTCCTTGCCTAACAGTCGCAATCAAGGGCTACGGCCGAACACGCCGAGGACGTGCCGACTACCGAGGACGAGGCAATGCCAAGTCATCATCCCGACCGTTGGGGCATTTAACGATCCGCCACCCTCACCCAAGATTGCGGGGCCTACCGGTCGAGTTAGCTAAACCCTAACGGGGTCGGGGGACGGAGAAGCGTCTCGACGTCCCCGCCATGGATGCAAGATACTTTATGCATCAGCCCGGATGATGCTACCTACCGAATTCTAACCGCCTTAACAATCAACAAACAATCCAATACGTGCTCAAAAGAATACAAAGCAGACCTAGCATGGTACTACGGAACAAGAATGAATATGAACATGCGTAAGCGGAACAACCTAGCATGGACTAACATGAAAGAACAACATACGAAGTCATGCCGATCAGAATTGAAGCAGCGCACCTAAACTACACATGCCGATAATCACAAACAAACATACAACATCAATCACATAGAACATCGCAGGTCCACACAACTCGGTAAGAAATCCTTACCTTGGTGGAAGACTTCTACACACAAATTCCTAAGGTGCGAACACTCCCGAGCTAGCTATCGAGAACCTACAAACATAGTAACAATCACAACCATAGCCCTAAAAATATAATAAAGCAATGAGGCTCGGCTCGAGAGCACTCACACGCACACGACGACACGAGGCCGGGCCTTCTTTGGGCGGCTGATGCACTGGATCGGGCGCTGGCGGCTGCAGCGCTGAGCGCGGCTGCGCTGTGTGACACGCTGGGCTGGGCACGTCACGCGGCGAAGGCGTCTGCGCTGGGCGAGCTTCTCTGAGCGAAGACGCGCGGCGCTGGGCGAGCGGAGCGGACACGGCGATCGGCTGCTGCGCGCGAGCTGGGAGTCTGGCTTGGCCGATCCGGTGCGACGACGAGGTGGGCGGCGGCGACGAGCGTCTCGCTCGGCCGATCTGGTGCGACGACGAGGTGGGCTTGCGACGAGCGTCACGGCTCGGCCGATCTGGTGTGCGACGACGAGGCCGGGGCGGCGACGAGCGTCGAGATCTGGGCGTCGCGGCAGTGCGGACGCTCGGACGGCGGCGAGCGAGGGCCGCGGTTCACCTTGCGCGACGAGCCGCGCGGCGGCAGGCTAGGCTGCGACAGCGGATCCGGCGGCTGGGCGTCTTTGCCGGGCGGCTGGTGCGACGGTGGCTGGCGGGCTCGGGCGGATCTGGCCGGCTGGTGGTAGATCTGGCTTCGGCTGCTGCACCAAACACAAACACACACACACTTCCTTACATTCGGCCAGCAAAACAACCAATCGAGAAGAGGAAGAGGATGAAGACTTACTCGGAATGATGATCGAACAACGGAGCGTGAAAGGGATGAAGAAATCGGCAAGGAGGCTAGGGAGAACTTGGCTTGGATGGCTAGGAGATGTGTTGGAGAAGAAGACATGGCAAACCTATTTTCTTTTCATTTACCAAATGCACCAAAACTCCAAACTCCAAGGCTAACCATAAAATGACCCGGAAAGAGCAACAAGAGCTCTCACTAGCTCATCTGGCACGCATCCCCACAAGCTTCCCTTGAGAGCCGGGTTCAAAACCCAGTTGCAGCACAATTTCTTTTCTTTTTACTTTTGCATCAAACCTTGCTCAAACCCTTCCACGAAGCCTCACAAACCTACATAAATCATCCAATATTTTTAGCAACTAGAAAGGACATAAACGAACCTGACGGCCAGACAAATTACCAAAATACCCCTTGGGCATACGGAAAGCGGGATGAAAACTTGGGGCGTTACAATATTCCCTCCTTTTTATGACTTTCGTCCTCGAAAGTCCTTAAGACTCGAAGCAGTGAGGATAATGCAATCTCATCTCGTCTTCCCGCTCCCAAGTGGCTTCCTCGGAACTCTGACTCCTCCACTGAACCTTTACCAACCGAATCTCGCGGTTCACGCAACGTCTTTGTCTCAAATGCAAGGATCCCCACCGGCTTCTCCTCGAAGCTCAAATCCTCATTCGGTGCAAAGGCTCAAAGTCCACTATGTGCGACAGTGTCGGTACATACCGCCTCAACATCGATACATGAAAAACACGTGCCTTTGCACGACAATGACGGAGGTAGGGCTATCCGATAAGCAACTCGCCAATCCTCTCCGAGAATCTCAAAAGGCCCGACAAAGCGGGGACTTAACTTCCTCGCTTACCAAACCTCAAAACACCACGCATTGGAGCAACCTTTAGGAACACATTTGGCCAACCTCAAACTCAAATCTCGACGCCGAACATCGGGCGTACTTTTCTGCCGCTCGAGTTTGTCAACATACGAGCTCTAATCTTTTGCACTACTCCATTAGTCAAGCTGCGGCAACTCGGGACCCAAAACACGCCTATCACCAACCTCTTCCCCGAACACGGGGGGACCGACAACGCTTGCCATACAAGGCCTCGAATGGAGCCATCTCGAATCGTCGATCGATAAGCTGTTGTTATAGGCAAACTCCATCGATCTGATATCTGGTCCCAACTTCCGGGAAGTCCAACACACAAGCCCTCAACATATCCTCGAAAATCTGATTCACCCTCTCAGTCTGACCATCTGTCTGAGGGTGAAAAGTTGTGCTGAAACTGCACTCGGTGCCTAAACCCTTCTGGAGTGCCCTCCAAAAACGAGAAGTGAACCGCGAGTCACGATCGGATACAATCCTCACCGGCACACCATGATATCGGATGATCTGTTCCAAAAATAACTGCGCCCACTGTTCCACGGTATAAGTGTCTCTACCGGGAATGAAATGTGCGCTCTTAGTCAAAACGGTCGACTATCACCCAGATCTGAGAAAACTTCCTCGGGGTCCTCGGCAAACCAGAAATAAAGTCCATGGAGATATCTTCCAATTTCCACTGAGGCACACTCAGTGGCTGCAACAAACCGGCTGGCCTTTGCATGGGCGCCTTCACTTGCTGACAAGTGAGGCACCTGCTGACATACTCTGCAACGTCTCTTTTCATACCCATTCACCAGAAAGTCTGCTTAAGGTCCTGATACATCTTGGTACCCCCGGGGTGCCAAGCAAACGGAGAACTGTGGGCCTCTGAGAGCAACTCTGCTCGCAAACCATCAACATCTGGAATGCACAACCGGCCTCTATAGGTCAACCCACTATCTGGCGAGAATACGAAATCAAAATCTCCATCAGCACTAACCCTGTCAAACAATCTCTTAAGCGCGGGGTCACTTAGCTGGTTATCGATGATCCGCTGCCTAATCGGCACGCCAGATCATGTCAATCGAGCTCTTGTGGCGGTAACTTCACCTAACAAAGATCGCAACCTCGCCCGCTCGAACTCTCGGCAATCGGGTGGGAACTCAACAACGCCGTGTGAGTGCGACGGCGTCTTCTGCTCAATGCATCGCCACTACATTGGCTTTACCGGATGATACTGAGGATCTCGCAGTCATAATCCTTTACCAACTCTAACCATCTCCTCTCGCCTCATATTCAACTCCTTCGAGTAAGCAGATACTTGAGGCTCGGTGGTCGATAAACATCCGAATCCGCTCGCCATACAAGTAATGCTTCAAATCTTGGTGCAAACACCACTGCCGCCAACTCCATATCATGAGTCGGGTAGTTCTCGCTCATACGGCGGTGACGAGAAGCATAGGCAATGACCTTCCCGTCTTTGCATCAACACACAACCTAACCCAAACTTGGAAGCATCGGCTGTAAACTACGAAACCACTGTCCCCTCCGGATCGCCAACACGGGTCTTTGAAGTCAAGCGCGCGCTTGAGGCACAGCAAAGCTCTCTTCACACCTACTGTCCCAAACAAACTCGACACCCTTCCTCGTCAGACGAGTGAGGGGCGAGGCTATGGCGGAAAAGTCCTTAACAAATCGACGATAGTAACCTGCCAAACCCAGAAAGCTGCGTATCTCGGCAACTGAAGTCGGCTTGGCCCACGAACTCACGGCCTCAATCTTCGCGGGGTCCACGGCTATACCATCTCTTGAAACCACGTGGCCTAGGAAGGCCACCTGCTCCAACTAGAAATCACATTTGGAAAACTTCGCATAAAGCTGGTTTTCCCTCAAAGCTGCCAATACTCGCCTCAAATGCTCTGCATGATCCTCCTTAGACCTTGAATAAATCAGAATATCGTCAATGAACACGATGACGAAGCTGTCCAAAAATGATTTGAACACCCTATCCATCATGTCCATGAACGCAGTTGGGGCATTGGTCAATCCAAACGACATGACCACAAACTCATAGTGACCATATCTAGACCTGAAAGCTGTCTTAGGAATGTCGGCATCCCTGATCCGCAACTGATGGTAACCGGATCTCAAATCTATTTTGGAGAACACGGAAGCTCCCTGAAGCTGGTCGAACAAGTCATCAATACGGGGCAACGGGTACTTATTCTTTACTCTCACCTTATTAAGCTCGCGATAATCAATACATAAGCGCATAGAACCATCCTTCTTTTTCACAAATAGAACTGGTGCTCCCCACGGGGACACACTTGGACGGATGAACCCTCGATCTAACATCTCCTGCAATGAATCTTGGTTCCTTTAACTCACTGGCGCCATGCGTCACGGAGCCTTCGAGATAGGGAGGGTCCTCGTCTCGAGCTCAATTGTGAAGTCAACCTCTCTCTTCGGGGCAACCCCGATAACTCCTCAGAAACACGTCCGCAAACTCCCGCACGACCCGGTGCACGATCAACGGACAACGAGGCGGCTCTCCCGGACAACTTGGCTAAATAGCCCCAAGCTCCATGAGCTAGCAAAGCGACGAGCTTTCACACGGTGACACCATCGGCGGGCAAACTCCACTTTGAACTCCACGAAACTTAAAAGCTGGGCGACACGGCGGCTGAACACTACTTCTTTTCGGTGGCGGTCAATCAACGCGTGGTTAGCAACTAACCACTCCATACCAAGAATCACATCAAAACCGCTCATAGGCATAACTATGAGTGTAGCCACAAGCAACTCTGCGGATATCTCGATCCGGCCATCCTTAATCGTATCTCTAGCTAACATATTAACTCCGAAGGAGTTGCAACGAATCAACTCAAAACCTAGAGGCTCTAATCTTAACTTAGCATGCTCGACCAAACAACACAGATACAAATGAATGCGTAGAACGAGAATCAAACAAGACAAATGCGCAGTGATCTAAAACAAGAAGCGTACTTGCCACGGCGGCATCCGTGACGCTCGGCCTCTGACGGTCGTAGCAAACACCCGACCGCTGGCTGCTATTGGCCGAGCCGCCATAGTTGGGTGATCACAAAAACGGGCCATGTGCCCCTCTCTACCACAACGAAAGCACAATCGGGTCGGTCGACAAGCTCAGCGTGGACTTTCCCACAAGTGGCACATGCGGGAACTTGCACGGGAGGATCCCCGGCGAGGTGGAAACGGGCGGAACTCTTCGCTGGTCACGGTTACGATCACGCCCTTGGCGGCGGCTGCCGCCTCCTCGGAAGTCAAACTTCCTCTTACGCCCCACGGCGGTGGGACGGAGACGCTGAACCGAGCGGCAACAATCCGCTCAACAGGATACTTCCCATTATAAATAGTGGCTAGCTGAGCATTACGGCATAAGTGTCGGAGCACGAGCTACGACATCACGAGAAACACCCTACCTCAAACCGGATATGAACTTCCGAATCTTCAACTCGGGGTGGCTATCAATGCATGAGCAAAGTATCCATACTCGAGAACTTTCTCTCATATTCCTCAATAGAATCGAGAACCACCGCTTCTGGTTCGGAAGAGCTCCACCATCTTCTCTTGTGCCTCATCACTGATGTACTTGACCTTGAATTCCGACTTGAAGAACTCCCAAGTAGCAGGTGGTGACCCAGCTGGTCTCTCACTCAAGGTGGACTTCCACCACCATCTCGCTGTGCCTCCTAGCACATGAGCCGCACACCTCGGCCTCTGAACATCGGGGCACACCATAATCAGGAAGGTGTACTCCAAATGGGCAATCCATCTGGCTGCCGCTAAAGCATCTCCTGTGGCATCAAACTTCTCAGGCTTCCACTTCACGAAGTCTTTCAACCATCTACCCAACTCCTCGGCACCCTCTGCAATATCTGCCTCTAGGGCTACTTGCTCCTGCGGAGCTGGGGGTGCTGTTGCGCCTTGCTGAAACATGCGGGTCAACTGCTCAATCTGAGCTCGGGACTCTTCCCGCTGCTGCCCGCGCCTAACAAGGCCAGGTCTCTGATCTCTGGTCACTCAACAGGCTAACCATCATAGCCCTCATAGAATCAGCAAATTCCGCTCCGGGGAGCGATCTCACGGCGCTCGGTCGCCTCAACGTCTCCTCTAGGCGCAGCAGGGGGAGCTACCGGTGGAATGCCATCGGTCTCGGCTTGGGACGATGTCACCGCAACATCGATCCGATCCCGACACCTCGGCCTCCTCTCGGGCGTCCTCTTGCGCGCGGGTAAGCGGCATGTTTGGCGATCTACACCCAAACCAATAACGAGTCGAGAACACCGCTCGTCTCTCGCTCTACAACACTATACAAGGCATACACTAGATGACAGTGTATTGTAAATTCTTAACCCTTTTCTACAACAATAAGTAAACTTAGGCGCACTGATGACCGCTTTGAGTCTTTGGTGATCATGGGAAAACGACCTACAACAAAAGGTCAATCTACAGAATCTATGACTCTGAGCTCTGATACCAACTGTAAAGACCCAACCCCAAAAGGGGCTCTAAATGGGCCTTTACCCCAATGCATGCATTCAAAATAAGACAATATGCAACATACTTTCGGATTCCAAGTAAAAACTAAAACATTCAGCCATCAAAACAATTTAATAAAAACACATCCCTCTGTTTCAAGCACTGCTTTGGGAAAAGTACATTTCTAAAAGTATACTCTGATCGATCAGAGATTTATTTAAACCATTCAAAAACCTTCTCAGGTACGACTATGCTGGAATCCATAAAAACATGAGAAAACGTCCTAGGGCTCCGTGCCCATCTACATGCATTCAGGGGAAATATAAAGTTAAAGAGTCATAAAATGAATAAAAGTGTCAGAGGTGACAGCAGGTGCCCATGATCACAGCTTCTCCTTCAGCCATCATGTCTCGCTCCTTGGTTACCTGTGGAAAACCACAAAATAAGTGTGAGTAACGAATTACTCAGTAAGAATCCCCAACCGGGGTACAATACGATGCACATGGTCATCAAGATGAGTGTATGCAAGCTATGAATATAAACACAGAAAAGAGCACATAGCTTGAGTCCACACTTGGACCTCGGATGCCAACTCAAGGTCTTAGTCCGGAAATAAATCACCACACAACACGCCCTATACGAGAAACAAATCCCGGCCTCAGCCTGTCTACTGTCGAATGAAAGGTACACTAGCTCAAGATCCCGAGGAGCTCTCCGGTCGGCGCTGTAATGAGCGTAAGCATGCACCGCGTGCTACTACGCACTATGAAGTCTTTGGGTCTAGTGGCAAGTCGCCCATGTCGATCCACCACGCCTAACTAAATCTCGGATCGGTGTCAGCGACATAGGGTGTGAGACACGGACACGTGAACTATGTCGGCTGAACCACCGCACTTTGAGGCTAAGGAACCGGTCGTGGTAGGCTTACCCCAGAAGCGGTCCTTGCCCTAACAGTGGCAATCAAGGGCTACGGCCGAACACGCCGAGGGCGTGCGACTCACCGAGGACGAGGCAATGCCAAGTCATCATCCCGACCGTTGGGGCATTTAACGATCACCGCCACCCTCACCCAAGATTGCGGGGCCTACGGTCGGGTTAGCTAAACCCTAACGGGGTCCGTGGACGGAGAATCGTCTCGACGTCCCCCGCCATGGATGCAAGATACTTTATGCATCGGGCCGGAGGATGCTACCTACCGAATTCTAACCGCCTTAACAATCAGCAAACAATCCAATACGTGCTCAAAAGAATACAGCAGACCTAGCATGGAACTATGGAAACAAGAATGAATATGAGTATGCCAGAACGGAACAACCTAGAATGGACTAACATGAAAGAACAACATACGAAGTCATGCGATCGAGAATTGAGCAGAGCACCTAAACTACACACATGCGATAATCACAAACAAACATACAACATGAATCACATAGAACATCGCAGGTCCACACAACTCCGGTAAGAAATCCTTACCTTGGTGGGAAGACTTCTACACACAAATTCCTAAAGCTGCGAACACTCCCAGGAGCTAGCTATCGAGAACCTACAAACATAGTAACAATCACAACCATAGCCCTAAAAATATAATAAAACAGCAGGCTCGGCTCGGGAGCACTAACACGGCACGACGACACGAGGATGGGCACTGCTGGCGGGTGATCACTGGATCTGGCGCTTGTTGCCGTGCATGCGCGGACGCGCGCAAGGCACGCCACGCGGCGAGCGTCGCTGGCGCGGCGAAGCCGCTCTGAAGCGAAGACGCGCGCGCTGGCGAGGCGGCGCGACACGCGCGATCGGGCTGCTGCGCGCGAATGGTGAAGCGTCGAGCTCGGCAGATCCGGCGGCTGACGACGAGGCTGGGCGTGTGACGAGCGTCGAGCTCGGCCGTCCGTGCGACGACGAGGTCGGGCGTCGGCGACGAGCGTCGAGATCTGGGCGTCGGCAGTCCAGGGACGCGCGCGACGGCGAGCGAGGGTCGCTTTCATTTGCGGCGCGACAAGGCTGCGGCGGGGGTGGGGCTCACGACAGCGGATCGGCGGCCGGGCGTCTTTGCTCGGGCGCGGTGGTACGACGGTGGTCGGGTTTAGCGAGCTCGGGCGGATCTGGCCAGCTGGTGGCAGATCTGGCTTCGGCTGCTGCACCAAACACAAACACACACACACTTCCTTACCTTTGGCCAGCAAAAACCAATCGAGAAGAGGAAGAGGATGAAGACTTACTCGGAATGATGATCGAACAACGGAGCAGCGAAGGGGATGAAGAAATCGGCAAGGAGGCTAGAGAGAACTTGGCTTGGATGGCTAGGAGATGTGTTGGAGAAGAAGACATGGCAAACCTATTTTCTTGTCATTTACCAAATGCACCAAAACTCCAAACTCCAAGGCTAACCATAAAATGACCCGGAAAGAGCAACAAGAGCTCTCACTAGCTCATCTGGCACGCATCCCCACAAGCTTCCCTTGAGACCCGGGTTCAAAACCCAGTTGCAGCACAATTTCTTTTCTTTTTACTTTTGAATCAAACCTTGCTCAAACCCTTCCACGAAGCCTCACAAACCTACATAAATCCATCCAATATTTTTAGCAACTAGAAAGGACATAAACGACCCTGACGGCCCGAAAAATTACCAAAATACCCCTTGGGCATACCTGGAAGACTGGGATGAAAACTTGGGCCGTTACAGTTCTGGTGATGACATGTCTGGTTTATAGCTAGTCACGATCATGTATGTTAGTATCCTACTAGGATGCCCTTTGAATTGTTAAGCATGTTTGGTGATCTATTAGAACTAGGCTATTTAAATCCTCATATTATGGAACTGTTTTGTTGTCATCATCTAAAGGTTGTAGAGAACACAACGTACGTTTTTCTCATTGGGTCGGTGTCGTTGATGATTTTTATCCCACACCTAATAGCTGGGGATGGTTGGCGATGCCTAGTTTGTAGCCCTTTTAGGAGGGTCTTGATCATAGTGTATGCCTGCTATGTGAAGGTCTTAACTTAGGGCGATAGGTGTGACCAGGCTGCTCGGTGCACTGGTGAGGGCCTTAGGACCGTGACTCAGTGGACACCTTTCTTCGAGTATTTTTAGGCATGTCGACCTGAACTAGGTTAGTCTGTGTAGGCCTACACCTGAATGGTTTTCAGCACCATGCGATGTATGCGTACACGTATCGAGTGTCAAGTAGATGGGTCACCTGAACTAGTGTCGTTAGTACACTAGTAGAGAAAAGTTATGTTTGATCTAGATAGTTGTGTAACAAACTTCATGACCTGTTACATTATCTAGAACACGTGAGTGTTTCTAGGGCCTCATAAGCAAGACATGTAACGAATACCATGACCAAGCAAGAAAAGTTAAGTTGAGTTTTAAATATGTATTTGCTAGCATGTAGACTCTACCTTGTGTATTGTACCCCTGTTGGGGAGTTCTTATCGGGGAGTTCTTATCGGGTATTGTTTCATACTACTTTTTCTGTGGTTTTTCCACTAGGTGATCAGGGACATCACCGAGACGGTTAGCTGGAAGATGTTGAAGCGATCATGGGTAAAGCTTGATGTGTCGTTAGGATTGTTTGTTAGTTTAGTTACAATTTCCATCATTTGTTGTTCACCTTACTAGAATAGGATTCCTGTTAGTTCTTGAGGCACAGCTGTTTAACTATTGGCATGGATGCCTCTTGCTTGTTTTCTTCATTTATTTAATTGTTTAGTTGTTTAAATAAACACCTTGGCCAAGGGCTTATAAATTCATTTAATTATTCAAAATAAATTAAACAGGAGTCGTTATTTGAAATGATGTATGTTTGTACCTGCTTTTTGAGTCAGCATGACGTGGGATATGTACTTAGGAATTGCAGGTCCTTACAACATATCTATTCAAAATTAATTCTTAACTTCAATTTAAATATGAATGTCTTTTGAAAGAAAAAAAAAATATATTTAACTCTAGTTTTGATGACATATTCAATGTTTGTATATGTTTTGATAATATATATAATTATAATTTCTAAGCAAGTTTAACCAAGCATTAATTAATATATATTATTTACAAAATGTCATAATATACCAAATAAGTAAGAGGTAAAAATGTCTTTAACGGATGCCCTCCACATAGGAATCCTAGAAACCCATGTTTAGAAGGGCATCCAAAAGAGGTCAAATGCCCTCTAGATGGAAGATACCCATGCATCTTAACATTCCTGCAAAACGAACGAGTGAACGACACGTTAGGGGTCGACCTCTTTTTTTGGCTTCTCATTGGCCTCTTAAGGGTCGAAAAGCTATAAGGGACCAGCCCTTTGGGGGTCGACCTCTAGGGGTCAATGTAAGGGACCGACCCGAATGGGGCACTAAATGGGCCCTTACCCCAATGCATGCATTCAAAGTAAAAGACATTTAAACAGACATGATTTCGGATTCCAATTAAAACAAAAACATTCAAAATAACCCCTTTAAAAACTAGACAATTCCCCTGGAACCTGTCCCTGTTTCCAAGCACCTGTTCCAAGATAAATACATTTCCAAAGTTTACTCTGATCAGAGATTTACTAAAAACCATTCAAAACCTGTTCAGATACAAAATGCTGGAATCCACAAATATTTACAAAACACCCTAGGGCTCCGTGCCCAGCTACATGCATTCAGGGGAAAACAAAACACAAAGAGTCATAATACAAAAATCGAGTTGGAAGAGCTGGGCCCCATGATCACAGCTCCTCCTTGGAGCATCTGTCGCGCACCACGATTACGTGGAAAACCACAGAATAAGGGTGAGTAACGAATTACTCAGTAAGAATCCCCAACCGGGTACAATCACGATATACATGGTCATCTCGATGAGCGTATGCAAGCTATGAATATAAACACGAGAATAGAGCACATAGCTTAGCCCATACTTGGGCCTCGGATGCCAACTAGGGTCTTAGTCGGAAATAATATCACACACGATCGCCCTATACGAGAAACAAGTCCGGCTTCACTGTCATCTGTCGACGAAAGGTACATCGGCTCACAATCCGAGGAGCTCTCTCGTCGGTGTTGTAATGAGCGTAAGCATGCACCGCGTGCTCACTGCGCAGACTATGGGGTTGCTTAAGTGCGGAGGCAAGGCGCCCATATCCGATCACCAAGCCTAACTAAATCTTTGGATCGGTGTCACCGACATAGGGGTGTGAGACACGGACACGTAAACTATGTCGGCTGAACCACCGCACTGGGCCAAGGAGGCGGTCGTGGTAGGCTTACACCAGAAGCCGTCCTTGCCTTAACAGTGGCAATCGAGGGCCACGCCAAACATGCCGAGGACATGCCGGCGGCGGGGGACGAGGCAATGCCAAGTCATCATCCCGACCGTTGGGGCATTAACAAGCGCCACCCTCACCCAAGATTGCGGGGCCTACCGCTTGGGTTAGCTAATCCCTCACGGGGTCAGGGGCGGAATGACTTGCTCGACGTCCCCGCCATGGATGCAAGGTACTTTATGCATCGGCCCGGATGATGCTATCTACACCGCAATTCTAACTCGCCTAAAAAGCGACAAACAATTCCATAAACTCCAATACGTGCTCAATAAGAATACAACGAGCCTAGCATGATACTACGAAGCAAGGAACAGATACGAGCATGCTAGAAAGAAACAACCTAGCATGGATTAACATGAGAATTAAATCAGGAAAATCATGCTAATCGAGAATTCAGAATCGAGAACCTAGCTACACATGTCAATAAACACAAACAAGCAATCAATTAGCAATCACATATAATATCGCAGGGTCCACACAACTCCGGTAAGAAATCCTTACCTTGGTCGGGGACGTTTGACACGAAAACCTAAGCGGCGAACGAACCCGAACTAGCTATCGAGACCTATCAATCACAACAAAAATCACACAATAGGCCTAAATATAATAAAATAAATGAGGCTCAGCTCTGGAGCAACTCACGAGGCGCGACGAACGCACGAACGGGCCGATTGCACGAACGGCAAAGCGGTGGTGGTGGTTGCGCGCTGGGGGCGCGAGGAGGGGCGCGTGGCCCGTGGACGGCGGCGGCGCGCGCGGCTGCGTCGCGAGCAGCGAGGCGATGGCGACGCGGCTCGGCTGGGCGCTGGCGAGGACGCGCGCACGCGGACGCGAGCGGCACAGGGCGACGAGGCACGACTCGGCGAGCAGGGGCTCGGGCGACGCGATCCGGCTGGGAGCTGAGGCGAGCTTCTGCGCGCGTGCGACCGGCGAGGCGATCTGGGCAGAGGACGATTTGGGCAGAGGACGATCTGGGCAGAGGATGCGCGCGCGAGCACGGGACGATGTGGGGCGTGGCTCGGCGGGCTGGGCTGCTCTGCGCGCAAACAAGGGCGAACAGAGCATCGGAGAGGACGAGCTCGATTCTAAGCGATTGGAGAGGATTCGACGGCCGATTCGCTACTGGACCACTTCCCCTTGGCTGGCCGCACGAAACCTACAAGCCACTCGCTTCAATTCGGCCGACAAGAAAGAAATCGGAAACAGGGGAGAACGGGAAGGAATTAGGGGAGAAGAGAAGAAGAAGAGAAGAGAAACACGTACCTGCTGCTCGGAACAAGCAAAACGACCTTGAAATGGAGGAGAAGCTCGGTTGAACTGGGGTCGGCGAGGGAGAATCGCGAGAGGGAGCTCGGGTCGGTTGAGGAAGAAAGGAGAAGGAAGAAGAAGACTCTCGGGCGGCCTGACCCTTTAAACCAAATCTCGCATCGAACAGGCTCTTATAGAAGCTGGCACGTTTAGAAGCACAAGAGCGCTCAGTGGCTCGATTGGCAGCGACCTCTGCCTAGCATGCGACACGTCCTTGGCTCGAATCTCACTCGACGCGCTATTTAATTCCCTATTTATTTTTACCTTTTTCCAAGCCCAAATGTGTTCACCAAAATTCTCGATCCCATTCAAATTGACTCATAATTATTCCGGCAATTTTCAATACATAACCGGCCCTGTCGGCCCGACCCAAAATTACCAAAATGCCCCTGGGCCTCCCTGGAAGACCGGGATGAAATTTCCGGGCCGTTACAATATTCCCCCCTTATAAGACTTTCGTCCTCGAAAGTCACTTAAGATTGGAACAGCTCGGGATACTGCAATCTCATCTCATCCTCCCGCTCTCAAGTGGCTTCCTTTGAACTCTGACTCCTCCACTGAATCTTTACCAAACGGATCTCACGATTACGCAATTTCTTGGTCTCAAAGGCAAGGATCTTCATTGGCTTCTCCTCGAAGCTCAAATCCTCATTCAGCTGCAACGGCTCCAAGTCCACAATGTGCGATGGGTCCGGCACATACTGCCTCAACATCGATACATGAAATACACTGTGCACCGCTAACAATGACGGAGGTAGAGCCAACCGATAAGCGACTCTGCCAATCCTCCCCAGAAACTCAAACGGACCAACAACACGGGGACTCAGCTTTCCACGCTTGCCAAACCTCAAAACACCTCGCATCGGTGCGACCTTTAGGAATACATATCGACCAACCTCAAACTCTAAATCCCGACGCCGGACATCGGCGTACTCTTCTGTCTGCTCTAAGTTGTCAACTTACGAGCTCTAATCTTCTGCACGGCACCATTGGTCAACTGCAGCAATTCGGGACCCAAAACCTGTCTATCACCAACCTCTTCCCAGAACACAGAAGATCGGCAACGCTTACCATACAAAACCTCAAATGGAGCCATCTGAATCGTCAACTGATAACTGTTGTTATATGCAAGCTCCATCAGATACAGGCACTGGTCCCAACTGCTAGGGAAATCCAACACACAAGCCCTCGAATCACGGTCAGACACAATCCTCACAGGCACACCATGATAACGAATGATCTGCTCCAAAAACAACTGCGCCCACTGTTCCACGGTATAAGTGTCTCTACCGGGAATGAAGTGTGCGCTCTTAGTCAATCGATCGACTATCACCCAAATCGAGAGAACTTCCTGAGTCCTCGGCAAACCGAAATAAAGTCCATGGAGATCTCTTCCCATTTCCACCGAGGTACACTCTCAGTGTTTGCAAATAAAACCGGGTGGTCTCGCTGGGTGCCTTCACTTAGCGACAAGTGAGACATCGATCGACGAACTCCGCCACATCTCTTTTCATACCCATCCACCGGAATGTCTCGCTTAAGATCTGATACATCTTGGTACCCAGGGGTGCCAAGCAAACGAGAACTGTGGGCCTCGAGAGCAACTCGCTCGCAATCCTGCGACATCAAACACACAACCGCCTCATGTCGTCCGTCGTCGTGAGTGAATACACAAAATCAAAATCTCCATCAGCACTAACTTTGTCAAATAATCTTTTAAGTGCGGGTCACTCGGTGACTATCAATAATCCATTTGTCTAATCGATGGGTGGGTATCCAATCGAGCCACTCTGGCAAAGATAACCTCACCCAACAACATCGCAATCTCGGCCCGCTTGAACTCTCTCCGTAATCTGGTGGGAGCTCAACAACACCGCGGAGTGCGACGTCTTCCTACTCGAGCATCGGCTACAACATTGGCTTTACGGATGGTACAGAATCTCGCAGATCATAATCTTTCACTAACTCTAACCATCTCCTCTGTCTCATATTCAACTCCTTACGAGTAAGCAGATACTTGAGGCTCGTGATTGGTAAACATCTGGATCCGCTCACCATACGGTAATGCCTCCAAATCTTGATTGCAAACACCACTGCTTTGCCAACTCCATATCATGAGTCGGATAGTTACGCTCATATGGCTTGGTGACGGGAAGCATAAGCAATGACCTTCCCGTCTTTGCATCAACACACAACCCAACCCAAACTTGGAAGCATCATCAGTAAACCACGAAACCACTGTCCCCTCTCCGGATCGCCAACATCAGTCTTTGAAGTCGAACTGCGCTTGAGCCTGGCAAAGCTCTCATCACACTTACTATCCCCAATGAAACTCGACACCCTTCCTCGTCAAACGAGTGAGGGGCGAGGCTATGGCGGAAAAGTCCTTAACAAACCGACGGTAGTAACCTGCCAAACCCAGAAAGAAACGGCTCCCACGAGCAGACAACCGAAGGACAGAGAGCTCTACCTACACTCACTGTCTAGCTCCACTAAAGCCAAAAGATCTAAATCTCACGGGGTAGCAACATGGGTCTACCACGGATTGAACCTCTAAATACCAACGGGGCAACTCTCAACTTTCCTGGAAACAGGAAGACAATCAACAAGGCACGAACCATTCGCCCCACGAGCAAAACTAACTTCTAGCAATTCCAATCCACACCTTGGTCAACACCAAGCATCAACTTGTCACCATACCGGAACCAATCCGGACTCTACTCCAAACAAATACTAACTTGCTAGGCTACCAAGATTGCGCAATTTCCCGAGGCTACAAACTACGGCTCCCCGACTTGCCAAGCGCAACTCACTACAGGCCTGACCGAGCTCTAGAGAGGCTCTTCACAACCCGGGGTTCTCGACAACCCTCGACACCCACCGCCAACTAACGGACTAATGACCAAGTGCGAACAACAACAACTCTTTTTCCAAAGAACACAACCATCTTTGGCCAACTCCAACTTATTGGAAACCAAGAGGACCGAAACGCTACGAATGCGTCATCCTCCTACTCGGACATCAACCACAACATAACTCCTACCCAAGGAAGGATCGAACAACTTTCTCGGTCATGACGATCAACAAGAAGATCGCCAACCAAGCTTAGGTCCACTTAACAAATCTTACCTAAGCAACAACCCGATACCACGAGCATGGTATCCTTACCACCTCACTAAGCCTTACAACATCCACCTGGAGTCCAACTTTTCCAAAAACTGAGCACCAGATCTCCAAAGCAAACCCTACATGGATCTGACTCTCTCGCCACAGAACGAACCACACCAAACACACTTGTGTGCACAACTCCCAACCCTCGTTTAGCGATCCAAGGCTAACAAATGCTTTTCCCAAAAGCCACACTAGCTCCTGGCAGAGATACAACCAATCAACGGAACACCCAAAGTTCCATCTCCACACGATGCTCGAAGCTGTGGCAACCTTGCTCTACCAAAGCATAACCATGCCAAACCAAACTTACTTTATACCAAGCCTCTACCAAGGGTGCTTACCCATAAGGCATCCAACCCCTCTCACAAAGCATCCTATTCACCTCATAGGCATCCAACTCATGGTCCCTCAGCTGGACCCAACTTTCTTCTACGATGCTCAACTCTCCTGAGATTTAGGCACTCAAAGGTAGTTGACCGCACTACCAACCACAAGGATCTCTTGGCCTTAACACTAGCGTGAGATGCACTCGCACTAACACTTACCAACCGCCAACCTGCTTGACTTACTCAACCTCCAGTAGCACTGGGAAAAAGGCTCCGGCTCCTCTCGAACATCCTTTCGCTTGAAATCTTTCGATTACCACTGAACTAGCCCTTTTGCACGACCTCCACAGGTGCAACTACCATAAACGGATCCAAGGCTAAAGGAGTACGCTAAACTCCGAACGGCATAGAACCATCTGCTATGGCCATGCCAAACTCAGGCCTTAACCAGATTTAGTGCCAAAGTGGCACACCAACCAATGCACCTCAAGTGCCACTACTACCAAATCCACATCTTACTACCAACGGGGCCACAAGGTCACAACCTCAAGTGACACGAACTCTGGCTCGACATACAAGGGCTCAACTCCAACAACCATGCCTAAGGCATCTCATCAAGCTAAAGGCTCACAGCCTACTCTTGCATCTCCACATGATGCTCAACAAACTCTGGCCGGCTCTCTCAACATGCAGCAGCTAGCCCTACTCTAGGGCTTACCAAAAGAAAGAGTGTTCAATTCTACCAAACAACTGAGGAAACCACCAACGGATCCAGTCCGAAGGGAACACTGCTTGCTGCACCCTTAACTACAGGGTTCCGGCTTACTGGCTGCAAACAACCACACTTTACGGAAGCACAAAGATGCCTCAACAACCTCCTCGAAGGCTACCAACTTTGCAACCACTCTCTGGGCAACCTATAATCTATCAAGGCTCAAGATCAACACTTGAGCTACCCAGGCTAGTCCACACGGGGACCTGCTCCACAAACATCCACATCAAGACAACCACGCCTAACTCCTCTCTTGGAGTGGCATTCCAAGGCAAAGCACCTCCACCCTCTCACTGGGGAAAACCATCAATCGGGCCACGGTTGGCCTATGGGAGTCCAATCTCTACCTCCTCTCTGAACGATGTCCCGGGGCATCCGAACCTACGGATACCACAACAAGCCACAACATACATCACACACCTGCTGGGAAGTTGGCATGATGGCGCTCTAAACCCAAACCAATAACGAGTCGAGAACACCGCTCGTCTCCGCTCCACAACACTACACAAGGCATACACTAGATGATGGTATTGTAAATTCTTAACCCTTTTTCTACAACAAATAGTAAACTTAGGCGCGCACTGATGACCGCCTTGAGTGCTAGTGATCATGGGAAAACGACCTACAACAAAAGGTCAATCCACAGAATTTATGACTCTGAGCTCTGATACCAACTGTAAAGGGACCGACCCGAATGGGGCACTAAATGGGCCCTTGCCCCAATGCATGCATTCAAAGTAAAAGACATTTAAACAGACATGATTTCGGATTCCAATTAAAACAAAAACATTCAAAATAACCCCTTTAAAAACTAGACAATTCCCCTGGAACCTGTCCCTGTTTCCAAGCACTGTTCCAAGATAAATACATTTCCAAAGTTTACTCGATCAGAGATTTACTAAAAACCATTCAAAACTGTTCGGATACAAAATGGAATCCACAAATATTTACAAAACACCCTAGGGCTCGTGTCCGCTACATGCATTCGGGGAAAACAAAACACAAAGAGTCATAATACAAAAATCAGAGTTGGAAGACTGGGCCCCATGATCACAACTCCACCTTCAGGCATCCTGTCGCGCACCACGATTACCGGTGGAAAACCACAGAATAAGGGTGAGTAACGAATTACTCAGTAAGAATCCCCAACCGGGGTACAATACGATATACATGGTCATCTCGATGAGCGTATGCAAGCTATGAATATAAACACGAGAATAGAGCACATAGCTTAGCCCATACTTGGGCCTCGGATGCCAACTAGGGTCTTAGTCCGGAAATAATATCACACACGATGCGCCTATACTAGAAACAAGTCCCGGCTTTAGCACATCTCTGTCGGACGAAAGGTACTTCGGCTCACAATCCCGAGGAGCTCTCGATCGTGGCTGTAATGAGCGTAAGCATGCACCGCGTGCTCTGCGAACTATGGGGAGTTTTGGAGTGGTGCGGAGGCAAGCCGCCCATATCCATCACCACGCCTAACTAAATCTTTGGATCGGTGTCAGCGACATAGGGTGTTGAGACACGGACACGTAAACTATGTCGGCTGAACCACGCGCACTGGGGCCAAGGAGGCGGTCGTGGTAGGCTTACACCAGAAGCCGTCCTTGCCTTAACAGTGGCAATCGGGGGCTACCGCCAAACATCCGAGGACATGCCGGCCGCGGGGGACGAGGTAATGCCAAGTCATCATCCCGACCGTTGGGGCATTAACAAGCGCCACCCTCACCCAAGATTGCGGGGCCTACCGCTTGGGTTAGCTAATCCCTAACGAGGTCGGGGGCGGAATGACTTGCTCGACGTCCCCGCCATGGATGCAAGGTACTTTATGCATCGGCCGGATGATGCTATCTACGCAATTCTAACCCGCCTAACAAGCAAACAAACAATTCCATAAAATCCAATACGTGCTCAATAAGAATACAACGAGCCTAGCATGATACTACGAAGCAAGGCAGATACGAGCATGCTAGAAAGAAACAACCTAGCATGGATTAACATGAGAATTAAATCAGAAAATCATGCTAATCGGGAATTCAGAATCGAGAACCTAGCTACACATGTCAATAAACACAAACAAGCAATCAATCAGCAATCACATATAATATCACAGGGTCCACACAACTCCAGTAAGAAATCCTTACCTTGGTCGGGGACGTTTGACACGAAAACCTAAGCGGCGAACGAACCCGAACTAGCTGTCAAGATCTATCAATCACAACAAAAATCACACAATAGGCCTAAATATAATAAAATAAACGAGGCTCAGCTCAGGAGCAACTCACGAGGTGCGACGAACGCACGAACGGGCCGATTGCACGAACGGGCTGTTGTGCGGGCGCACGGGGCGCAGGAGTGGGCGTGGCGTAGCGCCGCGCGCTATGACGAGCCGGGCGGCGCGCGGCGCGGCGGCGGCGAGCGAGGCGATGGCGACGCGCTCGGCTCTGGTGGCGCGGCGAGGACGCGAGCGACACAGGGCGACGAGGCACGACTCGGCGAGCAGGGGCTCGGGCGACGCGATGCGGCTGGGCGCTAAGGCGAGCTTCTGCGCGCGTGCGACCGGCGAGGCGATCTGGGCAGATGACGATCAAGGCAGAGGATGCGCGCGCGAGCACGGGACGATGTGCGGCGTGGCTCGGCGGGCTGGGTTGCTCTGCGCGCAAACAAGGGCGAACAGAGCATCGGAGAGGACGAGCTCGATTTCGAGCGATTGGAGAGGATTCGACGGCCGATTCGCTGCTGGACCACTTCCCCTTGGCTGGCCGCACGAAACCTACAAGCCACTCGCTTCAATTCGACCGACAAGGAAGAAATCGGAAACAGGGGAGAACGGGAAGGAATTTGGGGAGAAGAAGAAGAAGAAGAAGAGAAGAGAAACACGTACCTACTGCTCGGAACAAGCAAAACGACCTTGAAATGGAGGAGAAGCTCGGTTGAACTGGGGTCGGCGAGGGAGAATCGTGAGAGGGAGCTCGGGTCGGTCGAGGAAGAAAGGAGAAGGAAGAAGAAGACTCTCGGGCGGCCTGGCCCTTTAAACCAAATCTCGCCTCGAACAGGCTCTTATAGTAGCTGGCGCGTTTAGAAGCACAAGAGTGCTCAGTGGCTCGATTGGCAGCGACCCCTGCCTAGCATGCGACACGTCCTTGGCTCGAAACTCACTCGACGCGCTATTTAATCCCCTATTTATTTTTACCTTTTTCCAAGCCCAAATGTCTTCACCAAAATTCCCGATCCCATTCAAATTGACTCATAATTATTCCGGCAATTTTCAATTACATAACCGGCCCTGTCGGCCCGACCCAAAATTACCAAAATGCCCCTGGGCCTCCCGGGAAGACCGAGATGAAATTTCCAGGCCGTTACAGTCAACAAGCTCTAGACGACCGACCTTTTGAGGGTCGGGTTTCTTCTTTGGCTTCTCATTGGCTGACTCCCTATGGTTTGACAAACTATGGGAGATTGGCCCTTTAGGGGTCGGCTGCCTCCTTTGGCTTTTCATTGACGACCGCTTAGAGATCGATAACCTCTAACTGATCGATCCTTTGGGGATCAACCTCCTCCTTTGACTTCTCATTGGTCAACCCCCCAAGGATCGACAAGCTCCGGGGGACTGGCCCTTTGGGGGTCGTCCTCCTCCTTTTCCTTTTCATTGCCGACCCTTTAGGGGTTGACAAGCTCTAGGGGACCGGCCCTTTGGGGGTCGGCCTCCTTCTTTGCCTTTTCATTTTCGACCTTTTAGGGGTTGACAAGCTCTAGGGGACTCGCCCTTTAGGAGTCGACCTTCTAATTTGGCTTTTTAGGTAGAGTAAATATTTTTGCCTGTAACATTTACCTTTACTTTTAATTTTGCTTTAATCTTAAGAAAAACTCTTAAGAGTAGTTGTTTAGTTGGTTTAAAGGTTTTATCCTTCCATCTTTTTATAATTCCATAACTTTTATAAAATAGTTATCTTGGAATTTCCATACTTTTTAATGCCCTTGGGACTAAATACTTTTCCAAGAACATTTAATAATTCTTGGGATCAAATGGTTTTCCAAGACTATTCTTCATGATTAGAATTTAATGGATTTTAATATTCTTGGTACTAAATATATAATTTTCCAAGATTTCTTTTCCATATTTAAATTCCCATTGATTTTCATATTCTTGGAACTAAACAAATAATTTTCCAAGAATATTTTCTATAAAGTTTTTCAAGTAAGAGACACTTTTTAACCTCTACCCTTTTTCTTAAAGTAGTTGTGGATTTTTCATATGACATCGAGGAGGAAATGCAAGTGCGCTTAGTGGACTCCTCCTCCTTGAAGAGGAATTGTTGCCCCCTTGTTGAGTGGGTTTGTCTTGGAGTCCTTAAAACAATTCGCTTGGTCTTGACCCAAACCCAACTTCGACAATGGATGTCGGATTATAGAATTCAACGTAATGTCACCATACACTTGCCAATTGGGGAAGAATCGGCCAAAAAGACTTATTTTCAAGGAGGTTGCGTTTCACATCGCGATGTTTGAGAAAGGGGTTCGAAAAGCTCATGAGGCAAACTGAACTATCATTTCTCATCTCCAGCAAAAGAAGAGAGTAACAAAAGAGAAGTTAAAGAACGCAACCATTTTAGCCGACTTGATGAAAGACTCTCCTACTTTTTTGATTTGGAAGAACAATGCTAGTCTTGCTTACACTTTGGACCGGGTTCGTGAAAGAGATGTCCTTGAGGTAATTTTTCCTCTTTTCAAGTCTTTATGTTTTGTGCCTGTTGTGGAGGTTGCCACTCCTTGTTTTCCTGCTTTTAACTCTTGTCTCTCCAACGGTCCTATGCACATTGCCTATTATGATCCACAAACTTTCAAGGGGGTTCTCGGAACTGGATTCCAGTAGACACTCCCCTGGGTAGAAAAGGATCAAACTCTATAACCTAGTTCTAGCAAGCCAAGTACGAGCAGACATAGCTCAGGGTTTTAGCTGCCTTTTCTTTGTTGCAATCCGCTATTTTTTATGTATTGCCTTTTCTTTTTCAATGTTGTCGCTTTCTTTTCTGCAATATGCTATAATAAGAAAAAATTTCCCTTTTTCCATATGCTTATAAGAAATTTTTATCATTTTTTTGCTTCAAGCTCTTAGCTCTTTACCTCTATTCAAGCTTAGATTTATGTTGGATCCAAGCTTGTCTTTTGAGATGTACTTTTTTTTTTACTTTGTCTAAACGCTCTTAAACTTCAAAAAGTTCAGTATAGAATGCACAAACTCAATAAAAAAAGAAAATTCAAGTAATCTTTATTGCAGTAGAATGAGCTTAAATTTTGACAAGTAGCTATTGAGTTATTTTGGGTACCTTGTAAGGTCTTTCCCAATTCGGCTCCAAGACTCCACTATTGAGTTCCTTGGTGTTGGGCATTACTTTTTGTTGAATTAGCTTGCCTTCTTTGAAATGTTTGGACTTCATTCTTAAATTTTAGTACCTTGATATCATGTTTGTTTCCGGTACTGAGTTCTAAGTTTTAAACCTAACCTTTCTTGTAACGAGTTCTCCTACCACATTCACCTTCGTTACTTCTACTACACCTAGTAGGGTGGTATGGTAACATTCTCCAGAGGTTAGTTGTTCTCCTCGAATTTGACCTATTCCCATCGGTGCTGGAAACCTCATTAGCTGGTGGTATGTTGACGCAATTGCTCGGAATGCATGTATAGTGGACCTTCCGAGTTTTTTTTACCACTAGAAAGTTTACAAATCTCATGACTATTTTTTTGCTGACGCTTTCAGGTAGAAGAGTGCTTCCACCAAATCCTACCAAGGGGGTGACATTAGGCTTGAGCCGCTCTCGTCCCAGCTTCATGGTGTCATAAGCTTCTAAAGACAGTATATTTGTTGAGCCTCCCCCATAAATGAGGATTCTCCTTACCTAGATGTTTGATACCACTAAAGACACTACTAAAGAATCGTTGTGAGGCTCGTTCATCGAAGCAACTTCTGGTGTGGTAAAATTAATAACATCATTAGTTGCCAATATTATTCTTATCTCCTCACTGCTAGGTGTTTCTCGATCCTGCCTAGCTACTTCCTTCCTTCTTCAGTTGGATTCTCCTCCTGCAGGTCCTCCGAGAATGATTTAGATTTCCTGGGGTAGCAGTGATTCTACTTCTCTGTGTTTCTTGTTGGGTCATTCCTGCGTCTGGTCTTATTCACTGATATACTCCTTCAAGCTCTCTTTTTGTAAAAAGGATTCAATGGCCTCTTTTAAGTCATAGAATTCTAACATGGAATGCTCATGGGCTTATTTTAGTTGACCATTTCAACTCTTCCTTGTCTTAGATCACCATTAGGATCTATTCCACTAGAACAAATGTTGGAGTGTATTTAGCAAACTAGCTTGGTGGCAAGCCTTTTTCGATACGCTTATCCCTTTCTCTGTATTGATCTTTGAGCCTCCATTTTCGTTAGTCTTTTCGGTCTTGTTCATGTCAAGTTGTTAACTTGTCACGATTTGAGGTGGAGCGCTTCCCTTCTGGTTCCATATTGAATTTTATAATTCTACTGCGCTCATATACTTCTAGGCTCTAATCAGCAACTCCACATTTGTTATCGGAGCTTTCTTACATAAAGACCAAAAGAATCTTTCGTCTTTGAGTCCTGAAACAATGGCAGATAACACGACACTTTTGATATGCCCCTCTACTTGTAGTGCTTCATTGTTGAAACGAGAAACATATTTGTAGTGTTTTGTGGCTCCTTTACTTTACTGTCAGCAAAGGAAGGGTCAACTTCTTCTGGTATCGACCACTCAAGAACTGAGTGATTAAAGCCATTGCCAACTCAAGAAACGAGGGAGTTAACTTTTGTTTAAGCCGTCTGAACTATCGTCGTGTCAGCCCAGTAAGCATAAATGAAAATGCTCTACACTTGATTGCATCTTTGACTCCATGGAACTCCATCCATGACCAAAATGTATCTAGGTGTTCAACAAGATCCTTTGACCAATCATAAGGCTTTATTGTTGGGAGCTTGAATGTCGTCGGTACCTCCTACTTCAAGATCTCATTGGTAAAAGGTGGATCGACCTGGTGTACAAGATTATCCAAATCGAGTCAATTTTGATTTTGCACCCTCTTCATGTCTCCAAGGTGGTTTTGTAAGTTTCGCAGCTCGACAACCCAAGGCTAAATTTCAAACTCTTCATGTGCCAGCTCTTGTCATTGTTGGTTGAGTAGGTCCCGTAAATTGATTCTCAAATCTGATTTCTTTACCCAGACACTCTAGGATTTGGTAGCCCTCGGGGTATAGGACTCTTGCAGATTGGTCCATGGTTGATTGCTTATCGAACAAGTTTTGGATCGCACCCTTCACTTCGGGAAGCGATCCTTTGGTATTTCGACCAGCCCTCCTTTGATCATTTCCACCTAGCCTAAGTCTCTCCACTTGCTTTTGGTGCCTCGTAGTATCTTTGACTTGTGCATCAGTAGCATGACCTTTTCCTTTAGCAGATCCTCACTAGAGGTTGTGTAGCAAAACATTGCTCATTACTCTTTTGCTTATTTGCTTCGGCTTTCCTCTAGGTAGTTAGATGTTTCATTGTTGCTAGTTGCACTTCTTGATTTTCTGAAATAGCGACCATGATCGGGTAACTCCATATGCTGATAAATGCTCTCCACCATACCGCGCACCTTCTTGTCTAGGGCTGTCATCTTTGGATCAACGAGCTCCTCTATCAATTCAGATTCTACATGCATCTCTTCAGATTCACCCTCGACTTGATCTTGATCATAAATTCTAGCGGCTTCTCTCCTAGAAAGCATGCTCATTTTCAAATGCAGCATCATTAGCATGGTTGTTATGACTCATATTGTTCATCAATTTTTGTAGAAAAGCATAAGGGTATAGCTTTATGAAAGAACATTACTCGTTCTCCCAAACGGCGCCAAATTTTGATACCGAAAAATGGTTCCTCGAGATCAATAGTAATGTTTGTATTACTGGGATGAGATGCCTGTAAAATTACAAACAATGTAAGACATCGCTGTGGTGTGAACCACATGGCCTCTAATGCCTAAGTCAGAATTGGGTTAGGAAATAAGTTGAGTATAGAGAGTTTCACAGTTCGAGTAACTTACCTTAGAATGCTTAGGATTAACTTATCATTGAATGGCGAACCTCAGATTACTATATAGCATGCAGACTCGTAAATGCCCTAGACTGATTTATTACTGCGTATTATGCCACTACTTAATGACGACAGCTGTTATAAAAGTTTTGTTATTAAGCTGGAGATAAATGAGCTTGTAACTCTTGGTCGTTACTTATTCGCCTCTTTATTCATCGGTAACCGATAAAATGACTTGAAGCATCATGGCCTTGAGTGAGTTGAAACAATTGAGACTGACCTTGAGGGGGGGTCGGAGTCCTCCTTAGTCGACCCATAGGGGTGTTTGGCATTGGGCCGACCCCCGAGGGGTCAGTCTCACTTAGATCGACCTCTAAGGGGTCGACACCTCTTGGGGGTTCGACAACATCTTGGCTAACCCTTGGGGGGGGTCAATTTCTCATTTGACCAACCCCTTTAGGGGTCATTTGGTATTCGACCGACCACTGGAGGGGGTTGGTCTCCCTTTGGCCCACCACTAGTGGGTCAACAAGTAACCATGCAGTTGTCTCTCTCTCTGATGTTCTCTTGGTGGGCTCTAACGTGCAGTTTCGTGTTCCTAGAATCGCTTGGGTCGCGCAAGTATTCGCGGTCTACAACAAGTGATAAGTAAGTTTATATTGCTCTCCACAAGGATTGTGGTTTTTACCAATGATTGAAGTTTAGAATCAAATGCGAAAATAAAACAATTGGGGTTGTGATTTGGTTTTTTTTTTGTACGTAACACAACAAAGTAAAATGCGTAAAATATGTAATGATAAGGGTAAAAAGTCGCAGCTAAGGTACTCATGGAATGCATTTGTTATGTTATGGCTAATTTATGCGGTGAGGAGTAACTATCATACTGTGCTCAATAAACGTCAGCTTTTGCCTTCGTTCACAATAAACCCAACTTTCGTTACGACTTAAAGTATAAGTTTCCCAACGGTTCGTATGCAGTAGTTAAACGTTTATTCCTAAACTCTTTTTTAAAGCATAAAAGACTTTATACTAACCTACTGAACATGAAAATTAGTCTTAGGTTATATTTTCTTTATTCAATTAATCCCTAACTTAACATGCTCTGGTTATTTCCCCTCTAGTTCCTCATGTCATATACGTAAGCTATCTCATTTTTCCTTATCGTTGTCTTATCTAAATTAGTTCATAATGCAAGTAAAGAACATAATAGATGACATAGAAAACAACATGCTGAACATCGTATTAAATAATTGCAAAATGAGATTGAAATAAAACAAAATAATAAACTAATCTACAATATATGAAATGGAAAATAGAAAGCTGATAAAATACTCGATCCTTTGTATGGTCGTCTTACTCTTCTTTTATAAGCTTTCGAATGGTTTGAAAACTTTCCATGTTAAACGACAATGATTATCACGAAAGATTTCGTCTAATTTATTTCGCCAATCATGTCTTTGCTTATTAAGGTGTGAATCTCATGATTATCACGGTTTTCGTCTCCAACGATCTGATAGTTGGCATTCGCTCTATATCCAATTCTTTTCTTATTCGATTATTGAGGATGTAACATCTGATCTAATCTGCTATTTCCATGTCAATGTTTTTAGATCCATTTCGTATTGGTCTTCCCATTTTCGCACTACTTCGCTTTATTTTATATCTGCATCGCTTCGCACTCCCTGCAAAAGTTTTTCATTAGTGCGTGGCTATTCATTATTATGCATTCCGAGTGAAAACTAAGCATTTTCCACATTATAATTCATATTTCTTCGAACTGCTTCGCTCACACCTTTTTACTTAATATTTTAACCTTTTTTTCATTAGATTTAAGAATTAAAGCAAAACAATGATTCTAAAGTGTCCTAAATATTAACTATATTTTAGAGTCATTAGACTCATGGAAGATTTCCCCAGAAATCGTCTAGTGAGCGACAGTTGGCACATCAGTTTGCGTTCTTAGGCCAACGTTTTCCCTTTATTAAGAGCTGGGTGTGGGCATTTTATGGGCTTAATAGTGAGCAATGTTCGTGGAGCTCATGAGGAGCTATTTGAGGATCGTGGTGGAGTTCGCGAGGAATATTTCACTAAGATTCGTACTGGATATGCTGGTAAGAGGGGTCATAGAGAGATATTTTTGAAGTAGGGGTAAAGGTCCGGTGGGAGAGGAAACGACATGGAAGAGGATGTTGTTGGATCATAAGGGAGGAAAAAGAAGGGGATGGAACAAGAGAATACGTCTTTCAACTGTGGGAATAGAAATCTTGGGAAAACAAAGAGGATACACCAAAGAGAAAAGAGGAAGATGAGGGAAAGAGCCTTAAAGCAGCCAAATGAATTACCCAGAACAAAAGTCAAGCGAATTCGAAGATCCCAAAGAAGGTTTTCCACGGACTTTACTGTAACACCCCTAAATTTATAATGTTTTTAAAATGAGATTTATCACTTAATCAACCAAGAGTTTAGTTGAAATTATTGTTGTTACTCATGGTCGAATTATATTTCAACCCTTTCTTGTTTTATGATTTATTGTAGGGTGCTAAAAACTTATTTATATTTTATAATTATAATTTATGCCAAAACAAAAAAATAATTTATACTTTAGTTGCCTTATAAGACACATAAATTGGGTTTATTTTTTCATTTAAAAATCTTTGAAAAATCCTTACGTTATTTATGGAATAAGAAAATTAGGTTATAATTGATGCATTTTATGCTTACACCATAACATGGAAAGTGAATATTAAATAAAAGGAAATCTTCTTCTTCTCTTCTTATTCAATTCAACCGCCAACCCCACCCATCCATCTCAAACATGCTCTTTCCCATCTCACACAGGTAACCATCCATTGACCGCCGGATCGTCGACAGGTGGCCCTCATCTGCTAATCCTCACCATCGCGTGTTGGATCGTTCCCTTCCTCCGCGCAGTAGCTCATCGCCTATTGTATTTCCGACCACGCCACCGCCAGCTCAGTCGCGTGTTGCCGGATTGAGATTGCTCAGTTTTTCATCGTCTTCTTCATCTTATTCTTCATGGCTAAGTTTTCTTTCCCCTTATAATTGCTTTTCGAGCTTTAGTTTGGTCATTAATGGATGGTGAAAAGCTCAAAACCCCCATTTGAGATCTACACTTTCTTTGTAGTTTCTGGGAGTTAGAGAAGTTCGTTTGAAAATCCGAGACCTGTTTCGTGATCCTGAGATCGAGACCTTTCTAACAAGGTATAACCCGCCCCTTTCTGTGACGACGCACCGCCGTTGTGCTCCAACGAGGAGTTTCACGACAATAACTTCTCCTTGTTCCTATGATGTTAACCCTCTTTGTGGCATGTTTAGATGCCTAACGAACGCTCTACATGTTTTTCTATTTAGGTGCTCTCGGGTTTCATCGTCTCGGCTCGTTGCTTGACTTGAGGGTTCTCGTGGTGTTTCGGTCGAGTCGTTGGGAAGGTAAGAAGCTTCATTATGATCCGGGTTTGTGGCTTAAAGCATGTGAATAATGGCATGATAGGATTTACGAGAGTTGAATGTTGGATGACTTGTCGCATGTATGCTTTGGTGATCGTATAACTCGTAAATTGTTAAATCTCCGTTGTTGTGTATCTTGTGATCGTATCATCATTTCCCGATTTGTATCCTTGCTCCTTTATGTGATGACCTACTTATATGTTTAACCTGTTGATCAACTAAATTGCCTTGGGTTTATGCATGTTGTACGTTGTTGATTCCATCTATGCTTAACTGTATACGTGTTGCTGCAATTATATGCTCGATTTCTCTGTTTTGTTACCTAAGGGTTGCTCGTATATGTTATGATCGACATTGGAATAACTAGGTCAAGTTCTCGTGTTGACCACCTAGAGGAGCAGTTATCTCACTTATTTTGGGACCCGTGGTTGTGTTCTTCAATATCGTGTTGATGATGTTGACTTACTAGAATGACTGTAAACTTTTATCTAGTAATGCATGCATGAATTTCTGACGATGAACCATATTGTATACTTGTGCTAGTTCGAGACTCTGTGTGGTTAGTCTCTCGATCGTGGCATTTGAGATTCTGTGTGGTTAATCCCTCGCCCGAGGATTCATGACTCTATATGGTTAGTCCTCACTCGAGGATTCAGGTCTCTGTGTGGTTAGTCCTTCACTCGAGGATTTGAGACTCTGTGTGGTTAGTCTCTCCAGTGTTTTAAAAAGCGCAAGGCGCACTAAGCCGCAATGGCCCTCTCGAGCCTGAGGCGCAAGGCGCACCAAAAGGTGAGGGCTTTTTTACATAAGGCGCACTATATAAAAAAAACACAAAATATATATATGTGTGTGTGTACACACAATAAAAACATTTCCATAGATATAAGTTTTAACCAAGAATAAATTATAAAGTATACATTACATATAACTATTAACATTCATTCATGAATAGAAATGAAGTTTAACAAAGAATCTATACAAAACATACATACGATTCAACTATTAACCTTTCATTTTAAGCGAATGTTTTCTTTGTCAGTTAAAAAATTAAGTTATTTAACGCATTGAAATGTCTTGAATCAGTTATGTTGCGCTTCGAATGACTAGTATGGGGGTCTCGCAGCCCGATCAGCGAGTCGGGGTCTAGAGGCCATTGAGGCATAAACCCTAAAAACCCCAAAGAAAACACAAAAGCCCACAAGGAGCGCGCCTTTTGGCGCCCGGGGCTTCATGTCAGGCGCCAAAAGGCGAGCGCCTAATTAACCACGCCTCACTTTTCCCAAGCGAGGCGCTAGAGGTGCCAGTTGCGCCCAGGCGAGCCTTTAAAAACACTGAGTCTCTCACTCGTGGCATTTGGGATTCTGTGTGGTTAATCCCTTGCCCGAGGATTTGGACTCTATGTGGTTAGTCCCTCACTCGAGGATTCGGGACTGTGTGTGGTTAATCTCTCACTCGAGGATTCGAGACTCTATGTGGTTATTCTCTCACTCATGACATTTTGGATTCTGTGTGGTTAATCCCTCGCCCGAGGATTTGGACTTTGTTTGGTTAGTCCCTCACTCGAGGATTTGGGACTCTGTGTGGTTAGTCCTTCACTCAAAGATTTGAGACTTAGTGTGATTAGTCTCATTTGTGGCACTCCCTAACAGGGTTAAGTGTATGCCCTGTGGATACGATGTGAGAGTTGCACATCGGGAGTGTGTGGGTTTCTGATGAAAGTCAGGCTACTCCTAGGGCATCCGGGTATGTCTTTGTTGATATGCTAATTGGAGTTGCACAGCAGAAGCGTGGTGGGTCCCTGGTGTAGGCCAGGCTACCTGAAGCGTTCGTGTATGTCTCCACTGATGCAGTTTGGTGGGTCCCTAGCAAAGGTCAGGCTACCCCAAGATAATGGTGTTTTGTAAAAACCCAACCCGAAATAGGTCCTAACCTAGGCCTTTACCTCAACGCATGCTTTTAAAACTTAAATAAGTTATGCAAGATTGCCATCCAGTTTCTGAATAAATTTAAAACTTACAACCATTCATTAAACAAACAAACATAAAAACATCCTGAAACCTGTCCCTGTTTCCAAGCACCTGTTCTAAGCTAAAAATAATTTCAAACGTACTCTGATCAGAGATTTATTTCAAACATTCAGTTCCAAATCATTTCAATGAAAAGACAGAATCAAGATACAATCCAAAAACATCCTAAGGGCTTCGTGCCCAACTACATGCATTCAAGAGATAGAAAACATAACACATAAGACTGAGTTTATAAATCAGCGGGATTCCATGATCAGCAGCTCCTCTTTCAGCCATCATGTCTCGTGCCCTGGTTACCTGTGGAAACCACAAAAGTAAGGGTGAGTAACGAATTACTCAGTAAGAATCCCCAACAGGGGTACAATACGATACAACTGGTCATCTAGTAGAATGTATACAAGCTATAAATACAAACACTGAAGAGAGCACTTTACTTTAATCCATACATAAATATAAATGGATGCCATCTTACGGTCTTACTCTGGAAGTTATCTCAAAACTCTGAACTCTACAAGAAACTAGTTTCGGCCTCAGATTTTCTACTATACTGTCGATACGAAAGGTGCACTGAACTCAATATCCCAAGGAGCTCTCCAGTCGGCGTTGTAATGAGCGTGCGCGTACACCGCATGCTGCTGCAAACCAGGGAGGTGCCGGGTCTAGGGCATGTTGCCCTGGTCCAGTACGCATGCCTAAAAAATCTCTGGATCAGTGTCACTGAACATAGTGGTGTGAGACCAGGACACTATGACTATGTCAGCCTGTACCACCGCACCTGAGGCTAAGAAACCGTTCGTGGTAGGCTTACACTAGAAATCGGTCCTTGCCTTATCAAGTGGTAATCAAGGGCTACGGTTGACACGCTGAGGTCGTGTCGATTACTGGAGACAAGGCAATGCCTCGTCATTCCCCCGACCGTTGGGGCATTTAACAGTTTGCCACCCTCACCCAAGATTACAACTTGGCTGCCGTTAGGGTTAGCTAAACCCTAACGACGGATAAAGGACGAAGTACTGCCTCGCATGTCCCTGCCACGGATGCAAGTTACGTTATGCATCCTCGCCTGGATGATGCTACCTATCAGACCACTCTTCTATAAACAACTAACAGCAAACATACTAACACGTGCTCAGCAGAATGAACGAACCTAGCATGGTACTACGAAACAAGAACAGAATACGAACATGCTAGAATATGACAACCTAGCATGGAACTAACATGAACATAAGTACGAGAAATCATGCCAGTCAGAATTCAGAGCAAAGCACCTAATAACTAAACATGTTGTTAATCATAAGCAAACATACAAACAACAATCACATAAATATCGCAGGGCCCACAAAACTCTGGTAAGGAATCCTTACCTGGGTCGGAGGGTAGTAAACACAACGTAATCCTTAAGCTGCAAACGAACACGAGCTAGCTAACGGGAACCTAGCAGTCAAACAACAATTCAATTACTACCATCGACCCTAAAATAAAATATAAACAGAAGCTCGGGCTCGATCGAGAGCAACTCACACTGCTCGGCCCAAACACCAAGGGTGTCTTGGCTGCAAGGCACACGGCGAGGAGCTGGCGCGCGGCTCGACAAAGGCATGTGACACATTGGGCCGCCAGAGATGCTTGGGCGTGCAATGCTGCGCTCTTCTTGGCGATCGGGCGCTGCGGCGGCGAGCGGCTGCGAAGTGGGGTGTCGGGCGTGCGTGCGAGGGGCTGCGATTGACGGCGTGCGGCAATGCGGGCTGGCCCTTGCAGCTGGGCGGCGATGGGGCTGTTCTCGGCTAGGCAAAACACACACACACAAGTCTTAGAGCTTGGCCAACAAGGAAATCGACCACAACAACCAAGGGGAAACAAATCGAGCAAGAAGAATGACTTACCCGGAATGGACGATCTGTGAAGGCTCTCGGGAGATGGTGGAATCTCAAAGCACGAAGAGGGAGAGGGAGAGGAACCAAATTCTGTATCCTGGAACAAATGAAACAACCCCCAACCCTTAGCTTCTAATTTTACTCCAAATCCCAAGCAACCACGAGATATGCAAAACACCAACAAAATAAGAGCACAAACTATTTACCCGGCTCAATTGGAAACACCTCTTTTTGCTAGCTGCCACAACCAAGATAACCCGGGTTCGATCCTTGGCTCGAACACCTTTTCTCTTTAATTTCTGATTTGCAAACCAAAACCACAAACCTCTCCAAACACTCCTGGGGCATAGAACCTGCACCCACAGTAAATCCTTAAACTAAGCAAGGGACTCAAATAGCCTCAACGGCCCAACCAAATTACCAAAATACCCCTAGCACATACCTGGAAGACCGGGATGAAAACCTAGGTCGTAACAGTATTCCCTCCTTGTATGACTTTCGTCCCCGAAAGTCCTTAAGACTGAAACAACTCAGGACAGTGCAATCTCATCTCGTCCTCCCATTCCCAGGTAGCCGCCTCAGTACTCTGACTCCTCCATTGAACCTTTACCAAACAGATTTCTCGGTTACGCAACGTCTTAGTCTCAAACGCTAGGATCCTCACAGGCTTCTCCTCAAAACTCAAATCCTCATTCAGCTGCAAATGCTCAAAGTCTACAATATATGACGGGTCCGGCACATACTGCCTCAACATCGATACGTGAAAAACACTGTGCATTGCTGACAACGACGGAGGTAAGTCTAACCGATCATAACTCTGCCAATCTTCTCAAGAATCTCAAACCGACCAAAAAATTTGGGACTCAACTTCCCTCGTTTACCAAACCTCAAAACACCACGCATCGGTGCAACCCTCAGCCACACATGCTGCCCTACCTCAAACTCCAAGTCTCTGCACCGAACATCGGCGTAACTCTTCTGCCTACTCTACACTGTTAAGATACGAGCCCTGATCTTATGCACTACAACATTAGTCACCTGAAGCAACTCAGGACCCAAAACCTGTCTATCTCCAACCTCTTCCCAGAATACAGGAGACCGGCAACGCTTACCATACAAAGCCTCGAATGGAGCCATCAAGATCGAAGACTGATAACTGTTATTGTACGCAAACTCCATCAGATACAAGTACTGGTCCAAAAACAACTGCGCCCACTGTTCCACGGTATAAGTGTCTCTACTGGGAATGAAGTGTGCGCTCTTAGTCAAGCGGTCTAAAATCACCCAGATCTGAGTAAACTGCCTCAGTGTCGTCGTAAATCAAGAAATAAAGTTCATGGAGATCTCTTCCCATTTCCACTGAGGCACGCTCAGCGGCTGCAGCAACCCAGCTGGCTTCTGTCTGGGAGCCTTCACCTGCTGACAAGTGAGACACCGCCTAACAAACTCTGCAACGTCTCTCTTCATGCCCATCCACCAGAATGTTTGCTTAAGATCCTGATACATCTTGGTACCTCCCGGGGTGCCAAGCAAACGGTGAACTGTGAGCCTCTGAAAGCAACTCTGCTCGCAGTTCTGCAAACTCTGGGACACACAATTGGCCTCTGTAAGTCAATCCACCGTCTCGTGAATACACAAATTCAAAGTCTCCGTCAGCACTAACTCTGTCAATCAGTCTCTTAAGTGCGAGGTCACTCAGCTGGCTATCAATAATCCACTGTCTGATCGAAGGCTGAATTGTCAACTGAGCTACCCTGGCGGTAATCTCACCCCATAACACTGCAACCTCGGCCCGCTCGAACTCTTTCTGCAATCTATACTGGGAACTCAACAACGCCGCGGAGTGTGACGTCTTCCTACTCAATGCGTCAGCCACAACTTTGGCTTTACCCGGATGGTACAAAATCTCACAGTCATAATCTTTCACTAACTCTAACCATCTCCTTTGTCTCATGTTCAACTCCTTCTGAGTAAACAGGTACTTGAGACTCTGGTGATTAGTAAACATCTGAATCCGCTCACCGTACAAGTAATGCCTCTAAATCTTTAATGCAAACACTACAGCTGCCAATTCCATATCATGAGTCGGGTAGTTCTGCTCATACGGTTTCAACTGACGAAAAGTGTAAGCAATTACCTTCTCGTGCTACATCAACACACAACCTAACCCAAACAAACTACGAAACCACATGTCCCCTCCGGGACCGCTAACACTGGTGCTGAAGTCAAACTGCTCTTGAGCCTGGCAAAGCTCTCATCACATTTACCATCCCAAATAAACTTGACACCCTTCCTCGTCAGACGAGTGAGGGGCGAGGCTATGGCGGAAAAGTCCTTGACGAACCGACGGTATTAACTTGCCAAACCCAGAAAGATGCGAACCTCGGCAACTGAAGTCGGCTTGGCCCACGAACTCACGGCCTCAATCTTCGTGGGGTCCACGGCTATACCATCTCTCGATACCACGTGACCTAGAAAGGCCACCTTCTCCAACCAGAAGTCACACTTGGAAAACTTCGCATAAAGTTGGTTTTCCCTCAAAGCTACCAATACTCGCCTTAAGTGTTCCGCATGATCCTCCTTAGTCCTCGAATAGACTAGAATGTCGTCGATGAACACGATGATGAAGCTGTCCAAAAATGATTTGAACACCTTATCCATCATGTCCATGAACGCTGCTGGGGCGTTAGTCAATCCGAAAGACATGACCACAAACTCGTAGTGACCATATCTAATCCTCAAAGCTGTCTTAGGAATGTCGGCATCCCTGATCCGCAGCTGATTGTAATCGGACCTCAAGTCTATCTTGGAGAACACGGAAGCACCCTAAAGCTGATCAAACAAGTTATCAATACAAGGCAACAGGTACTTATTCCTCACGGTAACCTTATTAAGCTCACGGTAATCTATGCACAAGCACATCGAACCATCATTCTTCTTTACAAACAGAACTGGTGCTCCCCACCGGGACACACTCGGTCGGATGAACCCTCGATCTAACATCTTCTACAATTGAACCTTAAGTTTCTTTAGCTCTGCTGGCGCCATGCGGTACGGAGACTTCGAGATAGGGAGGGTCCCTAGCTCTCTGCGGGGGTAACCCCGGTAACTCCTCAGGAAACACATCCGCAAACTCCTGTACGACCGGTACCTTATCAACAGTCAGCGAGGGGCGGCTCTCCCCAGACAACTTGGCTAGGTAGCCCCAAGCTCCATGAGCTAACAGACTACGAGCTTTTAGAGCTAAAACTATCGACGGGCAAACTCCACCCTGGACAACATGAAACTTAAAGCTGGGCCGAGCCGGTGGCCTGAACACTACTTCTTTTCGGTGGTAGTCGATCAACGCGTGGCTAGCAGCTATCCACTCCATGTCAAGTATCAAATCAAAGTCGCTCATAGGCAGGACTATGAGCGTAGCTACAAGCAACTCTCCAGATATCTCGATCCGACCGTCCTTAACCTTATCTCTAGCTAACATACTGACTCCCGAAGGAGTTGCAATTGACAACTCAAATCCTAGGGGCACTAATCTCAAACTAGCATGTTCAGCAAACATAACAGATACAAATGAATGCGTAGAACTGGAATTAAACAAAACAAATGCGCAGTGATCTAAAACAAGTAGTGTACCTGCCACAGCGGCATCTGTACTCTTGGCCTTCTATCGGGTCTTACCAAACACCCGACCCTGCTGCTGCTGCACCGGCTGCACTGCCATAGCTAGCTGGTTACAAAAATGGGCTAGGTGCCCCTCTTTACCACAACGGTAACACAATCAGTACCCTGCCTGACAAACTCCAGTGTGAGCCTTCCCACAAGTAGCACATGGGGGAATCTGCCTGGGACCGCCCTACTGGGGTGGCTGGAAGCGAGCCGGAGCTCTACGCTGATCTCGGTTCTGATACTGTCCTTGGCGGCGCTGGCCGCCACCTCTAAAGTCAAACTTCCTCTTCTGCCCTGATAAGGCTGGGGCAGGACGCAGAACTAGAACAGCGACAACTTGCTCGACCGGGTACTTCCCGTTATAGATAGTCGGCAACTGCACTGCTTTAGCATAAGTGTCGGGGCCTGTGCCCTGACGTCCCGGGATACACCCTGTCTCAGTCTAGAAATAAACTTCCTTATTTTCAACTCAGGCGTGGCTATCAACTGTGGGGCAAATAACCATACTCAGAGAATTTCCTCTCGTACTCCTCTATCGAGTCAGTCCCCTGTTTCAGATTCTCGAATAGCTCTACCATCTTTTCCTAGGCCTCCTCACTGATGTACTTGGCCTTAAACACTGTCTTGAAGATATCCCAGGTGGCAGGTGGTGACCCAGCTGGTCTCTCACTTAGAGTGAACTCCCACCACCATTTAGCTATGCCCTCTAATACATGGGCTGCACAACGCGGTCTCTGGACATCGGGACACACCATGATCAGGAAGGTGTACTCTAGATGGGCAATCCATCTGGCTGCTGCTAATCGATCTCCCAGGGCGTCGAACTTCTCTGGCTTCCACTTCACAAAATCTTTCAGCCATTTGCCAAGTTCCTCAGCACCATCTGTCCCAACTATCTCTGTGGCTGCATGCTCTTGTGGAGCTGGTGGTGCTGCGGTGCCCTGCTGGATCATACGAGTCAACTGTTCTATCTGGGCTCGGGACTCTTCCCGCTGCGCGGCCAACATGGCATGAGTCTCTGCTCTCCGGTCACTCAACAAGCTGACCATCATGGCTCTCATAGAATCTGCAAACTCTACTCCATGAGCAGTGTAACGGCCCAGGTTTTCATCCCGGTCTTCCAGATATGCCCTAAGGGTATTTTGGTAATTTGGTCGGGCCGTCAGGGTCGTTTATGTCTTTTTCCAGTTGCTAAAATTATTGGATGGTCTTTTGCAGTTTTTGAGGCTTTGTGGAAGTGTTTGGGCATGGTTAAGTGCAAAAGTAAAAATGTAAGGAAATTGTGTTGCAACTGGGATTCGAACCTGGGGTGCTAGGAAGTCAGGTGGGTGAAGTGGCCAGTTGAGCCACGGGAGGATCTTATTGCTCTTTCCGCGGCATATCTTGGTTAGCCTTGAGTCCTTTGGGTTTTGGTGCATTTGATTAAATGAAAGAAAATTAGGTTTTTTTGCCTTTCTTCTCCAAAAGCTTCTTGGCCGCCCAAGCTTCTCTCCCAAGCCCCTTGCCGTGATTTTCTTCCCCGTGCCAAGCTTTGGCATTCGAGCATCGTCCCGTGTGAGCAAAGCAATTTCAACCGAGCAAAGCCAGTCGCCCAGCCAGAAATTTCACCGAGTAGCCCGGCGCCACCACCTCGCCGCGACGCGAGACGCTGCGGTACTGTCGTGCGCGCGCGACGCACTGCGTCGCTTCGCCGCGCGTCCACTTCGCCAGCGCCAGCGCGCCCGTGCCGTACCGCTCGCCCACCCGCGTCCAGCTTGTCGCGCCGCGCGCTGCGCCCGCGCCAGACCGTCAGCGCCAGTGCGCAGCCACCCGCCGCCATCTGCGCCAAAGAAGAAACCACCCTACACGTCGTGGCACATGCATTCGCAAGCGTCGGCCGTCTTGCGTGTGAGTTGCTCCTGATCCGAGCCCTATTTATTTTATTATGTTTAGGCCTATGGATTGTGATTATTGTTGTGTTTGTTAGGTTCTCGTTAGCTACCTCGGGATCGATCGCAGCTTAGGATTCTTGTGTGTAGTTGCCTTCCGACCAGGTAAGGATTTCTTACTGGAGTTGTGTGGGCCCTGCGATGTATTATGCGATTGTTGTTTGTATGCTTGTTTGTGTTTATCAACATGTTTAGTGATAGGTGCTCTGTTCCGAATTCCCGACTGGCATGATTTCTTAAGTTGTTTCTCATGTTAGTCCATGCTAGGTTGTTCATTACGGCATGCTCAGTATACATTCTTGCTTCGTAGTATCATGCTAGGTTCGTTGTATCTATTGAGCACGTATTGGATTGTTTGTTGTTGATGTTATAGTTTAGAGTTGGATAGGTAGCATCATCAGGGCGAGAATGCATAAAGTACCTTGCATCCACGACAGGGACGTACGAGGCATGTACTCCATCCCTGGACCCCGTTAGGGTTTAGCTAACCCTACCGGTAGGCCCTGCAATCTTGGGTGAGGGTGGCAGACTGTTAAATGCCTCAACGGTCGGGATGATGACTTGGCATTGCCTTGTCCTTGACGGTAAGGCACGTCCTCGGCGTGTTCGGCAAGAGCCCTGATTGCCACCGATAGGGCAAGGGCGGCTTCTGGTGTAAGCCTACCATGACCGGTTCCTTAGCCTCAAAGTGCGGTGGTTGGTGACATAGTTCATGTGTCCAGTCTCACACCCCTATGTCGGTGACACCGATCCAAAGATTTAGTTAGGCATGGTGATTGGACACAGGCGACTTGCCACTAGACTAGGCACCCCCCATAGTCTGCAGTAGCATGCGGTGCGCGCTTACGCTCATTACAGCGTCGACTGCAGAGCTCCTCGGGATTTTGTGCCAGTGCACCTTTCGTATCGACAGTAGACAGGCTTAGGCCGGGACTTGTTTCTCGTATAGGGCGTATTGTGTGGTGGATTTTCCTGAGTAAGACCCTGAGTTGGCATCCGAGGTTTATATATGGATTTAAGCTATGTGCTCTATTCTGTGTTTATATTCATAGCTTGCATATCTTCCAGCTAGATGACCATGTATATCGTATTGTACCCCGGTTGGGGATTCTTACTGAGTAATTCGTTACTCACCCTTATTTTTGTGGTTTTCCACAGGTAACCAAGGTGCGAGACAGGATGGCTGAAGGAGAAGCTGTGATCATGGGAACCAGCTGTCTAACTCTGATTTTATGTTATGACTCTTTATGTTTTTGTTTCCTCTGAATGTATGTAACCGGGCACGGAGCCCTAGAATGTTTTCTGAGTGTTTTTACGGATTCCAACATTGTTGCAACTATTGAAAGTTTTGAATGCTTTAATAAATCTCTGATCAGAGTAAACTTTTGGAAACGTATTTATCTTGAAACAGGTGCTTGGAGACAGGGATAGGTTTCAGGAAATTGTTTTGACTTTGAATTGAATGTTTGAATGTTTTGGTTTTAATTGGAATCCGAAAGCCATTCCTGCACATTGTCTTTAACTTTGAATGCATGCATTGAGGTAAAGGCCTATTTTAGAACCCCATTTGGGTCGGGTCTTTACAAGCAGTCTCTCGAGGCTCTATCACCTCTACGCCTTCTCTAGGGAAAACAGGAAGAGCTGCTGGTGGTACACCCTCTGTCTCAACTTGGGACGATTTCCAGCGGTATCTGAACCAATCCTGATACCCTATCTTGTTGCTCTCGAACCTCCTCTTCCTGTGCGGGTAGTTGGCATGTTGGCGATCTACACCCAAACCAACAACGAGTCAGACCCTCCTCGTCTCCGCTCTACACCACTAAACAAGGCATACACTAGATGTAAAAGTATTATAAATTCTTAACCCTTTTCTAAAACAGTAACTTATGCGTACTTGATGACTGTCAAAGTGCTGATGATCATGGAAAAACGACCTACAACAAAATGTCAGTCTACAGAATCTATGACTCTGAGCTCTGATACCAACTGTAAAGACCCGACCCGAAAGAGGTCCTAACCTAGGTCTTTACCTCAATGCATGCTTTTAAAACTTAAATAAGTTATGCAAGATTTCCATCCAGTTTCTGAATAAATTTAAAACTTACAACCATTCATTAAACAAACAAACATAAAAACATCATGAAACCTGTCCCTGTTTCCAAGCACCTGTTCCAAGCTAAAAATAATTTCAAACGTACTCTGGTCAGAGATTTATTTCAAACATTCAGTTCCAAATCATTTCAGTGAAAAGACAGAATCCAGATACAATCCAAAAACATCCTAAGGGCTCCGTGCCCAACTACATGCATTCAAGACATAAAAAAACATAACACATAAGACTCAGAGCTTATAAATCAGCGGAATTCCATGATCACCAGCTCCTCCTTCAGCCATCCTGTCTCGTGCCCTAGTTACCTGTGGAAACCACAAAAGTAAGGGTGGGTAACGAATTACCTAGTAAGAATCCCCAATCGGGGTACAATACGATACAACTGGTCATCTAGTAGAATGTATGCAAGCTATAAATACAAACACTGAAGAGAGCACTTTACTTTAATCCATACATAAATATAAACGGATGCCATCTTACGGTCTTACTCCGGGAGTTATCTCAAAACTCGGAACTCTACGAGAAACTAGTCTCGGCCTTAGCTTTTCTACTATACTGTAGATACGAAAGGTGCACTGAACTCAAGATCCCGAGGAGCTCTCCAGTCGGCGCTGTAATGAGAGTGCGCGCACACCACATGTTGCTGCAAACCAAAAAGGTGCTGGGTCTAGGGCATGCTGCCTGGTCCAGTACGCATGCCTAAAAAATCTCTGAATCGGTGTCACTGAACATAGTGGTGTGAGACCAGGACACTATGACTATGTCAACCGGTACCACCGCACCTGAGGCTAAAACGCCGTCAGTGGTAGGCTTACACCAGAGATCGGTCCTTGCCCTATCAGGTGGTAATCAAGTGCTACAGTTGACACGCTGAGGTCGTGTCGATTGTCGGGGACAAGGCAATGCCTCGTCATTCCCCCGACCGTTGGGGCATTTAACAGTCTGCCACCCTCACCCAAGATTACAACTGGGCTACCATTAGGGTTAGCTAAACCTTAACGACGGATCAAGGACGGAGTACTGCCTCGCACGTCCTTGCCACGGATGCAAGTTACGTTATGCATCCTCGCCCGGATGATGCTACCTATCAGAACACTATGCTATAAACAGCTAACAACAAATATACTAACACGTGCTCAGCAAAATCAACGAACCTAGCATGGTACTACGAAACAAGAACAGAATACGAACATGCCAGAACAGGACAACCTAGCATGGAACTAACATGAACATAAGTACGAGAAATCATGCCAGTCGAAATTTAGAGCAAAGCACCTAATAACTAAACATGTTGGTAATCATAAGCAAACATACAAACAACAATCACAGAAATATCGCAGGGCCCACACAACTTCGGTAAGGAATCCTTACTTGGGTCGGAGGGTAGTAAACACAACGTAATCCTTAAGCTGCAAACGAACACGAGCTAGCTAACGGGAACCTAGCAGTCAAACAGCAATTAAATTACTACCATCGGCCGTAATATAAAATATAAACAGAAGCTCGGGCTCGGTCGGGAGCAACTCACACGGCTCGGCCCAAACACCAAGGGTGTCTCGGCTGCAAGCCACACGGCGAGAAGCTGGCTCGCTGACGGCTGCGGCAGTCGCTCGGCAAAGAGGCGTGCGCGGCGGCGGCTGGTGGGCGAGTAGATGGAGGGTGGTGCGGCCGCTTCTTTGTGGCAGGTTGGGAAGCGTCTTGGGCGAGCGATCGAGCGGCTGCGACGCGGGGCTGTCTGGCGTGCGTGCGAGGGGATGCGATCGACGACGTGTGGCGATGCGGGCTGGCGCTTGCGGCTGGGTGGCGATGAGCGGAGATGGGGCTGTTCTTGGCTGGGCAAAACACACACACACACAAGTCTTAGAGCTTGGCCAACAAGGAAATCGACCACAACAACCAAAGGGAAACAAATCGAGCAAGAAGATTGACTTACCGAGAATGGATGATCGGCGAAGGCTCTCGGGAGATGGTGGAATCGCAAAGCACGAAGAGGGAGAGGGAGAGAAACCAAATTTTGTATCCTGGAACAAATGAAACAACCTTAAACCCTTAGCTTCTAATTTTACTCCAAATCCCAAGCAACCACGGGATATGCAAAACACCAACGAAACAAGAGCACAAACTACTTACCCGGCTCAACTGGAAACACCTCTTTTTGCTAGCTGCCACAACCAAGATAACCCGAGTTCGATCCTTGCCTCGAACACCTTGTCTTTTTAATTTCTGATTTGCAAACCTAGGCCACAAACCTCTTCAAGCACTCCCGGGGCATATAACCTGCACACACAATAAATCTTCAAACTCAGCAAGGGACTCAAACACCCTCAACGGCCCAACCAAATTACCAAAATACCCCTAGCACATACCTGAAAGACCGGGATGAAAACCTGAGCTGTAACATGTTTACCCCTAGGACACGGTATGGGACGTGTTTGACCCGAGGTTTAGGGAACTTGTGTGTTCTCCTCACTCGAGGTCTTTGATCTGACCATGATCAAATGATTGCTCGGTATTTTGCAATATCTTGCTCACAGCTTGCACGTCGTTGTTTGACATTGTTTGCTCGTGACCGGCTTGGGGCCGGTCACGCATGAGTAAGGCACTTAGTTTCATTTGTCATATTTTCTATCCAGTTTCTGTTTACATGTTTAACCCTATGGTGGGGCTCCTTACTGGGTATATTTCGATGTACTCGCCCCTTACATTTTCAAGTACTAATCCATTCCGAGGTGACTAGGCTGGAAGCTGCTTGGATCATGGAAATGGTGTCGAAAATTCTTTTCCCCATTATTTTTTACTTGTGTCGAACCTTGTGTTTCATGTTTTAAACTCTGATGAAACGCATTTGTTTTAAGTTATCGGGATCCCAAACTATGTTTTTATGATTTAGAACTATTGGTACTATTTTTCACACTACTACAAAAAACAGTATAGTTGATGCTCAACTTTTTAAATAGTTGACGATTATTAAAAAAAACGTCAAGTAATATACTTTAAATATGAAAAGCGTCAACTAATATTAAAAGGCGGGATAGGATTTGTAGCTCCCTTTTAGTTGACGTTTTATGCATGTTAATTATTACGATACATGTGTTGACTTATAAAAAATGTCAATTAATACTTATTAAAATTTTATTTATTAAATCTAACTTAAATAAAAGATTTGGGTATTTTTGTTGAATAAGGGAAAAAAAAGAAGGAAAATTTTTCATTTAAAGTCACTAATTTTCGAAAATGGAAAAAAAAGGAAAAAAATGATTTTGAAATAAAGCAAAGGTCATTTAGGAATTTTGAAATAAAGGGAAAAAAGCATTAATAAAAAGGAAAAAAGAAAACCCATCGACATCTCTCCATCTTCAAACCCTAACTCCCTCCTCTGTTGCCGCCTCTCTCAACGCCATCGACCACCGCTCGCTGGAGCCGTTCCACCCAAAATAAAACCCGGCCACCGTCGACCACCGTTCTGCCTAGAGCCGCTCCTCTGTTCATCACTACCGTTCGCGTCTGGTGGGCCTCCAGTCAGCCCATTGTCGTCGACGTCTAGCGCACCTCAGAGCACAACCGTCCACGCCCACGTCTGCAACTCCTTGTAGCCAGCTTCTTCGCTCACGTCGTGCCCGATCTGTTTGATTTTTGGGTGAGTTTATTAACTTTCATTTTCTTTATGCTTTTTGTTATTGAGGTTGACTCTAAGTATTTTAATATTTTTATGTTTATTTTTTCTCTACATAATTTCTCAAAGAAACATGAAAATTCTTTGTTCTGCCTTTCTTTTTTCTTATCAATTGGGAGATGGGGCTTGTGGCTGTATTTCCATGTCTTTCACTTTACTGAATTAATTCTTTTCTCTTTTTTTTTGTTGTTTTTTCTTTTCTTATTTGGTTATATTTAGCCTTTATTGGCATCTCCTATAAGCTTGCTTAACTTTATTAAACAGTATTTTGATGGCTGAAGTTTCATTGTTCATCTGCACTAGAGCTATTTTTTGGTGTACATGGATTGAAAGAAGTTTGGATTTTCATATGAGGGGTAGAAACTTAAGTGTTTGCTAAATTGGTATGGTTTTGTTTTTTCTTCAATTAGTTATTTTTTCTAAACATTTATGTATTTATTCTTATCCTTGCCTATTGGAGTGTGTTTTTTAGCTCCTTGTGCTTTTTGATAGAATATCTTGTTCTCTTCTTTATATATTCTTTTATGTAATGAATTTTTATGTCTTATCATCAAAGAAAAATAAAATGAACAATGGTTATGTTTATTCTAAGCCAAAGTTATTTCTAAATAGCAAGCCTTTCAGGTTCTGTACCTCAAATTAACCTTGATAACTTCCTACTTCAACTCTATACCAAACTCCCATATTGTGGTTGTTTAAGAAAAAAGTATGGAATAGATGAGTAAAGAAAGGGGAATCACCATGATTTATTACCAATGGTTGCTTGTTTGTTTTATTTTATTTTTTTTATCCTAAAGAAAGTGAGGGTTAGTTGAAAAAAAAGGGAAAATGCAAAACTACCCCTAAACTAAGGTTTAATTTAAGTAAGATTTTCTAGTTTATTTAATGCAGAACCACCCCTAAACTAACCATAGTCCTTGGCTGTTATTCATCCGTATAAGGATGTGATTAACCTTGATTTAGAGCTATAACAAATATGTAAGTTGAGTTTTATTATTATTTAGTATATGTCAAGTACTTATGATTTAGAGAAAGCTCATATGTCTATTCTCTGGTTTGATTTATTTTTAGATGAATATCCATCCACCAATTCTTGACTGTTGTATTTTTTGGACAAGAAAACTAGGCTCATTTCAATTGTATGAGTGCCCGCTTTGATCTAAATCAAGGTTTTTGTTTTGCATATATCGACACTAAAAAGTAAAAGCCTTAATTTATATGTTTATGCCTTTGAATCGCTCCACTTAAGACATCAAATTCACAAACACCATCCAAACTTCTACTTTCTTCAAGCATATCTTCACTTCTAAATCTCATTTTTCAAAAAACAAAAACCATAAGCCTCTTAGGAGTTCGAAGTGTTGTGTTTTTTTCTCTTCACTTTGTTAGTAGTTTACTTATGATGTACGTGTTTTCTCTATGAAAAACTTTATTTTTTTCTTTCGTTTTGCACCATTTTTTACAGCTAAAGTATATACCAAGCTTCATTCGGTAAGACAGACTTTCTTCTAATTACCTCACTTCACTTTCTTGACTCATAGTCAAAATAATTAAACTCTAGATTTTATTTTACTTACTTTTTTACTTTCTTTAGGAAACAGTTACCAATTGGTGCTGATATAGTTATAGGAACCTGATATGTGAAAGGTGGGGATATGGATGGAATCTTATGCGCAACTACAAGTAGAAGAGCTAATGTTCTTGCCCAAATACTTCTATGGCCTTGTATATCAGACTTAAGTGGATCTTTTTGTTATTCTAATTTTTTTCTTTTTTTATCAATTTAACTATTGAATCAAATGTTTATACTTCTATAATTCTTAATTTATGATTTATTCCTATGTTGTTAGGCTCTTCAAGAACTTGGTGCTTGAAGATATCCTTAGTTCAGTTGTTAGCAAGGGACACATCTTTCAAATGGAGATGATTGTTCGTGCTTCAAGAATCACATTGAAGAGGTATTGTTGTGCCCTACGACTATATAATTATGGTTACTTTACATGATTTTTTTGGCTTCATTTTTTATTATGAAAAAAAAACCAATGCATATGCAGTTATGTCGCCATATTTGACAAGTGCTTTTTGTTTTTAATGGAATGTTGTATTTAGTGCCTAGAACTAACTTAATGCTGTGTATTATGTGCTGCCAACAACCTGGTTCAAATTTTTAGTTTTTGGCTAATAGAAAACAAGTGCACTAATTTTTTTTACTAAATTTAAAGAATTATTATTTCATCAAGACTATCCATGATTGATATGGAATAGATAGACACTTTAACCATCATAGGTTTACTTAGTGGTCTAAGAATACTTTTGAGATTTAACTTGTTATGAGTTCAATTTATGGTGGTCACATATCCAATAAACAACCTTATGTATTTTCTTGACATCTAAATATTGTATTATTAGACAGTATGTCTTGTGAAAATAGATAGACCATAGTTGAATTGGTGGCATCATTGTACGAGTTTTTTTAAACTAATGGAAGGTTACCTCTGGTAGAGTTTGTGTTTTTCTTGTACAAACTTTAACTGTTTTACTAGATCATAACACATTTCCCTTGATATTAAGAAAAAAAAACACCTCTCTTTTGGCTAATTGCCTATCATGGGATCTAGGATACCTTAGTCAAGTATTTGAATAGAATATTTATTCGAATTTTCTTGTGTTTTTCCACATTCTATCTTGTTTTTCTATATGGACCATATGACACTGGAAAATTTGAGATGAGATTTGTGTTCCCTTTTCTACTTGAAACATCTTTATGTGGCTGTGTAGCAAAGTGATGTCTTTATGTGATTTATGACTTCATTTATTTCTTCTTTTTGTTGGAATTATAGTGTCCATTACAAGAGGGGAGTACCGAATGTGGCTATTATGTGATGACAAATATGAGAGATATCATCAAAACAAATAGCACAAACATCACCGAAATAGTATGTTCCCCATTCTATTGTTTAGTTTGAAAATTTATTATATTGATTTTCAACTCTTAATTAATGTTGACAGATTGATAAAAGAGAAGCATACACACATGATGAGCTGGATGAAGTGCGTGTGGAATGAGCTGAATTTCTAGTGCCCTACATGTGAGTTGGATACAGTGCTCCTGGAATGATCTTTTGTTTGTAGCTCATGAATATATTTTGGAAGACTACAACTTTTGAAGAAACATATACTTCATATTCTTTTTTGTGGAAGAATTAGTTTTGGAAATAGTTGGGTTAGTTTTTGGAATGGGTATACTTTAGATGTGGCATAGTTTGGATGGGGTATATTTTTGGAATATGATATATTTTTTTGTATACATTTAGGAAGAGAACTTTGAACGACATTTCTAAGTTCAAAACATGTTAACTTCCTTTCAGATTATAGTATTATTGAAAATATATATTATGTTTATGTTCATGTTGAAATATTTTGTATTTTAAAATTTGAATTCTCTCCAACTATATTTGACAAGATGAACAGGAAATTTAGTATACTATTTGAGAGGATGAACAGGTTATTAAACAGGATGAACAAAATAAATTGATAAATTCGACGAAATAAAAAAAAAAAGGTATATTCCTTGACGTTTAATACGTGTCAACCTTAATTTACAATGACGTTTTGTAAAATATTAGTTAACGTACAAAAACTGTCAAATATAACTTTTATTGACATAAAAAACGTCAACAAATGTATGTTTACTTGACGTTTTGAAACTATCGTTGACGTTTTAGAACTGTCAACAAAATAATTCGTTGACTTGTGGACAATGTCATCAAAAACCTCACATGACGCTTTTTTTGTGTCAAACACTTCTAGTCTTGACATTTCGAACATGTCAATTATATTATTACATGACGCTTATACAAGCGTCAACTATAATGACTTTAGTTGACAGTCGATTCATTGACGTTTTTTAAAGCGTCATCTAAACTAGCCAGTTGACGTTCCATGCGCGTCAACTTTCTTGATTTTTGTAGTAGTGTCATGTGGTTTTATGTTGGAAAATTGCATGTGGTTATTTATTTGATTTTGAGGACTTTAAATATGCATGCACCCGTAACTCCCCATTAGATTTTTAGGAATTCAGGTCGTTACAAGTTGGTATCGGAGCTTAGAGTCATAGATTAAGTAGACTGTTTTACGTCGTAAACTGTGTATCCATGATCATCTGCCGACCAGCAGTCACGAGGTATGCGTAGTAGGGTAAAGTAAAAAGAATGTTTTAGTGTTGAATTTTTTTTTTTGGGCTTGTCTTTTGTATTGCTTGATTGTGGGTCTTGATTAGGATCCTTTTTGTGTTCGATTCAAGCTTCGTGATTCCCTTGCTCCTTATGTCTTCAGAGGGAGAGTTACCCAGCGGGGGTACCTCTATCCGGTGGGACCAATTCATGAGAGAGTTTGTAGAGGCCCATTTTGCTTTAGCTGCCGCGCCAGAGATAGGGCACTTACAGGCATGAGATCATAAGTCAGTCCCTTTCTGCATCTGATCCGAGCTTAGCAGAGGGTCAGTCTAGAGCGTACGCTCAGCTTCACGTGGCTCGTACCTCTACTGTCTAGTATTTGCATCACGTGACCACACAGACTGCCAGTGAGTTCGTGGTCTTTATGAGTTCAGGCAGCGCAACCGGGCACGGGCAGGAGTCGAAGCCATACCCCAGGGTTCCTTATGTAATAAACCACTTTGGTCAAGAAATCCCGGTCGTGCAAGAAATTAGTCCCTCTAGAGGGATCCTGGCCAGTCGAGGAGGCATTCTAGAAGAGTAAGTCTCGGACAGCTTGGGAGGTAGAGGTGTCATCAAGATCGTCGTTAGAGTTCATCGAAGGAGGTGCCAGAGTGCCGCGATGCTCGAACGTTCACTAGCGGTCTTGTCCCTCTTAGGTAAAGGTGTGCTACCGGTGTGGCCAAGATGGCCACTTTACAGTGTGATGCCAGAGGTCGTTTTCCACTAGAGAGTCTTTACGCGAATCTTCAGTCGCGCCTGCTCCTCAGACCGATGGGTCTGTTGTCTTGTTCATAGGTTTCTTGCTTCCCTCGTACCGCTAAATTCTTCTTTTGTTCGACCTTGTGTTCCTTGCTTTGTTATGTGTGCCCTTGATCTCTGATCCATGCTATTGAATGTATATGTGATTTTTCCTTTTGTTGTATACATTCTTATATTGGTCGTTGATTCACTATCCATGTTGTTTGATGTGTTGTTTGTTAAAATTGTCTCGAATCCATATACTTGGTAAATGATTGTAATGCTTTATCTATTTCTTCGGAATCGTAGTTGCTCTATATGTTGCATGATGATTGTTTTACGCCCTTTTGATTCATCATGATCGTATGACTCTGTCCATTTTGCATGATCGTATCACTATGTCTAGTGTGTTCGTTATGGTTGTATCATGGTATTCGTCCTCATCATGACTATATTGCTGTATTGGTGTCTTCACGATGGTATTGCTCCTTTAGTTCGTTATGGTCATACTGTTTTTACTTTTTCATCAGGATTTTACTGTTTCGTCTATTCATCGTGATTGTATTATTGTATGCAACTTCATCGTGATTATATAGCTCTGTCTATTTATCAATTTTGTATTGTTGTATTCGTTCTTATCCTGTGAGTATTCGCTCTACATGCTCATCATGGTTGTGTGCTCTGTTTGGTTTTCATGATTGCATTCCATGACCTATTCAACATGTTCGTATAGTTGCAGTCATTCTCATCATGGTTGTATTACTTATTTGTTTTATTACAATTTCTGTGCCCTTTTCATTCATCATAGCCGCATTGTGCTATCTGTTTATCATGATCTTATTACCATATTCGTGTTTTGCAGTAACTATACCACTCGCATGTTCGTCTTGCTTGAATTGTTGTGCTCATCCTCTCATGACTTCATTGTTCTATTATGCATGATGATTTTATGGCCCTGGTATTGTATAAGATTGTGTTATCCTGCATGTTAACTATGATTGTAATGCTCTAATAGTTACTGTGATTGCATTGCACTCTTGGTTCCATATTAGTTGTATTGTTGTTTATTGTCATGGAGAGTAGGAGTTGGTTAGATACATGTATCCGACCAGCTACCAGTGTTTCGCTTGGTTGGCTTTACCCCTAGTTGATAACCATCAGTCGATGACTGCCATTGAAAAAGGCCAATCCCAGTCCTTATTCTTCGTCGATCTTCTAGTTTAGGGAGTGTTGGTCAGAGGACCGTCCTCATTTGTTTCGTGGGCCAAGTTAGTTTGTTAGGTTGCTACAAGGCGCGGAGTTGTGCCTCGTCAGTTTTGCTTCGTACTTTTTGACTGAATGGAGTTCGAAAGTGGCATCCACGGGGCAGAGTTTGTTGTTGCACATTCTGAGGAAGTTTCTTAGTGGTAAGTTTGTTTTGGGGAACCCACAAAGAGTTTCGTGAGCTTGAATGAGTGTCTCTTTACCTTCAGTGTGGTGGACCCAGCGGGGTCAGGCCTTGTTCTTTTTCGGTGTCGCAACTAAGTGCGAGTTGGCTTGTTGTTTCAAGTTTTTCGTTAGTGTAAAGCATCGAGATCGGAGTTCCTAAAGTTCTTGTCAGTATATCCCTGTTTACCCCAACTCTTGAAATTTTTTGGCTTGAACCAAGCCAACCAAGGTGTTATGAGAAAAATGATGTTTTGAAAACAAGAATGATGACCATGATGTTTTAGCAATTCGAATTGAACCATGTGACTTTAACATTTCGATAATTTGAATTTAGTGTTTTAAACCATAGTGAATTTATTAACCTTGACAATCTAGTTTACTAAATGAGTTTTAAAGCAGTGCAAAGTTCTATTTTTGTTTTGGTTGGAAAGTTTTACTTGGATAATTTCAACAGTAGAAACAAACGTTTTAACCAGTGATTCAATGATTAACAATCATGTGAACCCCTAAGGGTTCAAGAAGAGACGAGGTGCGATCTCGTTCTTTAGGGTGTTTTGTCTCAAAGTGGCTTTCGGGACGAAAGTTTCTTTAAGAGGGGAATATTGTAACACCCATCAAAATGAGATTTATTACATAATCAATAAAGAAATTAGTTGAAATTATTGTTGTTATTCATGGTTGAATCCTATTTCAACCCTTTCTTGTTTTATGATTTATTGTAGGGTGCTAAAAACTTATTTATATTTTATATTTATAATTTATGCCAAAACAAGAAATAATTTATACTTTAGTTGCTTTATGAAACCCATAAATTAGACTTTTTTATTCATTTAAAAATCTTTATAAAATCCTTACGTTCTTTATGGAATAAAAAAATTAGGTTATAATTGATGCATTTTAAGCTTACACTTTAAAATGGAAAGTTAATATTAAATAAAAGGAACTCTTCTTCTCTCTCCTTATTCAATTCAGCCGCCATCCCCACCCATCCATCTCAAACGCGTCTCTTTCCCATCTCCCTTTCTTGATCGGCGACACCTAGCAACCCCATTGATCGCCAGATCGTCAACAGGAGGTGCTCATCTTCCAGTCCTCACCATCGCGAGTTGGATCGTCCCCTTCCTCCGCGCAACAACTCGTTGTCGACTGTATTTCCGACCACGCCGCCGCCAGCTCATTCGCGTGTTGTCGGAGTGAGATTGCTCAGTTTCTCATCGTCTTCTTCATCTTATTCTTCATGGTTAAGTCTTCTTTCCCCTTAGAATTGCTTTTCGAGCTTTAGTTTGGCCATTAATGGAGTTTTCCGGAAAAATGCTTAAAACCCCCATTTGAGATCTACTCTTTCTTCGTAGTTTCCGGGAGCTAGAGATGTTCGTTTGCAAATTCGAGACCTGTTATGTGATCCTGAGATCGAGAACTTTCTAATGAGGTATGACCCGCCCCTTTCCATGATGACGCGCCGCCACCATGCTCCGGCGAGGTGTTCTGGACATTAACTTCCCCTCGTTTCCATGATGTTAACCCCTTTTGTGGCATGTTTAGATTGTCCCTAACGAATGCTCGATGTTTTTTTTTCAGTTTAGAAGCTCTCAAGTTTCATCGTCTCGACTCGTTGTTTGACTTGAGAGTTCTCGTGGTGTTCTCATTATGATACATGTTTGTGGCTTAAAGCATGTGAATAGTGGCATGATAGGATTTACAAGAATTGAATGTTGGATGACTTGTTGCATGTATGCTTTGGTGTTGTTATTCACTGTTTGAACCTATTACTACTCGTGGTAGCATGAAATCGTGTATAGCTCGTAAACTGTTAAATCTCCGTTGTTGTGTATCTTGTGATCGTATCGTCATTTCCCGATTTGTATCCTTGCTTGTTTATATGATGAACTACTTATTTGTTTAACATGTTGATCAACTTAATTGCCTTGGGTTTATGCATGTTGTACGTTGTTGATTCCATTTATGCTTGACTGTATACATGCTGCTATGATTATATGCTCGATTTATTTGTTTTGTTACCTAAGGATTGCTCGTATATGTTGTGATCGGCATTGAAATAACTAGGTCCAGTTCTTGTGGTGACCACATAGAAGAGCAAATAGCTCACTTATTTTGGGACTCGTGGTTGTGTCCTTCAATATCGTGTTGATGATGTTGACTTACTGGAATGACTGTAAACTTGTATCTAGTATTGCATGCATGAATTTCTGACCTCGAACCATATCGTATGCTTATGCTAGTTCGAGACTCTGTGTGGTTAGTCTCTCACTCGTGACATTTGGGATTCTGTGTGGTTAATCCCTCGCCCGAGGATTCGAAATTATGTGTTGTTAGTAGCTCACTTGAGGATTCGGGAGTCTGTGTGGTTAATCTCTCACTAGAGGATTCGAGACTCTGTGTGGTTAGTCTCTCACTCATGGCATTTGAGATTCTGTGTGGTTAATCCCTTGCCCGAGGATTTGGACTCTGTGTGGTTAGTCCTTCACTCGAGGATTCGGGACTGTGTGTGGTTAGTCCCTCGCTCGAGGATTTGAGACTCTGTGTGGTTAGTCTCTCACTCGTGGAAGTCACTGACAGGGTCAAGTGATTATTTTGGCATAAGTGTATGTCCTGCGGATACGCTATGACAGTTGCACAGCGGGAGCGTGGCGGGTCCCAGATGTAGGTCAGGCTACCCTTGGGGCATTCAGGTATGTCTCTGTTGATACACTAATTGGAGTTGCGCAATAAAAGCATGATGGGTCCCTGGCGTAGGCTAGGCTATTCGAGACATTCGTGTATGTCTCCACTGATGCAGTTTGGTGGGTCCCTGGCAAAGGTCAGGCTACCCCGAGATAATGGTGTTTTCCCCTTAGGACACGGTATGGGACGTGTCCAACCCGACGTTTAGGGAACTTGTGTGTTCTCCTCACTCGGGGTCTTTAATCTGACCATGGTTAAATGATTGCTCGACATTTAGCCGTATCTTGCTCACGGCTTGCAAGTCGTTGTTTGAAATTTTTTTCTCATGAACGGCCTGAGGGTTGGCCACGCATGAGGAGGCACTTAGTTTCAGTTGTCGTATTTTCTATCCGGTTTCTGTTTACATGCTTAGCCACATGGTGGAGCTCCTTACTGGGTATATTTCGATATACTCACCCCTTACATTTTCAGGTACTGATCCATTCCGAGGTGGCTAGGCTGGGAGCTGCATAGATCATGGATACAATGTCGACATTTCTTTTCCGCATTTTTTTACTTGTGTGGAACCTTATGTTTCATGTTTTAAATTTTGTTGAACCATATTTGTTTTGAACTATTGGGATCCAGAACTATGATTTTATGATTTCAAACTATCGGTACTATTTTTCATGTTTTATGAGGTTTTATGTTGGAAAAATGCATGTGGTTATTGATTTGATTTTGAGGACTTTAAATATGCATGCACTCGTAACACCCCATTAGAGTTTTAGGAAGTCGGGTCGTTACATTTACTAATACGAAGTTGAAAAGGTAGTTGTTAGTGAGTCCGCAGATAGTTACTTGTTTGTCGCCGACAGAAGAGTTAAGACTCGCAAAAAATAATGAGGTTAGCTTGGGCAGATAGGGTTTGCTTGCAAATGTGGGAAAGAAAGGACAACAAGTGTTAGACCTTTGTGACAGACAATTGATGGGCTTGTGGCTAAAAAAGATTAATTTTAGCTGGCATGCAACAATCTATTTTCTATGGCTTAGAACTCTATGGTCGGTTCGAATAAATATCCAATCTAGTTCCTTAGGCTGGCTTGGGTTTTCGTTGAACCAAAAAGTTCAAGTGAGTCGGGTTGGTTCGGTTCACTTAAATTAGGTGGGTTACTAGCCTATTTTTCAATTCAAAATGAAGGTTCGCCTTCTTTCTCATTTTCGTCTTTAGTATTGTTTTTTCTGGGGTGCACCAGCATATTGGCCTTTATGTTTGAAATTTTAGATTACATCTCTTTAGTTTAGTTGTTTATTTCTAGAAGCGGTATTGTTAATTGGATGTTTAGAAGTAGATTATGGGGATTTAGCTTGTTCATTCCTCAGTTGAATTGGTGGATAAAAGTAGATTCGTTTGGTTCGAGGGAATGATAGATTATTGATCAGATGCATCCTCCCCTCTCTAACTTTGGAGGTCGTGTACATCAGTATTAGAAATGCTCCAAGGATTATCTTTCAAAGTTTATGTTGTCCATAATAGCAATCGAATATAATAACTTTAATGATAAAAGATTAATTGAGATAAAATTAAATCAAATAATACATAATTAACAAAATAAAATGAATAACCGATAAGAAAGCAACAACAATTGAATATAATAATTTTGATGATAAAAGATTAATTGAGATAAAATTAAATCAAACAATACGTAATTAATAAAATAAAATAAATAACCGATAAGAAAGATGAGGCATGTAATCAGTTTCCTTGAAGTTGATTCACCGTCTCATCCCAACGTGCTTAGAGAATGAATTGATGACAACCTCCCAGGATACAACAACTTCATCTTTAATCCGTAGCACAAGGATTGAAGACAAGCGAACTCAAAAACCGTAAGAATTCTATCACCAGAGAAGATTTAGAAACAAAAGTTTTGTTTTGCTTTTGTTGTTGTTTTAGAATGAAGAAGATGTGGGGTTTTTATAGCCGAAAAAACCATGAAACGTTAGGAAATAATAATGAGGAAAGTGTAACGTTTTTCGGTTTCAAAATATTAATGGAGGAAAGTGTAACGTTTTTCGGTTTCAAAATATTAATGGAGGAAAGTGTAACGTTTTTCAGTTTCAAAATAGAAACTGTAACGTTTACAATTTCAAAAGAAATTTAAATTTGCATTTTTCCAACAATCCCCCACATGAATGAAAATTTAAATTTCAACATGGACTTGAAATGGTGATAGAATCTTTCGTTAGATATCTACATAGGATAGGTGGACTATGAACCTTGAACCTTCCCTTGTGAAAGTATATTTACTTTACTTACTGAGCAGTAGACGCGATGTCCTTGAACTGTTCTGCCGTTTGTGTAAACGATGATATACCCCACACAAATATCGCACTAACACAGTTTGTTTGGTTCTCATGGTTATGTCCATTCTGGTCATGAACATCTCCTGGTTCTACTAGATTTTTAGACAACTATGCCCCAATAGTTTCCTTCGAAGCGACCCCACTTCTCTCTCCCATAGGTGATTTATGTTGTTCAGTTCACTGTTACACACATACAATCATTAAAAGCGTATCTAGATTAACGTGGTTTATCCTTACACACATGTGATCTTTGTAGCTTAACTTTTTCCCATTTTTTATCAATGTTTACATCTTAGGAATGGACTGGGAGTAAACCCCCACAGTGACAACGACAGGGCCCATGTAAGTAGGTTGTCCCATTGAACGTAGATCTTGGGATCTCCAGTCAACTAGGTTAAGTTTTCCTTTACATAACGCCTTTTAATCTCATGGGCTTTAGTCCCATTCCTTTTCATGTTTTATCAACTTGATCTCGATTCAAAGCTTTAGTAAGCGGATCCACAATGTTATCTTTTGATCTCACAAAATCAGTAGAGATAACTTCAGATGAGATCAACTTTCTAATAGTATTGTGTCGACGACGCATGTGTCTCGACTTGCCGTTATACATCATGTTTCGTGCTCTTCCAATCGTTGCTTGATTATCACAATATATACATATTGTGGGCACAGGTTTAGGCCATTATGGAATATCCTCTAAAAAATTTCGAAGCCATTCAGCTTCCTCTCCAGCTTTAACCAAAGCTATAAACTCAGATTCCATTGTCGATCTGGTTATGATTGTTTGTCTCGAGGATTTCCAAGACACAGCTCCACCTCCCAAGGTGAACACATATCCACTTGTATCTTTGGAATCTTGGATGTCAGAAATCCAACTAGCATCTGAGAATCCTTATAAAACAGCAGGATCTCTAGTATAGTGCAGTTCATAATCCCGAGTATATCGCAGATATCTTAGTACCCTTATGATCACTTTCTAGTGATCCTTTCCAGGATTACTAGTAAATCTGCTTAAACTACTCACAAGGTACATTGGACTACCTATGACTCTTACATATTCAACTTGTTCAACACCTTCACCTTTGTTTTTAGTCAAGTGTTGACTCGGATCAATTGGAGTTCCGGCCTCACCGGAATCATATTTTTTGAATTTCTCAAGAATCTTATCAACATAATGTGGTTGTGTTAATATAAGACCATCAGATAAACTTTTCATTTGGATACCCAAAATCACATCTGCTCGTCTCATATCATGTCAAATCTTGAGTTTAACATATCTTTGGTACATTTTACCATTTCGTCAGTACTACCAACTATGAGTATGTCATCAACATATAAACACATGATTACACAACCATTGTTTGTAGTCTTTACATATACACATTTGTCACATTCGTTGATATTAAAACCATTTGTCAACATGACATTGTCAAACTTTTCATGCCACTGTTCAGGTGCTTGCTTAAGTCCATACAAGGAGTTCACCAATTTACAGACTTTCTTTTCTTGTCCTGGAATGTAAAGACCCGACCAAACTAACGGTCTCTAACCTAGATCCTTACTTAGCATGCTTAAATAAAATGTGAAATCACTTATAGAGAGTACCAATTTAAAACTTTTCATTCAACACAACTAAGTTCAAGCATAAAATCCATTAAGCAAAACCAACAACTAAAGTGACTATTCGTTACTTTCAAGAAAATCAAGGAAACAGTCCGAGAAGTCTTAAACAAGTTTTTGAGTGAATGATATTCTAATGACTCCAGTCCAAATACATGTTAAACCAACAAAAACATAATAAAGTGAAATAGTCTCAGAGTTGGGCCGTCCATGATCATCCAGCAGCCTCCTCCTAGCCATCCTGCCTCTGTCCCAAGTTACCTGGTGGAAGGACACAGAAAAATAAGGGTGAGCAACGTATTACTCAGTAAGAATCCCCCAACCGGGGTACAACACGCAAACATAGCATTTAACACACCGACATGCAACCATACAATGACTTAGGACAAACCAGTTGTTTAGGCTAAGAGCTAACACTAGAGCTGGTCTGCCAAGGGCCTACAATTACAACCTGCCCTAGGTTCTACACCTGGATGCTCATCGGGGTCTTACACATATGGATGCCCATCGGGGTCTTACACCTCAATCAATGATGCCCATCGAGGTCTTACACATACGGATGCCCATCGGGGTCTTACACCTCAATCAATGATGCCCATCGGGGTCTTACACATACGGATGCCCATCGGGGTCTTACACCTCAATCAATGATGCCCATCGGGGTCTTACACATACGGATGCCCATCGGGGTCTTACACCTCTAGCCATCAATGCCGACACTGACGGGTCTTACACATCTAGGATGCCCTTCGGGGTCTTACTCCAGCTAGAATCTCAGAGATGCCCATCGGGGTCTTATACTATCCAGCTACACACGGAATCAGTGCAGTGCCCATCTGGGTCTTACCTACTTTTTAGATCACCTGCCAAGCACTAACATGGAACTAACAGATTATAATAGGAACACCAGCACAACACAAACCTGGAAGCAAGAGGAAATATGTAACCTATCCACTAGAAATATATACAATCACCAGGTAAGACATGCTAGTAATTATACGCAGGATCCACACACCCTCGGTAAGGAACCCTTACCTGGAAGCAAGCAGAGAAATATCAATCACACCCAACAAGTGACCCTCGAGCTTTTATGCGAACCCAAGCAACCTAAGCAAGTAATAAAATCACCCTAATTAAACAATCAACATCTATTATCTCAAGGTTCAAAAAGAACGGAGGCTCGGGATTTACCAACCGAGAAGACAACAGGCTCGGCACCAAGCTATCACGGCCAGCGGGCTCTCGGCGGCGGCAGATGCGGAGAGGCAGCGCGACGAGGGCTCGGTGGGGCGGCTGGCGCTGTCGGCTGACGACATCATCATCGCTCGACGCAATCGCGCAGACACGACGGCACTGGGCGCTGGCACTGGGCGCAATCGCGTGACACGACGGCGCTGGGGCGCTGGCGTACGGATGCGGGCGTACGGAGTGACGCGGCGAGCTCGTGCTGGGACGGAGCAGAGGACGGGCTCGGCGACGTGGAGAGATCACGCTGGGACGGCGGCGGCGAGGGCGGCGGGCGACGCGGCCTGGCTGCGGCGCTGCGATGGAGTTCTTTGCGATGTTGCTCGATGCGGCACTGAAATTTGGCGGCTTTGGGCCGAGGCGAGCGACGACGGCGTGATCACGCTGGGCCGGTGAGATGGACGGCGGTGAAGCAAGGGCGACGACGGCGCTGGGCGGCGAGGCAAGGGGCTGGGCGACGGCTAGGGTGAGAAGGAGAGGGTGGGCGGCTAGGGTTTCCTTTTTTTTTTTCCTTCTCTCTTCTTCTTTTCTTTTCCTTCCTAAAATTAAATAAACTTTGGAGAATCTCAAAATCCCTTCCCAAGGCTTCCCTCCTTCGAGTCCTAGCTGATACTTTATTTTCCTTTAATTAAATCCAAGCTTCCAATTTCCTTAAGTCTAGGGCCCGAATCTCCCAAGGAACCCTTAAAAGAAATTTCCTATTTCACCCCCGACCAATAAACCGCTAAAAACCTTAACAAATCCAACTGCTCCTGGAAACAATGCTACAAAAAACCTTATTTCACAATTAACAGAAATCTGGGCTGTTACATGGAGCTACAAAACAATCAGGTTGTTCCATGTATATTTCTTCATCCAGTTCTCCATTAAGAAAAGCAGTATTAACATCCATTTGATGTACTTCTAGATTTCGCATAGCGGCAATAGCAAGTATCATTCTTATGGACGTTATTCTACTTACAGGAGAAAACGTGTCAAAATAATCAAAGCCTTCCTTTTGTTTATAACCTTTTATAACCAATCTAGCTTTGTAATTATCAATTGTTCCATCGGTTTTCATTTTTCGTTTGAAAATCCATTTAGAATTTAGTGGTTTAATTCCTAGAGGAAGATCTACTAATTCCCACGTATGGTTTTGCATGATGGAATCAATTTCACTTTTAATGGCATCTTTCCACAAAGAGTGTTCTGTTGAGCGTATAGCTTCACTGTAAGTTTGAGGTTCAGACTCTAGCATGTAGGTTAGAAAATCAGAACCAAAAGAATTTTCTACCCTTGCATGTTTGCTCCGTCTAGGCTCTTCCTCATCTTCAACCTCAGGCTCATCGTCTTAACTATTTTTTGCAATAGTCTCTGATGCCTAGTTCGAAGAACTCGGCCTAGTTTCCCTTGTATTGCAAGGGAACATTGCTTCAAAGAATGTAGCATTCTTTGACTCTATTATCGTATTCTTGTGTATATCCAGAATTTTTGAAAGATGCACAAGGAATCGATATGCATTACTATTCTTAGCATAACCAATAAAAATACAGTCCACTGTTTTAAGACCTATTTTTACCTGCTTTGGTAAAGGAGTTTTTACCTTTGCGAGACACCCCCACACTTTGAGGTAATTGCAAGAAAGTTTCCTTCCCTTCCACAACTCATACGGTGTTTTTTCTTCATCCTTGCGGGGAACCTTATTTAAAAGGTAATTGGCTGATAGAATAGCTTCCCCCCACATGTTCTGTGATAACCCAGAGCTTACAAGCATTGCATTCATCATCTCTTTTAGAGTTTGATTTTAACGTTTTGCTACTCCATTCGATTAGGGAGAGTATGGTGGTGTCACTTCATGGACAATTCCATGTTGTGAACAGAATTCACCAAATGGTTCGACATATTCACCACCACGATCACTTCTAACCGTCTTAATCTTTTTATTAAGTTTGTTTTCAACTTCTTGCTTAAAGAGAGTAAATTTATCTATAGCTTCGTTATTTCCTTTAAGAAAATATACATAGCAATATTTTGTACTATCATCTATAAAGGTAATAAAATATTTATTTCCCCCTCTAGTTTGTACAAATTTTAAATCACATACATCACTATGTTTTAGATCAAGTGGTTTTGTATTTCGTTGAACTGTTTGGAATGAACATCTTGTTTGTTTTGCCTCAACACATATTTCACATTTATGTTTATGATCAATGCGAAATGTAGGAATGTGATCTAAGTTAATTAATCTACGCATTGTATTATAATTAACATGTCCAAGCCTACCATGCCATAAGTTAAAAGACTCAAGCATATAAACAGAAGTAGAAGCTTTCTCATTAATAAATAAAGCTTTGGCTTTGGATTTTACAGAGATAGTATTGATTTTCCACATGCCATTCAATACATATCCCCTTTCCACAAACATTCCCCCTTTAGACAAAAGAACTTTCTGAGCCTCAAAGACCATTCTAAATCCATCCACGCTCAGAAGTGTTCCAGAGACAAGGTTCTTCCGTATGTCAGGTACATACAATACATTCTGAAGCTTCAATTCCTTTCTAGAAGTCATCTTCAGAATCACAGTTCCACATCCCTTGATCTTTGAAGTTGCAGAATTGCCCATATAGAGCTTCTCTCCATTTTCACAAGGATTTAAATCAACAAAAGAGTCCTTGTTGCAACAAACATGTCTTGTGGCACCAGTATCTAGCCATCATTCTCTTGGATTTGAGTCAATCATGTTGACTTCAGAAATCACAGCAACGAGGTCCATATCAAATGCTTCGTCCACAACATTAGCCTCATTTTTCTTGACTTTCTTCGGAAGTCTACATTCAGAAGATTTGTGCCCCATCCTATTGCAGTTGAAGCACTTTCCTTGAAACTTCTGTTTCTTGAAAACACTGCCTTTTGGCCCCATCTTCGACCCAGTATGAGGCTGTTTTCCTTTGGAGTCCCTCTTTGTCTCCACCACGTTTTCCTTGACAACATAAGCATATTTGTTGAGCTTTTTCGAATTACCTCGATTATCTTCTTCAATTCGAAGTCTAACAATTAGATCTTCCACTGTCATTTCCTTCTTCTTATGCTTAAGGTAGTTTTTAAAGTCATTCGATCGGGGTAGCTTTTCAATAATAGCGACCACGAAAAGATTCACTTATAACCATTCCTTCCGCAAGAATGCCATGAATGATCAACTGAAAATCTTGCACTTGATTCACAATAAGTTTGGAATCAACCATAGCATAATTCAAGAATTTGGCAACTAAGAATTTCTTAGTTCAAACATCTTCTGTTTTATACTTGTGGTCTAGAGATTCCCACAATTCTTTAGTCGTCTTCTTGACACAATACACTTCATAAAGTGCATCAGTCAAACCATTCAAAATCAGGTTTCGGCAAAGAAACTCAGAGTGACTCCAAGCATCAACAATAGTTTGAGCAACATCCAAATCTATCTCACCCTCCACAACAGTAGGAGGTTCTTCTGTCAAATATTTGGCCAGATTCAACATGGTCAAATAAAACAACATTTTTTGTTGCCACGTTTTGACATTACGTCCGTGAATTTTCTTTGGTTTTTCGTGATGGCTTACGAGGAAGTCACCGAGTACGATTAGACTCGTAACTTTGTCCCGGTGACAACGAAGATCGAAAGCTGGGCGAGTTAGCACCACTGCTAGTCATTTTCTTTTCCCGTCTGTAATCGGGATAAAGAAACGTAATCAGAAAGAGGATTGTAAAAACTGTTGAAACAGAATTACAACCTTATCATTCCGTAATTGATAATCAGTTAAACGTTTGGAATTTAGTCGCAATTAAATCCAGAAACAGATATCAAACACTATTACATTAAGCGTCGAGAATTTTAGCAAAGCTAAAAACGAGCAGAATATCAAATATATATATATATATATATATATATATATATATATCAATTTATTTATTTACTAAAATAAACGTCAGCTAAAATCAATTGATTAAAAATTTTATGCACATAATATCAATTTATTTGCTAAATTGAAATTTAAACGATTTATAAATAAACTCTAACACAATTTTGTAAAATTAATTTTAAATTAAATTTTATCTGTTTACGTACAAGTTTTATTTTAGAAATTAACAGCAAATGTGATTTGAAATTTAAATCAATAAACCTTTAATCAAAACGAATGCTAAAAACAAAGTCAACTTCAAGATTGTTGTCCATAATAGCAATCGAATATAATAACTTTAATGATAAAAGATTAATTGAGATAAAATTAAATCAAATAATACGTAATTAACAAAATAAAATGATTAACCGATAAGAAAGCAACAACAATTGAATATAATAATTTTAATGATAAAAGATTAATTGAGATAAAATTAAATCAAACAATACGTAATTAATAAAATAAAATAAATAACCGATAAGAAAGTTGAGGCCTGTAATCAGTTTCCTTGAAGTTGATTCACCGTCTCCTCCCAATGTGCTTAGAGAATGAATTGATGACAACCTCCCAGGATACAACAACTTAGTCTTTAATCTGTAGCACAAGGATTGAAGACAAGCGAACTCAAAAACCGTAAGAACTCTATCACCAGAGAAGATTTAGAAACAAAAGTTTTGTTTTGCTTTTGTTGTTGTTTTAGAATGAAGAAGATGTGCGGTTTTTATAGCCGAAAAAATCCTGAAACGTTACGAAATAATAATGAGGAAAGTGTAACGTTTTTCGGTTTCAAAATATTAATGGAGGAAAGTGTAACGTTTTTCGATTTCAAAATAGAAACCGTAACGTTTACAATTTCAAAAGAAATTTAAATTTACATTTTTCCAACAGTTTATTAAAATTCAACCTATATGGTTTTGACAATGTCTTGGGTCTTTTGTGGAATTTTCAAATTTCATGATTGTTAAAACCATAGCCCGAATGGGCTCTTCACTGACTAAGGTTAATTTTAGCCCCAGTTTTTTTATTTAGGTTAGTCACCTTCCAAACTGTGGTTTTGGAACTATTGCTTATATTGGAGGAATGTTCCTGCTAGTGGTTTTTACCTCGTATAAGAGGTTAGGGTGTAATAATGTTAGTTTGGCTTATATAATAGACTTTCTCTTCAAAAATAAAAAATAAATAAAACCTTTTGGTACTATTTGCTAATAAACTTTAAAGTTCGGTGGTATAGACCAAATGAAACTATTTTGGAAAAAAAATATTATCTCATTCATTTGAACGTTGAAAGATTAGATAAATAACAAATAAAAGCAATAATTCACTGAAGTGTGTAATTGTCCAGGTACAAATAAAAGTGTTTTTATTTTTCTTTTTTCATTTTTTATTTTTATTTTTTGTATTTTGCTATCTACGCGTGTTAAATAATTATTATATAAAGTAAGTTGTCAAATTTAGAATAAGTTGCATCAAATTGTCAAATTGCAAGTTACCAAATTGCCAACAAGAATATAGCTTTCTTATATGATATAATAGTCATCAGATTACAGATTTAAATTCTTCTTCCTCCAATATTATAATATAAAAAAAATAAAAAGTAAGTTGTCAAATTTAAAATAAATTGCTATCAAAATAGTCAAATTGCGACCCATTTTTCTACAATCAGTCAATAAACCAACGTTGCCAACAAAATACAAAAATTATCTCATGAAATTTTATCCTATCACAAAAATTAAATTCTAACTTCTAAAAATATGTAGTTCAACTATCATTTAATTAAATTTAAAGTATAGGTCCAATATTAATAAGATAAGTCAACCACTTTCACCTTTAAAGGACAACAAATAAAACAAATGTACAAACAGCAAAAATGTCTTTGGTTATTAGCATCACCATTTTTGGCTCGGCCCTAAACCTTTAACTATATATTTTTTATTATTATATTTTTTCTGGTTGGTGAGCTCTCATTTAAAATGGAATATGCTCCCTATATAGAATTACTCAAATATAATAACTATATCTATATATATATATATATATATATGTGTGTGTGTGTGTTTAGATCATTTTTTTTTTTATTTAGTTTAATAATAATTTAGAGAGCTAGAACAATAACTCATTCCACATGTTGAGTTCAAAACCCCATTCTCAAACTAAGAAAACTAACTAGTAAAAGAGAAATTTCGAATCCAAACCTTTAGCAAAAATTAAGACTTCCTACACTAGGTTAGTTATTTTGTCGAATTTTAAGTTAAAAGCAATTTCCATTCATTTTTAAAAAAATAAAAATACTAATCAAAACTAACTTTTCATGAAGAGTTTATTGAAACTACACAAAATTATCCTACACAAATAATTTTGAAAATTAAATGGAGTAATCCAAAATACTTTTAAACATTTTTTTTTTCAACAATTTTCTATAAAAGAAACCTAATATCCAATATTAAATGCCTAGATTACAGTAAACAAGTGCCTCAGATATTGAATAACAATCAGAATAAGTATATATTAGGGTTGATTTCGGTTCGGTTTTTGTCGATTTTGTACCAAACCGACAACCGAACAGATATCTTCGGTTTTAAAAAAATGGATCCGATCCAATGTCCGATAAAGTATAGAACCATTGGTTCGGTTTTTCAATGTCAAAAAATGGATCCGATCCGATCCAATGTCCAATTATTTTTAATATATAAAAAACAATATTTCTCATATAAAAATAATATTCTCATTGTTAGAGTCTAAATGTGTGATTGTATATAATGTACTGTGTAATAGATCTAGGCCCGCTAGGCCCATTGTAACTCTTATATAAAGAGGTTGCCTCTCAATAATAATAAATACTGTTTTGGATCATATTGTTTTACACTCATAAACTACTATTTTTTTAAAGGTTAGAAGTATTTTTAACTTATTCAAAATTATCTAAGGATGTTTTTTTACTTAAAATATGAGTGAATTAAAGAAATATTAATGAAAGGAAGATGAATTTATATGAATTATTGACAATATATATATATTTCGGTGTGGATCGGTTTTTTAAAACGAAAATCGGAACCGATCCAATATTTTCGGTTTTTTCAAATTACGAACCGATATGTCCAACTTTGAGCTAAAAAACCGATCTGATCCATTGGATTGGATTGGTTCGGTTCGGTTCGGTTTTTCAGTTTTTCGGTTTTTTGTTGCCCCCTAGTATATATATATATATTGTGAAATCGATTCTCGAAGAAGATGGATATCGATGAACACAATCTTGAGCCCTCGGATGAAACCAACTCGATAGATGATATTCTCGATCACTCACACTTATAATCTTCTCTTTTTTGCAGATGCAGATTATGAATCAAAAGTTTTAGATATAGGGATTTTGAAGAAGAAATTTCATGTTATTATTTTTGGGAAAATCCCCTTTGGCCTTTTAAAGCAGAAGATCGATCATTGCAGTTTACCCAATAAAGGGTAGATACATCCAACAGCTATAACAACACAACCAATTATGCAAAACCACGTGAGCTACAAAAAACACAATTAAATGGGTTAAAAAAAATTATAATGGGTTCAAATTTGAGCAAATCACACAGATATAAGAATCTCTCTGCTGCTAGCTCCTTGGTAAGGACGTCGGCTATATTATGTGTGGAGTCTATTTTACATAGCATTATAATGCCGTCTTCCACAGCTTCACGAATGTAGTGAAATCATCTAACGTCTATGTGCTTTGAGAATCACAATGCATTTGAAATAGCCCTTTCAGCCATGTTGATTCTTTCACCGCTTCTGTGAGTGCCATATATTCTGCTTCTATAGGGTTTCCATATAGAAAGAAAACATAGCCTGCCAATGATTTCCTCTTGTCTACATCAGCTGCGTAGTCCGAGTCTACAAAACCAACTATTTTTGGATCATCACTTGAGCATTTTGAGTACAATAATCCTCTTGTGATAGTATTTTTAATATATCTGAGCACCCATTTGCTGGCGTCCCAATGTGCCTTTCCAGGATTTGCCATAAAATGGCTTATCATGCTCATGGCATAGGCTACTTCTGGTCTACATGTCACCATTGCGTACATGATGCTTCCGACAAGTTCGCATAAGCCACATTCTCCATCGTGCAATTGGCGCTTTTACTGCCTTGTTTGATTTTTCCATATGAAATTTCTCCAAAACTTTTTCTAAGTAGCTTGACAGATATATGCATTTTGCATTTGGTTCTGTCTCTTATCAATTGCATTCCCAACATTTTCTTTGCTTCCCCGACATCCTTCATCTTAAAAACATCTTTCAAATAGCTTTTGACTTTGTTGATCTCCTTTTTGTCTTTACTGCATTTCAATATGTCATCCACATAAAGCAATAGAAGAACAAAACTTCCATTTTTGTTTTCTTTTCTATATACACATGGATCATATTTATTCCTCACAAAACCTTCCATGGTTATGATATTATCAAAACATTTGTTCCATTGTCGAGAACTTTGTATTAGACCATATATGGCCTTTTTCAAATGGCACACCTGATCACTTCGATCTTTATCCATAAAACCTACCGGTTGCTTCATGAAAATATTTTCTTCGAGGGATGCATATAGAAATGCAGTGGTCACATCCATTTGTTCTATCTCCATGTTATATTGAACTGCTATAGAGAATAAAACGCGAATGGATGAATGCTTAACTACGAGAGCAAACACGTCATTAAAATCCACTCCTTCCTTTTGTGTATATCCTTTTGCTACCACCCTCGCTTTGAATCTTGGTTTTTCATATCCATCAATACCTGGTTTTAGCTTGAAAATCCATTTGCAGTCAATGACTTTCTGATTGTCTGGCTTGGGTACCAAAATCCAAATTTCATTCCTCATTAGTGAGTCAATTTCACTCTTCATAGCCCTTTCCCAATCCTTGGAATTTGCATAAGAGATTGCTTCTTTGAAGGATGCTGGTTCCTCAGCCTCTATGTTTTCAAAACAATTTAAAGCATAGCCAACAAAATCAGGATCTGTATATCTGCTTGGTGGTCTGATCTGTCTTCTGTCTCTATCTCTTGCCAACTGATATGTTTCAAGAGATTGATTTATATCTTCTATTGATTCCTCCTGTGAAGGTATTTCTAATGATGTTTCATTAACATCTGTTTCATCAAATTCTTCATTGTCAGAATCATCCTTTAGGAAATTCAAGTTCTATTTCAAATTTAGTTGGACAGGCAGAATTTTCATAAACTTCATTAACCTTTTCTTTAGATTTAAAAGGCATATCATTCTCATTGAATGTAACATCCCTACTGATTATGCTTTTTCCACCATGCTCCTCTATTGACCAAAGCTTGTAGCCTTTTACTCCTTGAGGATAGCCAAGAAATATGCATTTCTTGGCCCTTGCTTCTAGTTTCCCTTGTTTTAAATGTGCATAAGCTGCACAACCGAAAACTCGTAGATGCTTCAAGTTTGGAGGTTTGCCAGTCCAAATCTCTTATGGGGTTTTATAGTCAATAGCGGTGGAAGGACTACGGTTTATAATATATGCTGCAGTGTTTAGGGCTTCTCCCCAAAAAGTTTTTGGTAAATTCGCATTTGACAGCATACATCTAACCTTCTCCAACAATGATCTATTGAATCTTTCGGCGAGACCATTTTGTTGTGGTGTTCCAGGAACTGTGAGATGCCTTAGAATACCATGTTCTCTACACATTCTTGTAAAATCATCATTCAGAAATTTTAGTCCATTGTCCGGACGAAGTATTTTAATCTTCTTTCCCGTTTGATTCTCAATTAGTATTCTCCATTCATCAAACTTCCTAAATGTTTCATCTTTGGTTTTGAGCAAAAATACCCAAACCTTTCTTGAGTAATCATCTGCAATGTAAAGATAATATTTAGCTCCACCATGAGTAGCAATTCTTGATGGCCCCCCCTAGATCAGAATGCACTATCTCCAAAATTTGTTTGGATTTCGATGAGGATCTACTGAATGGCTTTCTTATTGCTTTTCCAAGACGAAATGGACTCATTTCTTTCTTTGCTAATTAAGTGGGGCTTGTGTAAGGCATCAAGTCCATGTTGACTAATATGGCCTAGTCTTCTTTGCCATTTCATCAGCTCTGAATGATTCTCATCAGCCACAATATTTGCCTCTATAGTCATTGCCCTTCCTTTCAAAACATACAATCCATCTTCAACTTTCCAGATAGCTTTATTACAGAATCTTTTGAGAAGGTAATCACTCCCTGACATGAGTTATATGTATATCCATTTCTATCAAAAGTTCCCAACGATATGAGATTCCTTTTGAGACTTGGTACATATCGTACTTCTGTCAAGATTTTTACTGTGCCATCAAAGAGCTTAAGAGCCACTTTACCAATACCTTCTATAGGACAGTATTGACCATTTCCCATTCGCACTTTTCCTTGACTTGATGTTATAAGATCAATGAAATAATTTCGATTAGGACTCATGTGAAAAGTGCAGCCTGAGTCAAGAATCCATTCGGAATTCTCACTGGTATTGTCATTAACAACTAGAACTTCAGCAGATTCATACTTTGTAGAGAGATTTGCTGAGTCCTTTGAATCAGGAGTTATATGCAGCCTTCCCTTTCTTTTTAAAACTGGACATTCAAATTTTGTATGTCCAGTTTTTCTACAATAATTGCAATGTGGTTTGTTTATGTCACCTAATAGCTATAAATTTAGTACTGTGGTAAATAAAAAAGAACAATACTTGAATACTTTTTAGGAAGTAACCATTTATGGGGACAAAAATGTGGCACATCTGTAATATATAATTTTTCTCTCATTAGTAGAGACGTCTAAGCAGAGATATCCATAAGACGGGGCGCGGCCGGGAAATGCCCTCTCTGCCTTTGTCGAGGCTTGTTTCTTGTTGGTTGCGAGTCCCGAGATGTTTGGGCTAGTCGTTTGGAAGTTCGGTTGTGATTTGGGTTTTGGCAAAGTTATGGTTGGTTGAGTACTTCCTTTGGGATTCGAGCCCGGGCCCTTAGTGTTGATTTGGGAGTTCGATTTAAGTGAGTTTTATTTATTGGAAAAGGTTGCTTCAGCCGGGTCTCGAAGGAGGAAGCCGGGGAATGAGATTTTAGGGATTTTAAGGTTATTTAATAAATGGATAAGGTTGGAAAAATAGGAAAAAATCCCATTTTCCCTTTTCTCTTCTCTCTCTCTCTCTCTCTCTCTCTCTCTCTCTCTCTCTCTCTCTCTCTCTCTCTCTCTCTCCCCCAAGCCCGAGCCTAGCCCCAGCCCGAGCCCTGCTCGCCCGCCCAACCATGCTGATGTCGCGTCCGTCCGCGCCCGAAGTCGCCCAAGACAATGAGCCGCATCGCCCATCCCGCGCCGTAAACGTCCGTCCGCGCCGAAGTCGCCGTGCGGATCGTGTGTCCTCAGCTCTCGTCGCGTTGCCAGCCCGCGCGCCGTCCTTGTGCCGAGCTGCGCCGCACGTCTTCGCCCAGCCGAGCTCGCGCCCGCGCGCCCTCGTCTCCCTGCAGCTCGCCCGCGCGTTCGCGTCTGGGCCCGAGCGCCTTGTCTCGCCCAGCCGTGCCCCAGCGCGCAGCTCAGCGCCCCACCGCCCAGCCTCTGCGCCCATCTGCGCCCCTCGGCGCCCAGCAGCTGCCTCGCCCGTGCAGCCTGCCCGTTCGCGTGTCAGCCGCGCCTCGTGAGTTGCTCTCGAGCTGAGCTCTGTTTATTTTATTATATTTAGGCTTATGGATTGTGATTTTGATGTGTTTTTTAGGTTCGCTTTAGGTTGCTCGGGTTCGATCGCAGCTTAGGTTTCTTGTGTGTTGTTGCCTTCCGATCAGGTAAGGATTTCTTACCCGAGTTGTGTGGGCCCTGCGATATTATATGTGATTGCTGATTGTATGCTTGTTTGTGTTTATTAACATGTTTAGTGATAGGTGCTCTATTCTGAATTCCCGACTGGCATGATTTCTTATGTTGTTTCTCATGTTAGTCCATGCTAGGTTGTTCCTTTCTGGCATGCTCGTATCTGTTCTTGCTTCGTAGTATCATGCTAGGTTCGTTGTATTCTGCTTGAGCACGTATTGGATTATATTGGATTGTTTGTTGATTGATACTATAGGTTAGAGTGCAGGTAGGTAGCATCATCCGAGCCGGGTGCATAACGAACGTTGCATCCACGACAGGGACGTACGAGATGGTGCTCCGTCCCTGATCCCGTTAGGGACTAGCTAACCCTAACGGCTGGCCCTGCAATCTTGGGTGAGGGTGGCAGATTGTTAAATGCCCCAACGATCGGGATGATGACTTGGCATTGCCTCGCCCCCGGCGATCGGCACGTCCTCGGCGTGTTCGGCCGTAGCCACGATTGCCACTGTTAGGGTAAGGGCGACTTCACGGTGTAAGCCTACCCCGACCCGTTCCTTAGCCTCGAGTGCGGTGGTTCAGGTGACATAGTTCGCGTGTCCAGTCTCACACCCTATGTCGGTGACACCGATCCAGAGAGATTTAGTTAGGCGTGGTGGATTGGACATGGGCCGCTTGCCACTAGACCGGCACCCCCATGGTGCGATGCAGAGCACGCGGTGCGCGCTTACGCTCATTACAGCGCCGACCGGAGAGCTCCTCGGGATCTTGAGCTAGTGCACCTTTCATTCGACAGTAGACAGGCTGAAGCCGGGACTTGTTTCTCGTATAGGGCGTATTGTGTGGTGGATTTATTCCGGACTAAGACCCTGAGTTGGCATCCGAGGTCCATGTGTGGACTTAAGCTATGTGCTCTATTCTGTGTTTATATTCATAGCTTGCATACCTTTCTGCTAGATGACCATGTATATCGTATTGTACCCCAGTTGGGGATTCTTACTGAGTAATTCGTTACTCACCCTTATTTTGTGGTTTTCCACAGGTAACCATGGTGCGAGACAGGATGGCTGGAGGAGGAGCTGTGATCATGGAAAACCGTTGTTCAAACTCTGAGTCTTGTATTTATGTTTTGATGTTTTAAATGTCCTCTGAATGCATGTAGTTGGGCACGGAGCCCTAGGTTGTTTTCTGAATGTATTTCTGGATTCTAGCATTGTTGTAACTATTGGAAAGCTTGAATGTTTTAAATAAATCTCTTATCAGAGTGAGTTTTGTAAATGTATTTGTCTTGGAACAGGTGCTTGGAAACAGGGACAGGTTTCAAGAAATTATGTTGACTTTTTAAATGGATGTTTATGTTTTAGTTTTTACTTAGAATCCGAAACACCATTTTGCATTTTTATTTTAGTTTTGAATGCATGCATTGAGGTAAAAGCCTATTTTAGAACCCCATTCGGGTCGGGTCTTTACACCATTTCTTTCCACCCAATCACATTTGAATAGGACGATTTGAAAAGTATTGTAATCGAGCTCCCAAATTTCTTGAACTATGCCATAAAAGGTCATGTCCGACATGACTAGAAATTTGCATTGTTTGAGTTGTTATCATAACTCCACTATTTTACACACTTCGAAGATCATCATGTTCTTTGGTGTGATATTGAATACCAGTAACCATGTAACTATTGTAAGTAGTAACTTCTGAACGAAGACCATGTGATATCCACCTTAACGTAGATGATACAAAATCTTTTCGAACCCCTAAAGTCAGCCCAACCCGATCACGCAACCAACTGCTAAATGAACGATTATTTTCATCTTGAAGCCACTTTTTATTCTTAGACTTGGAAGGATTCACTTTACACAACATTTCCATGTGTTGATCTATGTATGGAAGCACTTCATCAACGTTATGAAGTACATACATATGAGCTTCATCCATCTTATCTTTAGTTGGTGTTTTATAAATGGTGGCAGATAATGGTCGATCGATATTTGAATCCTTTATTTTGTTCGAAGATCGCAACACCACAGATTTAACTTGTTGCAAAAATTCAGAACAAAACTCTATCGACTCTTCTAATATGTAATTTTTCACCTATGCATCCCTCTGGACGATTTCTATTACGAACATAACCTTTCAAAACTTTCGTATACCTTTCAAAAGGATACATCCACCTCAAATAAACTAGTCCACAAAATTCAATCTCTCTTACAAGATGTACCACAAGGTGAACCATGATTGTGAAAAAGGCTGGTGAAAAATACTTCTCTAATAGACATAAAGTGACAACTACATCATCTTGCAAGCCCTTCAACTTAGATGAATCGATCGACTTACTACATATAGCTTTGAAGAAGAAACACAGGCAAATGATCGCATATCTAACATATTTAGGAAAAACACCACGAATGGCTACAGGTAGCAATTGTTGCATCAAAACGTGATGGTCATGCGATTTAAGCCCGTACAGTTTTAAATCAGTAAGCGACACTAATTTGCTTATGTTGGATGAATAACCTTTGGGTACTTTAACTTTAGCTAAGCTCTTACACACACTCATCTTCTCTTTTCTCGATAGTGTGTAACATGCTGAAGGCAAGAATGTCTTTTTGTCCCATTTCTTAATTGGGGCTAACTCAGGTCTTAATTTAGCCAGGTCTTCACGAGTTTTTATTCCATCTTTTGTTTTGCCAGGAATGTCATGTAGGGTTCCAATAATATTGGAATTCACGTTCTTCTCAATGTGCATGACATCTAAACAATGACGCACGTAAAAATGTTTCCAATACTCCAATTCGAAAAAGATCAATTTTTTCTTCTAATAAGAGTCTGTAGGGCGTTGTTGTGATCCCTTGCCATATGTAAATTGAAGACTATTTAATTGTGTCACAATCTCTTCACCACTTAGCGGTTTAGGGGCGACTTCAAATTCTTGTTCTCCATTGAATGCTTTTTTTTTGTCTTCTAAATGTGTGCCCCATTGGTAGATATTTTCGATGTCCAAGAAAAACATTCTTCCCTCCTGTGGGTAAAAAAATTGATGATGTTTTCTCTGCACAAATCGGACATGCATAATAACCTTTTATCGTACACCCACATAGGTTACCATATGCTGGAAAATCATTAATGGTCCACAACAAAATAGCTTTCAAGGTGAAGCATTCTTGCCGATGTGCATCAAAACATTCAATGCCCGTGTTCCATAACATTTTCAGATCATTGACTAATGGACTTAAATAGACATCTATGTCATTTCTAGGTTGTTTGGGTCCTGAGATTAATGAAGTTAGCATAAAGAACTTACGCTTCATGCACAACCATGGAGGTAGATTGTAAGTCACCAACATAACTGGCTAAAAACTATATCTAGTACTTTGGTCATCATGGGGATTGACTCCATCTGTTGATAGGGCTAGACGAAGATTCCTCGTTTCTAAACTAAAATCAGGCCACCTTTCGTCAATTTGTTTCCATGACAGTGTGTCAGCTGGATGTCGTATACACCCATCAACCTCGCGGTCCGTCGCATGCCACGTCAATAATTTTGAAGTTTCTTTAATTCGAAACATGCGTTCAAATCTTCGAATAGGAGCAAAATGCCACTTGAATTTTGGTAGAATATTTTTCACTTCTTCTTTCATATTCTTCTTAACCTTCCATCTCGATGTTCCACATGTAGGACACAGTTCTGCATCGACAAGTTCTTTTCGATACAAACAACAGTTATTGATGCACGCATGGATCTTTTCATACTTCATTCCTAAGGTACCTAGGTATCTTTTTGAATAATAGGTAGATGTCGGAATTTCATTAGGACTAGGCAATAAAGCGGTCAAGAATTGTAACAGCTTTGAGAAGTTTTTATCGCTTCATCCATGCTTTGCTTTCAAATTAAAAAGTTTAATCAACGCTGATATCTTGGTAAAATCTTTACAATTAGGGTATAATGGTTTTTTGGCATCCTCTAAAGCTTCCTCAAATATAGGAGAATTTTCGTTAAAGTAATTTTGTGCAGCCTCAAACATCCCTATTGGGTCATCTAGGTCATCCAAATTTTCATCATCTATTGGAACACTTTCCATGTTTCTTGTCCTCGATACTGATTCTCCATGCCAAATCTATGTATTTTAACTTTGATCGATTCCATGAAAAAATAAATGGTCTCTGATGACATTCACACTTTGGTACTTGGCGTTCACACATTTCAAACAAGGACAACAAACAACATTTAAACCATTTGAATGTCATATTGCATTGCTTATAAATATCTCAACTCCTAAATAGTATTTTGGTGACATCCGATCCTTAAACATGCACGACTTATCCATAGCCATGTTAGAAATCTAGTGAACTAGGAGAAACATAACCTACAAATTTTTTTAAACAAAGTAGAATCTAGTCACATATATAACTCAACTTAAATAAGAAAAAAAAATCTAGCTAACTCCATAATCAAAGTATAGAATTCAAATCATGCATTGAATAAAGCTACAATACAAATTTGAGCTAATAGAAGGAAACTTTGAATCAAGCTACAATACAAATTGTGCATTTGTTGTTTTCATAGCCATTTTCATTACAAAAGTGAGATTTCCAAGTGAAAATGGCTATCAAAACAACAAATGCACAATTCAAACAAATGATCAAATCAAACAAACAATGACTTTAAGAAAATGCACAAATGTGAAAGGTTAACAACATGCATTTGTGAAGAAATAAGATAAAAAGAGTTAGGGAGTAATAAAATTACCAATTTGTGAAGAGACTTCCCAAGTTGAAAATGCTCTAAGTTGAAAAATGTTGAAATTTGTGACCTAAGATGATGAAATTTAAAAGGTTACAACATGCATTTAAGAAAGAAATAAGATAAAAAAGAGTTTAAAAAGAGTTGCCCAATTTGTGAAGGTCATATGCCTCAAGTTGAAGAAAATGTTGAAATTTTTGACCTTCTGAGCTTCAAAGAGAAAGAAGGGTTAGTCGGCGGCGGTGGGTTAGTCGGCGGCAGTGGGTTAGTCAGAGCCGGCGTCGGTGAGAAGAGAAGTGAATAGAGAAAAAGGGTGAGGGTTTCGGAGGTTTCTGTCGACAAAGAGGAAATGAAATTTTTTTGGAAGAAGCCTAGCTAGCCTGCGCGTTTTGATTTTGTTTAATCAATGGTGGGCACAATCGATGGCGGGCAATGCCCGCCATTGATGTGTTTTTACTGCACGTCATCGAAGCCTTTCAATAGCGGTCATTTGTGCCCGCCATTGTTTCCTCCCTGTTTTTAAAAAATCAAATTTTAAACCCGCCATCTATTTTACAAATTGTAGTAGAAACATAAGAATTGTTTTTTTAATCGACCAAATGCAATCATTTCTCTCTATTTGGTGGGAGCGGAATATATGTGTTAAAAGGCATTTTATAAAAGACAAATAATGGCATTATATATATATATATATATAAAAGACACTCTTTCAATTTCTTATAAAATAAAGACATTCAAGTTTTATACATACAAAATATTCCATTTAACAAGATAATTATATTTTATTTGTCTCAGAAATATTTCTTCTTTCTATTTTCAATTTGGTGTTAAACTGCAATAAAATTATTACATCACTAACATATTCGATAGCATCTTTTTGGTTACTAGATTATATATATAATATTTTTTTTTTAAACATAAATAGACCGTGACAACCGTACATAAGCCACTAAAAAGTAGATATAGATGAAGTTATATATCATTATTTTCAAATAAAATGATACTCAAAAATGGATTTTCAAGAACAAACCAGTGAACATGATGTTTAACTGGATTACCACTAAATAATGAAACAAATACCTCATTAACTATTTCGGTAATAAAAAATGCATTTTTTTTTTACAAAAACATGTTCTATATAACAATAATTGTTATTCGTTCTTACCGAAAAAAATTGCAAGCGTATTTACTTGGTTGATTAGTTGTCATTTAAATCAATTTTATGATCACAAGTTCAATTTTAAATTTTTTTATTTAATTTCATAAATTTAAATTGTCCAATAATTCGATGTAATATTAAGAATCAAAATGGTGTGCATTTTCTCGATAATTATTATAGCTTCATAGGCTAAGAATATTGAATGTTAGATTATTAAAGTATTACAAATAAGTTTATTTTTATATAAAACAATTTCAAAGAAGTTTTTTTTTGTATACTATTATGGGCAAAATTAGGCTTACAAGATTGAGCAGTTTGAAGGAAGGTTGGGCTTGCAAAGAAAGGCCCAAGCTTGAACAAGAAGGCTCGAAGGCACCTGAGAGGCGACCTGGTGAGGAGAGGTGACCTAGGGAGAAAAGGCGACCAGGTGAACAGAGGCCACTAGGTGAGAAAAGGCCACAAGGTGAGAAGATGACACTAGGTGAGTAGAGACAACCTAGTGAGAGAGGCAGAGGCCACCAAGTGGGTAGAGGCCACCAGGTGAATAGAGAACACCAAATGTGTAGAGACCACTAGGTTAGAAGAGGCGACCACGCGAGCCTCGTGGGCACCAAAGGGAATAGGCCACACATGCCGGCCCCACGAGCGCCTGCGCACGAGCCACAAAGCTTGCTTTAGCAGTGCAGGTGGGCATAAGCGCACAGCTCGACCTGGTTCGACCCATTTTCACCATTTTAGGCATATCTTGCTCATTTGGGCTCCGATTTGCATGTCGCTTTTTCCTATTGATAGCGCTAAATAATAACACTATTTGAGCCTCTAAAACCACGCATTAAACTAAAAAGGGCAAGTAAATGAATAGTTATAATAAGGAAATTCAGCGCAAATAGTCACTTTATCCAGACATGTATGCTAACAGAATCGCATGACAAAATCTTTACTAAAAACGATCTTTAAGATGCATAATGCGCTTATAATCGCAGAAATGAGGTTATTAAGCATAAAGTTTCTGACGCGTCCTATGTTCGCAGGAAGTCGTCACAAAGAAGGAACGGATGAGTCATCAGAACAGAAAAGGAAGAAGATAATTAGGAATCAAGTCGTCGCAAGGAAGGAACGACTGAGCTAACAGAAAAGAGAAAAAAAGAGATGATTGCAATCAGATCATGAAATCAAGGGAACCAGAACAGAAATAATCGGCGAGGAGAATATTCCAGAAGGACGTGGTTGACAAGAAACCTTGGACGGTTATAAATAGAAGACAAATTGAAGAAGAAAGGTGTGCCAATTTGGGGAGGAAAATACCGTTGATGAACATTTGAGAGCCCGGGGTCTCACTAGAGATCCTAGCGACCTCTGTTCATCTATAGACCTTGAAGAATTACGTACCAACGCGGTGACGTAGACGAAGAAGTCATTGGCAATAATGGCGATTGACTCTGTTACGCCATAGATAGATATTGTATCAGTTTATCATTTCATTTGCATTTTATACCGGTTTTACTGTTTTATTCATAGTCATTTGCTTTCTTTAAATTGAATCTACAAGTTCTTTGTTCAGAATTGATCTCATGTAATTTTTTATGTGTGGTTTAATCTTAAGAAAGTAGGGAAGCGAAGTAGTATAGGATTATATCAAAGATCAAATTAAGGGGGAAAAAGAATAAGAACGATGGTTGTTTTAATTATCTCGAAGAGTGCTTAGTATTGATCTTGGAAAAAAGGATGTTCGGAGTTTAACCTTACCGTAATTAGGGGTGTTCATAAACCGACTCAAACCGACGAACCGGACCAAACCGAACCGAACCGAACGGACTGGATTGGTTCGGTTTTTTAATTAAATTCGATTTACTAGATTCATTTAAGTTGAAAACCGAAATATTCGGTTTGGTTTGCAGTTCACTTTCCCTAGAAACTAAGAAAACTGAATCGACCTTATTTAATTAATAATTTTAAATATGATCCCATCATGTTTCGACACATGTCTCCCATGTATAAATATTTTGTTTCCATCAAATGCATTTCTCTTTTTACACGTGTTGATCATGCATTCATGGTTGAAAATTTATTTCTTCAAATGTTATTCTCTTTCTCCACGTGTCCATCATGCATTAAGGTTGGAAAAATTACTTTAACTCTTGGCCTTCTTTCCCTTTTCCACGTCCTTGGAAAAATGAAGCATTAAAGCCTTTTTTTTTTCTTTAGTGTTTAAATTCAAAATGAAAATTTCTCTCTATGTTTTCAACTTAATTTAAATCAATCTTTTTCTTATTTTGTGAATTATTTTTCAATCTTTTGTTTTATCTCATTATTTGGCCACAAAACCCTTTTTTCCCATTAAAATCCTCACCATTTTTTACCCAAAATGCTCAAAGATTAGAGAGAGATGAAGATAAAGCAGAAAGCAACGCCATGGTCTGAATTTCAGTCGTCATGAAATGCAGCGACGAAGTCATCTAAGTTGTAGGCATGAAATGCTCGAATTTGCCTCTGTTTTCACTTGTTTAGACTAGATCTCTTTTCTCATCTTGACTCTTTTATTGTGGACGATTTTGAACTTTATTAGTTAATCTATTGGTGGATTATTTTGAATTTTCTTGTCTAGATTGTTTTGTAATATTATTAATATTGAATTTCCTTTTTGTTTTTATGTTTCTAAACTCAAAACTCTTAAATTCTAAAAAAAAAAAAATTCAGAACTCATAAATATTTTTCGAATGGGTTGCAACTTTCATCTCTAAAGGACTCTTTTGGACGTTTTCATTATTTAGTCGGTTTGAATCGAACCGAACCGAGCAAAACCAAAAAAGCTTGGTTCGGTTTTAAATCTGAAACCGAAAGATTCGGTTTTCATTCGGTTTAAAATTATATAGAACCGAAAGGTTTGGTTCGGTTTATGGTTAGGCCGAAAACCGAACCAAACCGAACTGTGAACAGCTCTAACCGTAATCACTAGGTAATCTTAACTTTAAGTACTTTTTAGAAGGGAGTTAGGAATAACCATCTCACTAGCTGCATTTGCAAGGCTTGTGGTTAAAAGCAAACCTACGGGCTTTGTACCGACAGGTTGTAGGTCAAGGACTCTGAGAGGGGACTTGAAGTTTAGTCAAGTATGTATTCATTTTCTCACAACAACTTATTGTAGTAATCAGTCATATAAACTTCAGTAGCATATTTGATTTGAGTTAAGATAACTATAAGTGTGGGTGATTGAATTTATAATGTTGTAATTAAATTAAGTATGCGTTGGCTCACTACCCACGTATGCTAGCCTCTAACTTACTCAGAAGAGGACCCTGGCGGAATACCTAACATGTTAAGTTAGTATTGTGCGAAGTCCCTTCGTGCTATGGAATGGGAGTTAAAGTTCGACCCCGCTAACGCATGTGAAGCCTTGTGCCTAATCATGTAGAACTACAACGGAAGTTGAGCTCTACGTCCATGAATGCAGAAGCATGTATGCGATTGGGTAGCATGATTTTTATATCACCAAGCAACACATCTATGTTCTTCGTAATATCTAATTAAATTAAGCAACTTTAGTTTTGCATTAGCGTCACCATTAGTGTCAGTATTAGCATCTGCATTAGTATTAGCATTAACATTTTATTCCTTGAAACATATCAACATCAACTCTCTCAAAACTCATTCATGTATTTATATTTTGACCCTTAATCTGTATCATTGCGCTTCAAATCCCCTATGGGATCGATAAATCTATATACTTATTACTTGCTGCAATTTCGACCATGTATACTTGCGCGTAAGTGATTCCGAGTTCCACTTAACATAAGTTTACCTTAAATTATTTATTGTACAATATATTAGCACCGGAATCGCCCGTCACCTATATTTATTACTTTTCCTTATCTACGGTTAGACCTCATTAAGGGCTCGGCCCAAGAAGAAATATTTACCTAAAAAAGAGAATATTTCCCTAAATTAGGATTTATTTTTACCAAATGTGGTCACCTACCCTCTCCCTATATATATTCAAGTCAGTTAATTACGTGGTAAGTTAATTCTAAAACCCTAACATCGACTCACCTACCCACCTCTTTCAATCTCGACTGACTTAGACATTGGAGGTGGCGTGGCTTATACCACACTAGTGTCTATTTTCTTTTGTTTTGTAGGTTAATTCGTCCATATACAATAAAAAATCACCATTGATCACGAAAACCAAACTTTAGAACAGTTGGCGTTGTCTGTGGGGATAAGTCCGTGCTTTACCCAGAAACAAGTTGCTAACGCCGTACTTCACCAGTTAGAGATGAATTCAAGTCCTAATAATCGAGGTTAAGAGGATGATTCTAACCATGAACACGCCCTCAGGAGAGTAGCTACTCATGGTAATGTGAGGTAGAACGCAATCTAGGAACAGGGAGAGTGTGCTGACCACTATTGAGGAGTGTCTGTCTTATCCGAAGGTGGTCGCGCTAGAGAAGAAGGTACAAGATATCTCAGAGGAAATTGGCTGATTAACAGAGCTGTTCCAGACACCGCTCTAAGCCACCTCGGTGGTCACTAAGCATCAAACGCGGGGTCAACCAAAGGCACAGCCACTCGTCAGAGTGGAGCCAATGGCGGAGTTAGAGAGCATGTGAAAGACACTGCACCCGAGGATGGATCATATCGAGATAGGTAAAAAATCTAACCGACTTAGTCATGTAAGTACCGTAAAGGAAATCAACGCTACACCCCTATACCAAGATTCGGCAAAAAGAAAGGCATTGATGACTAATAGGACCACAAGTGCGAGATTGAGACCAGTTGAGAGACTAACCCTTAGAGGGAATGACTGACGTAAAAGACTAGCCGAACACGCCCGAGTAGCTTCTAAAGTTGGGGAGTCTAGGTCTCAAACAAGGTCTATCCAAAATCACGACTCATATTCTTGTGAAGCATTGAATATGTCAGGGTCAAGAAAATAAACCAGGCCGATAGAAGTGAAGAGTAATAGAACTGACTGGGGAATCGACCTGAGAGAATTGATCAATCTGCATCGAAAGGCATAGTAAGGGCTGGAAGTAAAAAACCCAACCTTGAAAGGTGGAGTTACGACATATCCATGATCTATTATGGGGCATGAAGAAAGCTCAAGATTAGGATGGACTCGACTTGGACAGCCTTGTGGACCTGGTAGACCCACCATTTACTATGAAGAGGTCATAACCAAGTTCAAGCTACCCACTATGAAGGCATATGAATGTTCGAAGGACCTAGTGGAACACATAGATACGTTTCAATCATGGATGGAGCTTCATGGATTTCGCAACGCTATCAAATGCAGGTTGTTCTCTTTTACTCTTACAGGAGCTACTCGTAGATGGTTCAGACAATTAAAAAGAAAATCCATATCCTCCTTCCAAGAATTGGCGAGAGTCTTTATCGCCCAATTCCTGGGGGGTCGTGACAAAAAGAAGCCAACCACGCAGCTTCTCAAGGTCAAGCAAGGCAATCACGAAACACTTCGAGAATATGTGGCACGATTTAACAACGAGGCCTTACAAATTGAAGGATATACCGACGGGGTAGCCTTGATAGCTATTGTTGCTTGGCTTAAAGATGAAATGTTTTTGTGATCTTTATGGAAGAAGGCGCCTGCCACCTATGTAGAAGTGCTGACACGGGCTTAGAAATATATAAGCGCAGACGAGTTATTGAAACTTCAAAGAGTTCTAGAAGAGAAGGGCACCCACAATGAGTGGGAAAGGCGCATTGATCGACATGAGCAGAAATGAATAGAGTCTCAAAAAAGATAGCATGATGACAGATCAGAAAATCGAGACAAGTCCGATCGTAAGAGACTACCATCTAGCAAGTTTGAGAAATACACACCACTATGGTTTCAGTAGAGCAAATATTGATAGAGATCAAAGACAAAGAGGCTCTCAAGTGGCCAACCAAGGTAAGAACAGAGTCGGATAGGAGAAACAAAGCAAAGTATTGTTTGTTCCACCGGACCATGCTTATAACACATTTGAATGCTACGACTTGAAGAAAGAAATAAAAGCTTTAGTCTAGAAAGGACACCTAAAAGAGTACGTAAGCAAAAAACATATCTCACCTGAGCATCCCAATAAGAGGCACCACACCAGAAACTCACCACCTCCCTAGGAGATCATAACCATTTTGGGCAAACCTGCTGGTGGTGACTCTAACAAGAAGCGAAAAGCAAGTGCAAGGCAAGCTCGTGAGACCCCAGGATGCAAAGAGGTGAGAATAATGGTAGCAGCCGACGACGATATTAAGTTTTCATACGAGGATGCAAAACAAGTGCATCAGCCTCATAATGATGCATCGGTGGTCTCTTTAGTCATATCTAACATTAGAGTTTGAAGAATATTAATATATGGAGGTAGTTTTGTTGATATACTCTCACTATAGGCCTTTGACGCAATGAAGATAAAGCGAGCTAAGCTATCTCTTTATTCAACACCACTGGTTAGGTTCGGAGGCAACACTGTGTATCTAGAAGGCAACATTGAACTTCCCGTTACCTTTGGTAAGGATGATAATATAGTTTTAACTTTTGTTAACTTTTTTTTATAGTAGATGACAGGTCATCGTATAATGCAATACTCGGACGACCATCGCTGCACCGACTACGAGCTATTCCATCAACCTATCATTAAATAATGAAATTCCCAACTCTCACATGTGAGGGAAAGGTTAGCGATGAACAACAAACTTCCCGAGAATGCTTTCATACCGCTCTCCAAAGTGTATCCAGCATGTTAGACGTAATCTTGGTCACTACTTCTTCATAAAAGGCTTTAATCCTAGGACATGCCACATTCACCCAGCAGGGTTCAGTACCTGAAATGACAGAGGCACTAGAAAAAGAAGTAGAGCTCAATAAGCTCATCAAAGACTCCAAGTTGAACAAAGGAGGACCAGTTGAGAAGCTAGAGACAATAACTTTGCTAAACGAAAGACAAGAAGTTAAGATAGGGACAAGCCTAGATGCAGCTCAGCGGGACAAACTCGTGGCCTTCTTCAGACAAAACGCTAATGTGTTTTCCTGGGCAGCTGAAGGCATGTATGGAATAGATCTAAAGGTGATAGCACATCGCCTAAACATTGATAGAGATTGCAAGCCTGTGAGATAGAAGTGACAAGCGTTTAACCAGGCCAAGAATGAAGTTATTGCTAAGCAGGTTAGTGAGTTTATGTGCACGAGGTTCATCAGAGAGGTGCATTATCCTGAATGGTTGTCCAACATAGTGCTAGTGAAAAAGTCGAATGGTTGTCCAACATAGTGCTAGTGAAAAAGTCGAATGGTAAGTGGAGAACCTGGATCGATTTTACTAATCTGAATAAGGCGTGTTCTAAAGATAGTTTCTCGTTTCCTCGCATAGACCAGCTTGTGGATGCAACATCGAGTCACGAGATCTTATCATTCATGGATGCGTACTCAGGATACAACCAGATACCAATGCACCCAACTGATCAAGAAAAAACCTCATTCATAACAAGTAGAGGCATATACTGCTATAACATGATGTTCTTTGAATTGACAAACGCAAAGGCAACTAGGGATGTCCATTTTCCCTGCGGGGCCAGGGATAGGGGAGAAAACATCCTCATTGGCTAAACGGGGCCGGGGACGGGGATTGTACTCCCCGTCCCCGATTCCCTGATCCTCGCCCTGATTATTTTATTTATTTATTTAATATTTTTTTCTTAATTCTACTCCTTTAATTTTCAAATAAATATATCTTTGTTGATGATATTTTCTATGCATATGAATATTTTCTTTGATAATTAACATTATAGTTGAAACTTATAGATATATTTTTTTTTAAATCTAATTTTTTGAATTTTTTATCCAAATTATAAAAAAAAATGAAAAATGAAAAAAAATTGTAAAAAATCCCTGCGGGGAACCCGATCCCCGCAGGTGCCCCGCGGGGAATCTCCGCCCCGATCCCTGAAAAAAAGACCAGAGATTTTTTCGGGGATGGGGATTGAATTTTATGGTGGGGACGGGGACAAGGAAGCCATTCCCCGGCCCCGCCCCACCCTGTGGACATCTCTAAAGGCAACGTACGAGAGGCTGGTTAACCGGATGTTTGCTAACCTCATCGGAAAAAATATGGAAGTGTACGCTGACGACATGTTAGTGAAGAGAAAAACTACAGACAACCATGAAATCGACCTGTCTCAATGATTCGACACATTGAGGCGGTATCAGATGAAGCTCAACCTCAGTAAGTGCACATTCGGTGTCAGATTAGGGAAGTTCTTAGGTTGCTTGGTGCACCAATGGGGAATGGAAGCCAGTCCATATAAGATCCGTACAATAATGGAACTGACACCGCCTCAGACACTAAAGCAGCTTCAAAGCTTACATGGAAAAGTAGCAGCCTTAAATCGATTCATAAGTAAGGTGACAGACAAATGCCTACACTTCTTCAAGTGCTTCGAACCAAGGGAAAGTTTGAATGGACCGAGGAGTGAGGAAAGGCTCTTATGTAGTTAAAAGCGTACATCAGCAGAGCACCCCTCCTATCCATACCAGTTCCAGGTGAATAATTGTTCTTGTATATAGCTGCATCTAAAAGAGTGGTAACTTTAGTACTGATGATCAGAGACGACAACGGGTGTCAGTTACCTATCTACTTCACCAGTAAGGCGATGATGGACAGTGAGATTCGGTACCCTTAGATGGAGAATCTGGCGCTAGCATTAATCACTTCTGCAAGAAGCTGAGACCATACTTCCAATCACACAAGTGAATGTGTTGACAAATCTTCTGTTGAGGAAAGTGTTGTAGAAATCAGAAGCATCTGGTCGATTATTGAAGTGGGCAATAAAGTTGAGTGAGCATGACATACACTACCACGCCCGACCCTCCATCAATGGACAAGCAGTAGCGAATTTTATAGTTGAGTTAGTGCCCAGAACTATCGAGGAAATATGCGACGTTGAACCCAAAGTCTGGAACTTGTATGTAGATGGATCATTAAACAAGAAAGGGTGTGGAGTAGGTCTGCTGCTAGAATCATCAAAAGGAAATCACTTCTAATATGCACTTAAAGTCATTTTTACTTCTACTATGTTTATTTGAGTAAAATGATCTTGAATGGGGAAAACCAAGGGGATAAGCCAAGATGGCTATCTAAGCACGACTGAAAGGATAAGGCCAAAATTGTTATCCAAGCTCAACTACGAAGGTAAGACCAACTAGGCTACTGAGGTGGATAAGGCCAAAATGGCTATCCAAGTTCAACTACAAAGGTAAGACCAACTAGGCTACTGAGGTGGATAAGGCCAAAATGGCTATCCAAGTTCAACTACAAAGGTAAGGCCAACTAGGCTACCTAGGTGGATAAGGCTAAAATGGCTATCCAAGTTCAGCTAAGAAGGTAAGGCTAACTAGGCTACCTAGGTGGATAAGGCCAAAGTGGCTATCCAAGGCCATGTAGGCTACCTAGGTGGGTAAGGCCAAAGTGGCTATAAAAGTTCAGTTAGGAAGGTAAGGCTAACTAGGTTACCTAGGTGGGTAAGGCCAAAGTGGCTATAAAAGTTCAGTTAGGAAGGTAAGGCTAACTAGGCTACCTAGGTGGATAAGGCCAAAGTGGCTATCTAAATTCAGTTAGAAAAGTAAAAGGCTAACTAGGTGGATAAGGCCAAAATGGTTATCCAAGTTCAACTAGGAAGGTAAGGCCAACTAGGCTACCTAGGTGGGTAAGGCCGAAGTGGTTATCCAAGTTCAGTTAGGAAGGTAAGGACAATTAAGCTACCTAGGTGGATAAGGCCAAAATGGCTATCCAAGTTCAACTAGGAAAGTAATGCCAGCTAGGCTACCTAGGTGGATAAGGCTAAAGTGGCCATCCAAGTTAAACTAGGTAGATAAGTCAAAAGTGGCTATCTAAGTCCATAAACAGATAAGACTAACAGTGGCTATCAAAAATCAATAAAGGAAAAAAAAAAAAGCGACCTTGGCCACCAAGGTTGCACTTGTTAGAAGGGTCACCAAAGTAATACTTTGTCACCAAGATTTTGTTCCAACAAAAATAAAAAGAACCTAGGTCCCTAGCATCCAAGACTCCAAAGGGTCAAACAACATAGTCCAGATTCAAGATGACCGAAAGAATGTTAAATGTGTCTAGCTCAAAATACTAAAGTGATACTCTTAGTCTCAACATGCTACCGAAAACTTATAGTCTAAGAGTGCGGGCAACTCTTATGGACAAAATTAGGCCTAAGAGATTGAGCAGCTCGAAGGAAGGTTGGGCCTACAAAGAAAGGCTCAAACATGAGTAAAAAGGCTTAGTCACCTAAGAGGCGACCAAGTGAGTACAAGCCACTGGGTGAGTAGAAGCGACTTGGTGAGTATAAATGACCAGGTGAGTAGAGGCCACTAGGTGATTAGAGAGTAGAGGCCACCAAATGAGAAGAGGCAACCACGCGAACCACGCGGGCATCAAGGCGGACAGACCATGCAGGCACTAAGGCGAATAGGCCACACGGGCCGGCCCACGCAAGCTCCTGCGCGTGAGCCACGTAGCCCACGTTAGTGGCTCAAGTGCGCTCGCATGGGCAGGCATAAGCGCACAACCTGGCCCAAGTGCACATGGGCCACGTTGCCTGCTGACAATGGAGTTATAGTACTAATATATTGTACAGTAATTAATTCAAAGTCAACTTATGTAACTGTAACTCGAAATCACTTACGTGCAAGTATAAATGGTCGGGAAATGAAGCAAGTAATAAGTATATAATTTTATCAATCTCACAGACATTAATGTCTAGAACTAATATTGTTTAAGTTAGAGTCGTGAAAAAAAAAATAAGCATGAGTTGTTGTGGTTTTGTTTTGTAATCAAATAAGTAAATAAAATGTAGAAAAGTTAATATGATAATGAATGCAATGAGTAATGCTAACTAATCAATCTTAGAAAATACTAAACGCCGGACAAGCCAAAGAGTATCTTGCTTCCCTAAAAAATAAATACTTTCATACTTCATGATTTATGGAAGAACCAGCTTCCGCTGCGAACTCCATTCTTAGCACCAGGGGATACAAGCATTGGTAAGGTTATTCTTAACACTCTAAATAGTGAACAGACGTTCACACAACCTAATGTGGCATACTGGGTCAATGTAACGGCCCGAAAATTTCATCCCGGTCTTCCCGGGAGGCCCAGGGGCATTTTGGTAATTTTGGGTCGGGCCGACAGGGCCGGTTTTGAAATTGAAAATTGCCGGAATAATTATGAGTCAATTTGAAAAGGATCGGGATTTTTGGTGAAGGCGTTTGGGCTTGGGAAAGAGTAAAAATAAATAGGGAATTAAATAGTGCGTCAAGCGGGAATCGAACCAAGGCCGTGTGGTAAGCTAGGCGGGTGGCATTGCCACTTGAGCTATCAAACGCTCTTGTTGCTTTAGACGCGCCATCTTTTATTTATGTCTGATTGTCCCCTGTTTTGGTTAAAAGGCCAGCTCGCCCGAGTCTTCTCCCCATTTCTTCTTCTTCTTCCTCGCAAATTTCCCCCGACCGACAGCCATTCTCTCGCGATTTCTTCCTTCTCCAGCTTCAATTCAACCGAGTTCCCTTCCCCAAATTCGAAGGTGTTCCATCCTCAAGCAGTTGGTAAGTTCTTCTTCTTCTTCTCCTTCGTTTTTCCCCTGTTTTCGATTTCGTTCCTGCCGGCCGAGGGAGTGAGAAAAATCGTGTGGTTTCTGTTCAGCAGGTGTAGAGGAACTCATCCATCAACAAATCGTTCGTCGAATCCTCTCCAATCGCTCGAATTCGAGTTCGTTATTCTCCATCGCCCGGATCGCTGTTCGCCCTGTTCGCCTCGCGCACGCGCGCAGAGCGACGGCCAGCCGGCCGAGCCACGCCACGCATCGACACGTGCTGGCGCGCGCGTCCTCGCCCAGCTCCGTGACGCGTCGCATCGCCAGCGCCCAGACGAGTCGCACCTCTGTTCGCCCCTACATCACCGCGCGCAGCAGCTCCCGTCCGCGCACGTCCGCGCCCCAGCGCGCGCAGCCAGCGCGCCCACGCGCCCAGCCAGCCCCATTGCTGCCCCGTTCGTGCAATCGGCTCGTTCGTGCGTTCGTCGTGCCTTGTGAGTTGCTCCCGAGCTGAGCCTCATTTATTTTATTATATTTAGGCCTATTGTGTGATTTTTGTTGTGATTGATAGGTTCTCGGTAGCTAGTTCGGGTTCGTTCGCCGCTTAGGATTTCGTGTCAAATTGTCCCCGGCCAAGGTAAGGATTTCTTACCGGAGTTGTGTGGACCCTGCGATATTATATGTAATTGCTGATTGATTGCTTGTTTGTGTTTATTGACATGTATAGCTAGGTACTCAATTCTGAATTCCCGATTAGCATGTTGTTCCTGATTAATTCTCATGTTAATCCATGCTAGGTTGTTCCCTTCTAGCATGCTCGTATCTGTTCCTTGCTTCATAGTATCATGCTAGGCTCGTTGTATTCTTATTGAGCACGTATTGGATTTTATGGAATTGTTTGCTGTTTGCTAGGGCAGGTTAGAATTGCAGGTAGATAGCATCATCCGGGCCTGATGCATAAAGAACCTTGCATCCATGGCAGGGACGTCGAGCAAGTCATTCCGTCCCTGGACCCCGTGAGGGATTAGCTAACCCAAGTGGTAGGCCCTGCAATCTTGGGTGAGGGTGGCAGTTGTTAATGCCCCAACGGTCGGGATGATGACTTGGCATTGCCTCGTCCCCGGCAGTCGGCACGTCCTCAGCGTGTTCGGCCGTAGCCCCTGATTGCCACCTGTTAAGGCAGGGACGGCTTCCTGGTGTAAGCCTACCACGACCGTTCCTTGGCCCCAGGTGCGGTGGTTCAGGCTGACATAGTTTACGTGTCCAGGTCTCACACCCCTATGTCAGTGACACCGATCCAAAGATTTAGTTAGGCGTGGTCACTGGACATGGGCAACTTTGCCTCTAGACCCGGCACCCCATGGTCTGTAGTAGCACGCGGTGCATGCTTACGCTCATTACAGCGCCGACTGGAGAGCTCCTCGGGATTGTGAGCCAGTGTACCTTTCGTCGACAGTAGACAGGCTGAGGCCGGGACTTGTTTCTCGTATAGGGCGACTTATGTATTGGACTGTGTGGTGATATTATTCCGGACTAAGACCCTAAGCTGGCATCCGAGGCCCAAGTGTGGGCTAAGCTATGTGCTCTATTCTGTGTTTATATTCATAGATTGCATATGCTCATCGAGATGACCATGTATATCGTATTGTACCCCGGTTGGGGATTCTTCTTGAGTAATTCGTTACTCACCCCATCGTGGTTTTTCCACAGGTAACCAAGTTGCGAGACAGGATGGCTGAAGGAGGAGCTGTGATCATGGGGCTCAATCATCAAACTCTGATTTTGTGTTATGACTCTTTATGTTTTATTTTCCCCTGAATGCATGTAGTCGGGCACGGAGCCCTAGGATGTTTTCTGAATATTTTGTGGATTCCAGCATTATTGTATTTAGACATGTTTTGAATGATTTTAAGAAATCTCTGATCGGAGTATACTTTGGGCTGTATTTATCTTGGAGCAGTGCTTGGAAACAGGGGACGAGTTCAGGAAATTGTCTAGTTTTTAAAGGGGTTATTTTGAATGTTTTGTTTTAATTGGAATCCGAAATCATGTCTGTTTAAATGTCCTTTACTTTTAATGCATGCATTGGGGTAAGGGCCCATTTAGTGCCCCATTCGGGTCGGTCCCTTACAGTTGGTATCAGAGCTCAGAGTCATAAATTCTGTAGATTGACCTTTTGTTGTAGGTCATTTTCCCATGATCACTAGCACTCCGACAGTCATCAGGTACGCCTAAGTTTACTATTTGTTGTAGAAAAAGGGTTAAGAATTTACAATACCTGTCATCGAGTGTATGCCTTGTGTAGTGTTGTGGAGCGGAGACGAGCAGGTTCTGACTCGTTATTGGTTTGGGTTTAGAGCGCCATCATGCCAACTTCCCGCAGTGTGTGATGTATATTGTGGTTTGTTGTGGTATCCAGATAGATTCGGATGCCCTGGGACATCGTTCCAGAGGGAGGTAGAGATTGGACTCCCATAGGCCAACTGTGGCCCAGTTGATGGTTTTCCCCTAGTGAGAGGGTGGAGGTGCTTTGCCTTGAAATGCCACTCCAAGAGAGGAGTTAGCTGTGGTTGTGTTGATGTGGATGTTTGTGGAGCAGGTCCCCGTGTGGACTAGCCTTTGTAGCTCAAGTGTTGATCTTGAGCCTTGATAGATTATTCGGTTGCCCAGAGAGTGGTTGCAAGTTGGTAGCCTTGAGGAGGTTGATGAGGCATCTTAGTGCTTCTGTGAAGTGTTGTTGTTTGCGACCCGATGGCGGAACCCTGTAGTTAAGGGTGCAGCAAGCAGTGTTCTCTACGGACTGGATCCGTTGGTGTTTTCCTTAGTGGTTTGATAGAAGTGAACACTCTTCTTTTGGTAAGCCCTAGAGTAGGGCTAGGCTCTTTGCATGTTGAGAGAGCGCCGGCGAGTTTGTTGAGCATCATGTAGAGATGCAAGAGTAGGCCGTGAGCCTTTAGCTTGATGAGATGCCTTAGGCATAGTTGTTGGAGTTGAGCCCTTGTATGCCGAGCCAGAGTTCGTGTCACTTGAGGTTGTGACCTTGTTGGCCCCGTTGTGGTAAGATGTGGATTTGGTAGTAGTGGCACTTGAGGTGCATTGGTTGGTGTGCCGCTTTGGCACTAAATTTGGTTCAGGCCTGAGTTTGGCATGGGCATAGCAGATGGTTCTATGCCGTTCGGAGTTTAGCGTACTCCTTTTGCCTTGGATCTATTTATGGTAGTTGCACCTGTGTAGGTCGTGCAAAAGGGCTAGTTCAGTGGTGATCAAAAGATTTCAAGCGAAGGGATGTTCGAAAGGAGCCTTTTCCGGTGTGTTTTGGAGGTTGAGTAAGTCAAGTGGTTGTTGGTTGGTAAGTGTTAGTGCGCGTGCATCTCACGCTAGTGTTAAGGCCAAGAGATCTTTGTGGTTGGTAGTGCGGTCAACTACCTTCGAGTGCCTAAATCTCAGGAGAGTTGAGCATCGTAGAAGCAAGTTTGGGTCCAGTTGAGGGACCATGAGTTGGATGCCTATGAGGTGAGTAGGATGCCTTGTGAGAGGAGTTGGATGTCTTATGGGTAAGCACCCTTGGTAGAGGCTTGGTATAAACTAAGTTTAGTTTGGCATGGTTATGCTTTGGTAGAGCAAGGTTGCCGCAGCTTCGAGCATCGTGTGGAGATGGAACTTTGGGTGTTCCGTTGATTGGTTGTATCTCTGCCAGGAGCTAGTGTGGCTTTTGGGAAAAGCATTTGTTAGTCTTGGATCGCTAAATGAAGGTTGGGAGTTGTGCACACAAGTGTGTTTGTGTGGTTCGTTCTGTGGCGAGAGTTCAGATCCATGTAGGATTTGCTTTGGGGATCTGGTGCTCAGTTCTTGGAAAAAAAAAAAAAAATTGGACTCAAGGTGGAGGTTGTAAGGCTTTAGTGAGGAGGGTAAGGATACCATGCTCGTGGTATCAGGATGTTGCTTAGGTAAGATTTGTTAAGTGGACCTAAGCTTGGTTGGCGGATCTTCTTGTTGATCGTCATGACGGAGAGAGTTGTTCGGATCCTTCCTTGGGTAGAAGTTATGTTGTGGTTGATGTCTGAGTAGGAGGATGACGCATTCGGTAGCGTTTCGGGTCCTCTTGGTTCCCAAGGAGTTGGAATTGGCCAGCATGGTTGTGTTGCTGGAAAATGGAGTTGTTGTTTGTTCAGGCAGTTGGTTGTTAGTCCGTTAGTTGGCAGTGGGTGTCGAGGGTTGTCGGAGAACCCTAGGTTGTGGAGAGCCTCTCTAGAGCTCAGTCAGGCCAAGTAGTGAGTTGCAAGTTGGCAAGCTGGAGCCGTGTAGTTTGTAGCCTCGGGTGAGTTGCTGGCAGTCTTGGTAGCCTAGCAAGCTGGTATTTGTTTGGAGTGGAGTCCGGATTGGTTCCGGTATGGTGACAAGTTGATGCTTGGTGTTGACCAAGGTGTGGATTGAAATTGCTAGAAGTCAGTTTGCTCGTGGGGCGAATGGTTCGTGCCCTGTTGGTTGTCTTCCTGTTTCCAGGAAAGTTGAGAGTTGCCCCGTTGGTATTTGGAAGTTCAGTTCGTGGTGGACCCCTGTTGCTACCCCGTAAGATTTTGATCTTCTGGCTTTAGTGGAGCAAGACAGTGAGTGTAAGTGGAACTCTCTGTTCTTCGGTGGTTTGCTCGTAGGAGCTGTTTTCTTTCTGGGTTTGGCAGGTTACTACCGTCGGTTTGTTAAGGACTTTTCCGCCATAGCCTCGCCCCTCACTCGTCTGACGAGGAAGGGTGTCGAGTTTGTTTGGGACGGTAGGTGTGATGAGAGCTTTGCCAGGCTCAAGCGCAGTTTGACTTCAGCACGATGTTGGCGATCCGGAGGGGACAGTGGTTTCGTGGTTTCTGGCCGATGCTTCCAAGTTCGGGTTGGGTTGTGTGTTGATGCAAAGACGGGAAGGTCATTGCTTATGCTTTCCGTCACCAAGCCATATGAGCGAGAACTATCCGACTCATGATATGGAGTTGGCGGCAGTGGTGTTTGCTTTCAAGAATTGTAGGCATTACATGTATGGTGAGCGGATTCAGATGTTTTCCGATCATCAGAGCCTCAAATATCTGTTTACTCAGAAGGAATTCAATATGAGGCAGAGGAGATGGTTAGAGTTGGTGAAAGTTTATGGCTCGGCAGTTTGTACCATCGGGTAAAGCAAATGTTGTAGGTGATGCTTTGAGTAGGAAGACGTCGCACTCGCGGTGTTGTTGAGTCCCCGGCCAGTTGCGGCGAGAGTTTGAGCGGGGTGAGATTGCGATGTTGTTGGGTGAGGTTCTTGCCAGAGTGGCTCGATTGTGATCCGACCATCGATTAGACAATGGATTATTGATAGTCAATTTGAGTGACCCCACACTTAAGAAATTGGGTGAGTGAGTTAGAAATCGATGAACATTTTGACTTTGTATATTCACGAGCGGTGGGGTGACGTCAGAGAGGCGGTTGTGTGTTCCGGATGTTGCGGGATTGCGAGCGAGTTGCTCGAAGCCCACAGTTCTCCGTTTGCTTGGCACCCCGGGGGTACCAAGATGTATCAAGATCTTAAGCAGACATTCTGGTGGATGGGTATGAAAAGAGATGTGGCGGAATTTGTCAATCGATGTCTCACTTGTCAGCAAGTGAAGGCACCCAGCGAGAGACCGGTGGGTTTGTTGCTGTACGGCATTGAGTGTACCTCGGTGGAAATGGGAAGAGATCTCCATGGACTTTATTTCGGTTTGCCGAGGACTCAGGAAGTTCTCTCGATTTGGGTGATAGTCGATCGATTGACTAAGAGCGCACACTTCATTCCGGTAGAGACACTTATACCGTGGAACAGTGGGCGCAGTTGTTTTTGGAACAAATTGTTCGTTATCACGGTGTGCCTGTGAGGATTGTGTCTGACCGTGATTCGAGGGCTTGTGTGTTGGATTTCCCGAGCAGTTGGGACAAGTACCTGTATCTGATGGAGCTTGCATATAACAACAGTTATCAGTCGACGATTCAGATGGCTCCATTTGAGGCTTTGTATGGTAAGCGTGGCCGATCTCCTGTGTTCTGGGAAGAGGTTGGTGATAGGCAGGTTTTGGGTCCCGAGTTACTGCAGTTGATCGATGATGTCGTGCAAAAGATTAGAGCTCGTATGTTGACAGCTCAGAGCAGACAGAAGAGTTATGCCGATGTTCGGCGTCGGGATTTGGAGTTTGAGGTTGGTCAACATGCTTTCTTGAAGGTCGCACCGATGCGAGGTGTTTTGAGGTTTGGCAAGCGTGGAAAGATGAGTCCCCGTTTTGTTGGCCCGTTTGAGATTCTGGAGAGGATCGGCAAGGTTGCTTATAGATTAGCCTTGCCTCCGTCATTGTCGGCAGTGCACAGTGTTTTTCATGTTTCGATGTTGAGGAAGTACGTGCCGGACCCGTCGCACATTGTTGATTTTGAGCCTTTGCAGCTGAATGAGGATTTGAGCTTCGAGGAAAAGCCAGTGGGGATTCTTGCTTTTGAGACAAAGACACTGCGTAATCGTGAAATCCGGCTGGTAAAGGTTCAGTGGAGGAGTCAGAGTTCAGAGGAAGCCACTTGGGAGCGGGAGGATGAGATGAGATTGCAGTCACCCGAGCTAATCCAATCTTAAGTGACTTTCGAGGACGAAAGTCTTGTAAGGGGGGAGTATTGTAACGGCCCGGAAATTTCATCCCGGTCTTCCCGGGAGGCCCAGGGGCATTTTGGTAATTTTGGGTCGGGCCGACAGGGCCGGTTTTGAAATTGAAAATTGCCGGAATAATTATGAGTCAATTTGAAAAGGATCGGGATTTTTGGTGAAGGCGTTTGGGCTTGGGAAAAAGTAAAAATAAATAGGGAATTAAATAATGCGTCAAGCGAGAATCGAACCAAGGTCGTGTGGTAAGCTAGGCGGGTGGCATTGCCACTTGAGCTATCAAACGCTCTTGTTACTTTAGACGCGCCATCTTTTATTTATGTCTGATCGTCCCCTGTTTTGGTTAAATGGTCAGCTCGCCCGAGTCTTCTCCCCATTTCTTTTTCTTCTTCCTCGCAAATTTCCCCCGACCGACAGCCATTCTCTCGCGATTTCTTCCTTCTCCAGCTTCAATTCAACCGAGTTCCCTTCCCCAAATTCGAAGGTGTTCCATCCTCAAGCAGTTGGTAAGTTCTTCTTCTTCTTCTCCTTCGTTTTTCCTGTTTTTCGATTTCGTTCTGTAGGTAGGAGTGAGAAAAATCGTGTGGTTTCTGTTCAGCAGGTGTAGAGGAACTCATCCATCAACAAATCGTTCGTCGAATCCTCTCCAATTGCTCGAATTCGAGTTCGTTATTCTCCATCGCCCAGATCGCTCTGTTCGCCCCTGTTCGCGCGTCGCCGCACGCGCGCTTGTATGAAGCGACCGGCCGTCGAGCCACGCCACTCATCGACACGCGTGCTCGCGCGCATCGTCGCCGCGCCAACCGTGACGCATCGCATCGCGGCGCCCGAGACGAGCGCGCGCCTCTGTTCGCCGCCCTGATCATCACGCGCAGCAGCAGCGCCGCCGTCGCGCACATCGCGCCCGGTACAGCAGCAGCCAGCGCGCCACGCGCCCACTCCTGCGCCCAGTGCGCGCCAGCCAGACCCGTTCTTTGCCGTTCGTCTGCAATCGGCTCGTTAAATGCGTTAAATCGTGCCTTGTGAATTGCTCCCGAGGTGAGCCTCATTTATTGTATTATATTTAGGCCTATTGTGTGATTTTTGTTGTGATTGATAGGTTCTCGGTAGCTAGTTCGGGTTCGTTCGCGCTTAGGATTTCGTGTCAAATTGTCCCGCCAAGGTAAGGATATCTTACCGGAGTTGTGTGGACCTGCGATATTATATGTGATTCTTTGATTGATTGCTTGTTTGTGTTTATTGACATGTATAGCTAGGTACTCAATTGCAATTCCCGATTAGCATGTTGTTCTGATTAATTCTCATGTTAATCCATGCTAAGTTGTTCCCTTCTAGCATGCTCGTATACATTCCTTGCTTTATTGAGCACGTATTGGATTTTATGGAATTGTTTTGTCGTTTGCTAGGCGAGTTAGAATTGCGAGTAGATAGCATCATCCGGGCCGATGCATAAAGAACTTCCTTGCATCCATGGCGGGGACGTCGAGCAAGTCATTAGTCCCCTGGACCCCGTGAGGATTAGCTAACCCAAGCGGTAGGCCCCGCAATCTTGGGTGAGGTGGCGATTGTTAATGCCCCAGCGGTCGGGATGATGACTTGGCATTGCCTCGTCCGGCGATCGGCACGTCCTCGGCGTGTTCGGCCGTAGCCCACGATTGCCACTGTTAAGGCGGGGCGACTTCTGGTGTAAGCCTACCACGACCGTTCCTTGGCCCAAAGTGCGGTGGTTCAGGTGACATAGTTTACGTGTCGAGTCTCACACCCCTATGTCGGTGACACCGATCCAAAGATTTAGTTAGGCGTGGTGGCCTGGACATGGGCGCTTGCCTCTAGACCGGCACCCCATGGTGCGCAGAGCACGCGGTGCATGCTTACGCTCATTACTGGTAGCCGGCAGAGAGCTCCTCGGGATTGTGAGCAGTGTACCTTTCGTCGACAGTGAGACAAGCGGAGGCGGGACTTGTTTTCTCGTATAGGGCGACTTATGTATTGGATGTGTGGTGATATTATTCGGACTAAGACCCTAAAGTGGCATCCGAGGCCCAAGTGTGGGCTAAGCTATGTGCTCTATTCTGTGTTTATATTCATAGATTGCATACGCTCATCGAGATGACCATGTATATCGTATTGTACCCCGGTTGGGGATTCTTCTTGAGTAATTCGTTACTCACCCCATCACGTGGTTTTTCCACGGGTAACCAAGTTGCGAGACAGGATGGTCAAGGAGGAGCTGTGATCATGGGGCTCAATCATCAAACTCGATTTTGTGTTATGACTCTTTATGTTTTATTTTCCCTGAATGCATGTAGTCGGGCACGGAGCCCTAGGATGTTTTTCGAATATTTTGTGGATTCCAGCATTATTGTATTTAGACATGTTTTGAATGATTTTAAGAAATCTACGATCGGAGTATACTTTGGAAGCTGTATTTATCTTGGAGCAGTGCTTGGAAACAGGGACAGTGTAAGAGACCGACCGAATGGGGCACTAAATGGGCCCCTTACCCCAATGCATGCATTCAAAGTAAAGGACATTTAAGCAGACATGATTTCGGATTCCAATTAAAACAAAACATTCAAAATAACCCCTTTAAAAACTAGACATTTTCCTAAAACACGTCCCTGTTTCCAAGCACTGTTCCAGATAAATACATTTCCAAAGTTTACTCGATCAGAGATTTACTAAAAGCCATTCAAAACACATTCGGATACAACATGCTGGAATCCACAAATATTTACAAACATCCTAGGGCTTCGTGCTGGCTACATGCGTGGGGAAAACAAAAACACACGAGAGTCATAATACAAAAATCGAGTTGGAAGATCGGGCCCCATGATCACAGCTCCTCCTCCGGGCATCTGTCGCGCACCATTTGCGGTTACTGTGGAAAACCACGAATAAGGGTGAGTAACGAATTACTCAAGAAGAATCCCCAACCGGTACAATACGATATACATGGTCATCTCGATGAGCGTATGCAAGCTATGAATATAACACAGAATAGAGCACATAGCTTAGCCCACACTTGGGCCTCGGATGCCAACTCGGTGGCTTAGTGGGAATAAAATCATCACACGCCCAATACATAAGTCGCCTATACGAGAAACAAGTCCCGCCTCACCGCTCTCATCGTCGACGAAAGGTACACTCGCTCACAATCCCGAGGAGCTCTCCGATCGGGCGCTGTAATGAGCGTAAGCATGCACCGCGTGCTCTCTGCGAACTATGGGGTTGCCGGTGCGAGGCAAGCGCCCATATATCGATACCACGCCTAACTAAATCTTTGGATCGGTGTCACCGACATAGGGTGTGAGACTCGGACACGTAAACTATGTCACCTGAACCACCGCACTGGGCCAAGGAACGGTCGTGGTAGGCTTACACCGAGAAGCCGCCCTTGCCTTAACAGTGGCAATCGGGGGCTACTCGCCAAACATGCCGAGGACATGCCGGCTGCGGGGACGAGGCAATGCCAAGTCATCATCCCGACCGTTGGGGCATTTAACGACCGCCACCCTCACCCAAGATTGCGGGGCCTACCGCTCGGGTTAGCTAATCCTCACGGGTCCAGTGGACGGAATGACTTGCTCGACGTCCCCGCCATGGATGCAAGGTTCTTTATGCATCAAAGCCCGATGATGCTATCTACCGCAATTCTAACTCGCTCTAGCAAACAAACAAACAATTCCATAAAATCCAATACGTGCTCAATAAGAATACAATGAGCCTAGCATGATACTATGAAGCAAGGAGCAGATACGAGCATGCGAGAAAGGAACAACCTAGCATGGATTAACATGAGAATTAACCAAGAAATCATGCTAACCGGGAATTGATTGAAGCACCTAGCTACACATGTCAATAATCACAAACAAGCAATCAATCAACAATCACATATAATATCGCAGGGTCCACACAACCCCGGTAAGAAATCCTTACCTTGGTCGGGGACGGTTTGGCACGAAATCCTAAGTCGCGAACAATCTCGATCTAGCTACCGGGAACCTATCAATCATCACAATAATCACACAATAGGCCTAAATACAATAAAATAAATGAGGCTCAGCTCGGGAGCAACTCACGAGGCACGACGAACGCATTTAACGAGCCGATTGCACGAACGGGCAAAGAACGGGCTCGATGGCGCGCTAGGGCGCAGAATGGGCGTAGCTGGCGTCTTGAGTGGCCTGTTGGCGCGGCGCTTGAGCGGATGCATGGCGGCGGCTTGCTGCTGCATGTGTGATGCGGGCGAACAAAAGCTGGCTGGGCGCTCATGGCTGGCACGACTTCGGCGAGCGAGGGCTCGGGCGACGCATTGCGGAGTTAGGCGTTAGCGCGCGCGACGCGACGACAGACTGTTGGCGAGCTCGGCGAGCAGGGGCTCTGCTTTTTTCACGCGCGAGCGAGGCGAAAAAAGACACAAAACCAAGCGATCCACGGGGATTCGACGCTCGATTCTTTGAAGAAGAACTCCCCTACACTAGCTGCACAAAACCCATACTTCAAATCGCCTCAACTCGGCCGATGAACGGAAACGAAACTAGGGAGAAGGAATCGGAATTCTTTTTGAAAGAAAAGAGAAAAAGAAGCTTACCAGCTGCTCGGGGATGGAAGACGACCTCAAATTGGAGGCAAGGCTTGGTCGAACTGAGTGGAGAAGGAAGAGGATCGAGAGAAATTGGTGTCGGTCGGGGTGATCGCGAGGAAGAAGAAGAAGAAAAAATGGGGCGAAACTCGCGAGAAGTGCCTTTTAAATCAAAAGCAGAGGACGAGCGGACTTATATAATAGAACGCGCGTTTAGATTAACAAACGCGCGCGGTGGTGGCTACTGGTGTTGTGTGCCCTACGCCTAGCATGCGACACGGCCCTGGTTCGATTCCTGCTCGACGCGCTATTTAATTCCCTATTTAATTTTACTTTTTCCCAAGCCCAAATACCTTCACCAAAAATCCCGATCCTATTCAAATTGACTCGTAATTATTCCGGAAATTTTAAATTTCAAAACCGGCCCGACCCAAAATTACAAAAATGCCCCTAGGCCTCTCGGGAAGGCGGGATGAAAATTCGGGCCGTTACAATACTCCCCCTTACAAGACTTTCATCCTCGAAAGTCACTTAAGACTGAACAGCTCGGGGATCGCAATCTCATCTCATCCTCCCGTTCCCAAGTGGCTTCCTCTAAACTCTAACTCCTCCATTGAACCTTTACGGCCCGGATTTCACGATTTGCGCAGTGTCTTTGTCTCAAAGGCAAGAAATTCCACGGCTTTTCCTCGAAGCTCAAATCCTCATTCGTTGCAAAGGCTCAAAATCCACAATGTGCGACCGGTCCGACGCATCTTGCCTCAACATTGATACATGAAATACGCTGCACTCGCCGAGCAATGACGGAGGCAAGGCTAATCGATAAGCAACTGGCCGACCCTCTCCGGGATCTCAAGCGGACCAACAAAGCGGGGACTCGGCTTTCCACGCTTGCCAAATCTCAAAACACCCGCATCGGTGCGACTTTTAGGAATACATTTGGCCAACCTCAAACTCCAATCCCGACGTCGAACATCGGCATAACTCTTACATGTCGCTTTGAGTTGTCAACATACGGGCTCTAATCTTCTGCACAGCACCATTGGTTAATTGCAGCAACTCGGGACCCAAAACCTGCCTATCACCAACCTCTTCCCAGAACACAGGAGATCGGCAACGCTTACCATACAAAGCCTCGAATGGAGCCATCTCGAATAAATCGATCGATAATCGTTGTTATATGCAAACTCCATCGAATCTGAATCTTTGGTCCCAAGCGCGGAAATCCAACACACAAGCCCTCAACATATCTTCGAGAATCTGGTTCACCCTCTCGATCGACCATCGGTGCGAGGTGAAAAGCATCTTGAAAAGCCGCACTCGGTGCCTAAACCCTTACGGGCGCTCTCCGAAGCGAGAAGTGAACCTCGAATCACGGTCCGATCACGATCCTCACGGGCACCCGTGATAGCGAATGATCTGCTCCAAAAACAACTGCGCCCACTGTTCCACGGTATAAGTGTCTCTACCGGGAATGAAGTGTGCGCTCTTAGTCAAACGGTCAACTATCACCCAGATCTGAGAGAACTTCCTCGGAGTCCTCGGCAAACCCGAAATGAAGTCCATGGAGATCTCTTCCCATTTCCACTGAGGTACACTCGGCCGCAACAAAGCGGTGGTCTGCTGGGGCCTTCACTTTGCGACAAGTGAGACATCGATCGACGAACTCGCAACATCTCTTTTCATACCCATCCACCGAATGTTCGCTTAAGATCTCGATACATCTTGGTACCCCGGGGTGCCAAGCAAACGAGAGAAGCGTGGGCCTCGAGAGCAACTCGCTCGCAAACTCGCAACATCCGGAACACACATCCGGCCTCTGTACATCACCCCACCGCATCGGTGAATATACAAAATCAAAGTCGCGTCAACATCGACTCACAACCAACCTCTTAAATGCGAGGTCACTCGGTGACTATCAATAATCCATTGCCTAATCGATGTTTGGATCACAATCGAGCTACTCTGGCAAGTAACCTCACCAAAGCAATATCGCAATCTCACCCGCTCGAACTCTCTCTCGCAATGCGGGGTGGGGGAACTCGATCTGGCAGAGTGCGACGTCTTTCTACTTAAGGCATCGGCTACAGCGTTGGCTTTACCGGATGGTACAGAATCTCGCAATCATAATCTTTCACTAGCTCTAACCATCTCCTCCGCCTCATGTTCAACTCTTTCTAGGTAAAGCAGATACTTGAGGCTCGTAATCGAGTAAACATCCGAATCCGCTCACCGTATAGATAATGCCTCCAAATCTTGATTGCAAACACCATCGCCGCCAACTCCATATCATGAGTCGGATAGTTCTCGCTCATATGGCTTGGTGACGGAAGCATAAGCAATGACCTTCCGTCTTTGCATCAACACACAACCCAACCCGAACTTGGAAGCATCATTTGTAAACCACGAAACCACACTGTCCCCTCCGGATTGCCAACGTGGGGTGAAGTCAAAGCTGCGCTTGAGCACGGCAAAGCTCTCATCACACCTACCGTCCCAAACAAACTCGACACCCTTCCTCGCGTCGGACGAGTGAGGGGCGAGGCTATGGCGGAAAAATCCTTAACAAACCGATGGTAGTAACTCGCCAAACCTAGGAAGCTGCGTATCTCGTAATCGAAGTCGGCTGGCCCACGAACTCACGGCCTCAATCTTTGCAGGATCCACGGCTATACCATCTCTCGAGACTATATGACCTAAGAAGGCCACTTGTTCCAACCGAACTCACATTTGGAAAATTTCGCATAAAGTGGTTTTCCTCAAGGTCATCAACACTTTCCTCAAATGCTCTGCATGATCCTTTACGGTCCTTGAATAGATCGAATATCGCCAATGAACACAATGACGAAATTTGTCCAAAAATGCTTTGAACACCCTATCCATCATGTCCATGAACGCTGCTTTGGTGCATTCGTCAATCCAAACGACATGACCCCAAACTCGTAGTGCCCATATCTAGACACGAACGCTGTCTTAGGAATGTCGGCGTCCCTAATCCGCAGCTGGTGATACCGGATCTCAAATCTATCTTGGAGAACACGGAAGCTCTCGAAGCGATCGAACAAATCATCGATCGGGGCAGCGGATATTTATTCTTCACGATCACCTTATTAAGCTCACGATAGTCAATGCATAGGCGCATCGAACCATCCTTTTTCTTCACAAACAACATTGGCGCTCCCCACGGGGACACACTCGGACGGATGAATCCTCGATCTAACATCTCCTGCGGTGAACCTTGATTCCTTTAGCTCTACGGTGGCGCCATACGATACGGAACCTTCGAGATAGGGAGGGTCCACGGCTCGAGCTCAATTGTGAAGTCAACCTCTCTCTTCGGGGCACCCCGGTAATTCCTCGAGGAACACGTCGGCAAACTCCCGCACAACCGGCACTTGATCAACGATCGGTGAGGACGGCTCTCTCCGGACAATTTGGCTAGGTAGCCCCAAGCTCCATGAGCTAGCAAACGACGGGCTTTCACGGTGACACCATCGGCGGGCAAACTCCACCACCCGGGCTCCACGAAACTTGAAGTCGGGCCGACCGGCGGCCGAACACTACTTCCTTCCGGTGGCGGTCAATCAATGCGTGGTTAGCGGCTAACCATTCCATACCAAGAATCACGTCGAAACCACTCATGGGTAGAACTATGAGCGTAGCTACCAAAGAACTCTCGGATATCTCGATCCGACCATCCTTAATCTTATCTTTAGCTAACATATTAACTCCCGAAGGAGTAGCAATGAGATAATTCAAAACCTAGAGGCTCTAATCTCAACTTAGCATGCTCAAACAAACAAAACAGATACAAACGAGTGCGTAGGAACAGAGTCAAACAAGACAAATGCACAATGATCCAAAACAAGAAGCCTACACGCCCGCTGCGGCATCTGCACGCTCGGCCTCGACGGTTCGTAGCGAACACCCACCTGCTTCTGCTGCTTTGACTGGCCGAATCGCCATAGCTGGCTGATCACAAGAACGGATCATATGCCCCTCCTTTCCACATCGGAAACACCGCCTGAGCCCGGTCTGACAAGCTCCGAAGTGGGCTCTTCCACAAGTGGCACAAGTAGGAGTCTGCCTAGGACCGCCCTGCTGGCGAGGCTGGAACTGGGCCGGAATCCTACGCTGATCCCGGTTCTGGAACTGCCCTTGGCGACGCTGGCCGCCCCCTCTGAACTCAAACCTTCTCTTCTGCCCCACCACGGGTGGGACAGGACGCGGCACCGGAGCGGCGACGGTCCGCTCAACAGGATACTTCCCATTGTAAATAGTGGCCAGCTGAACCGCTTTAGCATAAGTGATAGGGGCCAGGGCTCTGACATCCTGAGACACACCCTGCCTCAGACCAGAAATGAACTTTCGAATTTTCAACTCAGGGGTCGCTATCAGCTGCGGAGCAAAATAGCCATACTCCGAAAACTTCCTTTCGTATTCCTCAATAGAATCAGAACCCTGCTGCAGATTCTGGAAAAGTGCCACCATCTTCTCTTGAGCCTCATCGCTAATATATTTGACCCTGAACTCAGACTTAAAGAACTCCCGGTGGCGGTGGAGACCCAGTGGTCTCTCACTCTCAGGTGGACTCCCACCACCATCTAGCTACGCCCCTAACGCATGGGTGCACACCTCGGCCTCTGCACATCGGGGCACACCATAATTAGGAAGGTGTACTCCAAATGGGCAATCCATGGCTGGCGATAAAGCGTCACTGTGGCGTCAAACTTATCGGGTTCCACTTTACAAAGTCCTTCAACCATTTACCAAGTTCATCGGCACTTTCGCCACTACGCCTCAAAGGCTGCTGGCTCCGCGGAGCTGGGAGTCTTCTTTGCGCCTCTTTGAAACAAACGAGTCACCGCTCGATCCGAGCTCGGGACTCTTCTCATTTGTCTTTGCCAATAAAGCACGGGTCTCGCCTCTCGCCACTCAACAGTCAACCACCATAGACCTCATGGAATTAGCAAATTTCGCTCCGGGAGCGATCTCACGCAGCGCTGATCGCCTCAATGCCTACTCTAGCCTCAACCGGGGAGCTATAGGCGGAATGCTATCCGTCTCGGCTTGGGACGATGTCCTGCGGTGTCGATCCGATCCTCGACACCTCGGCCTCCTCTCGGGCGTCCTTCCGCGCGGGTAAGCGGCATCTTTGGCGATCTACACCCAAACCAATAACGAGTCGAGAACATGCTCGTCTCCGCTCCACAATACTACACAAGGCATACACTAGATGATAGGTATTGTAAATTCTTAACCCTTTTAAACAACAAATAGTAAACTTAGGCGTACTGATGACCGTTGTGAGTGCTAGTGATCATGGGAAAATGACCTACAACAGGTCATACTACGAATTTATGACTCTAAGCTCACGATACCAACTGTGAAGAGACCGGCCGAATGGGGCACTAAATGGGCCCTTACCCCAATGCATGCATTCAAAGTAAAGGACATTTAAGCAGACATGATTTGATTCCAATTAAAACAAAACATTCAAAATAACCCCTTTAAAAACTAGACATTTCCCCGAAACTGTCCCCCTGTTTCCAAGCACTGTTCGGGATAAATACATTTCCAAAGTTTACTCGATCGAGATTTACTAAAAGCCATTCAAAACTGTTCGGATACAACATGCTGGAATCCACAAATATTTACAAACATCCTAGGGCTTCGTGCTGACGGCTACATGCATTCAGTGGGGAAACAAAAACACACGAGAGTCATAATACAAAAATCGAGTTGGAAGACTGGGCCCCATGATCACGGCTCCTCCTTCGGAGCATCCTGTCGCGCACCACTGTTACTGTGGAAAACCACGAGAATAAGGGTGAGTAACGAATTACTCGGTAAGAATCCCCAACCGGGTACAATACGATATACATGGTCATCTCGATGAGCGTATGCAAGCTATGAATATAACACGAGAATAGAGCACATAGCTTAGCCCACACTTGGGCCTCGGATGCCAACTCGGTGGCTTAGTCCGGAATAAAATCATCACTGATCCAATACATAAGTCGCCCTATACGAAACAAGTCCCGCCCACCGTCTCATCGTCGACGAAAGGTACATCGCTCACAATCCCGAGGAGCTCTCGATCGGCGTTGTAATGAGCGTAAGCATGCACCGCGTGCACTGCGCAGACTATGGGGTTCTGCGGAGTGCGGAGGCAAGTTGCCCATATCCGATCACCACGCCTAACTAAATCTTTGGATCGGTGTCGCGACATAGGGTGTGAGACACCGACACGTAAACTATGTCGGCTGAACCACCGCACTTTGGGGCCAAGGAACGGTTGTGGTAGGCTTACACGAGAAGCCGCCCTTGCCTTAACAGTGGCAATCGGGGCTACCGCGCCAAACATGCCGAGGACATGCGGCCGCCGGGGACGAGGCAATGCCAAGTCATCATCCCGACCGTTGGGGCATTTAATGATCGCCGCCACCCTCACCCAAGATTGCGGGGCCTACCGCTCGGGTTAGCTAATCCTCACGGGGTCCAGGCGGAATGACTTGCTCGGCGTCCCCGCCATGGATGCAAGGTTCTTTATGCATCGGCCCGGATGATGCTATCTACACCGCAATTCTAACACCGCCCTAGCAAGCGGCAAACAATTCCATAAAATCCAATACGTGCTCAATAAGAATACAATGAGCCTAGCATGATACTATGAAGCAAGGGAGCAGATACGAGCATGCGAGAAAGGAACAACCTAGCATGGATTAACATGAGAATTAACCAAGAAATCATGCTAGCGGGAATTGATTGAAGCACCTAGCTACACATGTCAATAATCACAAACAAGCAATCAATCAACAATCACATATAATATCGCAGGGTCCACACAACCCGGTAAGAAATCCTTACCTTGGTGGGGCGGTTTGGCACGAAATCCTAAGTCGCGAACAATCTCGATCTAGCTACAGGAAACCTATCAATCATCACAATAATCACACAATAGGCCTAAATACAATAAAATAAATGAGGCTCGGCTCAGGGAGCAACTCACGAGGCACGACGAACGCATTTAACGAGCCGATTGCACGAGCAGGCGGCAAAGCACGGGCTCGATGGGCGCACTGGGCGCAGAAATGGGCGTAGCTGGCGTCTTTGAGTGCGCCTGTTGAGGCGCGACGACGCGCGGTGATGCGAGGGCGAACAGGCTTCGTACTGGCGCTCGCGCTGGCACGACTTCGGCGGCGGGGGCTCGGGCGACGCATTGCGGAGGTGAGGCGGCAGCGCAGCGACGGACGGACGCGGCACTGTTGGCGAGCTCGACGAATAGGGGCTCTGTTTTTCGCCCGCGAACAGGGGCGAACAAAAGACACAAAACCAAGCGATCCACGGGGATTCAACGCTCGATTCTTTGAAGAAGAACTCCCCTACACTATTTGCACAAAACCCATACTTCAAATCGCCTCAACTCGGCCGATGAACGGAAACGAAACTAGGGAGAAGGAATCGGAATTCTTTTTGAAAGAAAAGAGAAAAAGAAGCTTACCAGCTGCTCGGGGATGGAAGACGACCTCAAATTGGAGGCAAGGCTTGGTCGAACGGAGCTGGAGAAGGAAGAGGATCGAGAGAAATTGGCTGTCGGTCGGGGGTGATCGCGAGGAAGAAGAAGAAGAAAAAAATGGGGCGAAACTCGGGCGTGCGCTTTTAAATCAAAAGCAGGGACGAGCGGACTTATATAATAGAACGCGCGTTTAGATTAACAAGCGCGCGGTGGCTCTATTTGGTTGTGCCCTCTACCTAGCATGCGACACGGCCCTGGTTCGATTCCTGCTCGACGCGCTATTTAATTCCCTATTTAATTTTACTTTTTCCCAAGCCCAAATACCTTCACCAAAAATCCCGATCCTATTCAAATTGACTCGTAATTATTCCGGCAATTTTAAATTTCAAAACCGGCCCGACCCAAAATTACAAAAATGCCCCTGGGCCTCTCGGGAAGGCCGGGATGAAAATTCCGGGCCGTTACAACAGGTTCCAGGGAAATTGTCTAGTTTTTAAAGAGGTTATTTTGAATGTTTTGTTTTAATTGGAATCCGAAATCATGTCTGTTTAAATGTCCTTTACTTTTAATGCATGCATTGGGGTAAGGGCCCATTTAGTGCCCCATTCGGGTCGGTCCCTTACAGTCAACATGTGTCTCCTCTTCCCACAAGGTACATGCATGGGTAGCTAATCGACGCATATATATATAGATATAACTTAACATGCAGCAGTGTAAAACACAATGATCTACGCTCTTAACATACTTCTACTTATGATTAGTAAACATAAACTTCTATAAATCAGCCATAGAAATGAACATCAAATAGAAGTTAAACCAGATGATTTTATTGCATTTAATAAACGTTTAAATCTAGAAGCTACTCCTAATAAAAACAGTAAAATGGAATTGGCACTGCTGAAGATGTGCAATTACCTTGTCATTAGTTCCTACGACATTGCCATTTGCTTCTCTTCACAATAGGCTTCATGGCCAACCGACCAGGTCACCTTTCTCGGCTCTCTACCTTGGTATTTATAGATTTGAATTACTTGGCCGACAAGTCGAGGTGAGCTGTGCAATCTTCATAAATACAGGATTCCTTTATTTCTGTCGGGATTTATTTGATTGACTTAGCCTTGATTACTTGATTGATTCTATGATTATTTCCTTGTTGACGTGTCTTATTCGAACGTGTTTTCCTTTTTGAGCTCCCCAACTTTTTGCACTACTTGGTCACTGTTCGCGATGTTGTCTTTCCCATGGTATCGCTGAATTGTCCTGCCAATAGCATTGACTAGGCCCAGTTTACTCAAAATGTATGCTAAAACTGCACATCTGTGCTTTTGATGCTACTTTATGAATTCATGCTGATTTTCTAAGTTATTTCATCACATTTCTTCTAATAGCGCTTATTTTTCCCTTTCAATTTTAAAATAATGCAAACTAAGAAAGCCTAAAATACACGCTATTTTAGAGCTATCACCCGCCTTATGCGTGCGCCAGCTGTCCTATTCGCCTCATGCGCGCTTGTCCACCTGGCCGCCTTTGGTGGGTCGGTTCAGTCGCTAACCCTGTAACCATTTTGAACATATCTTGCTCATTTGGGCTCCAATTTGCGCGTCGTTTTGCCTATGTTCGTTACTTTTCCTTATCTATTGTTAGACCTTATTTGGGGCTCAGCCTAAGAAGAATATTCACTTAAAAAGGAGAGTATTTCCTTAAATTAGGATTTATTTTTACCAAATGTGGTCACCTACCTGCTCCCTATATATATGCAAGTCAGTTAATTATGTGGAAAGCTAATTCTAAAACCCTAAACTCGAATCACCTACCCACTTCTTTCAATCTCAACTGACTTAGGCATTAGAGGCGGAGTGGCTCACACCACACCGGTGTCTAGTTTCTTTTGTTTTTCAGGTTAATTCGACCCTATACAATAAAAATCATTGTTGATCATGAATACCAACTTTCAACATCAACAGTTTCTAGCTTTATCACCTATTTGTTTAGGGGTAAATAAACGGAACTAAATACCAAAGAAATTAATGAGAAACAAGAGAATTTATTGGAGCTGGCAACTTTTTTATTATTTAATTTTTGTGCATTGGGTTACCTTGAATAAGATGGGAAAAAGCTAGGAAGTTAGTGGGCTAGGGTTTAGGAATCTTGACATCTCTAATCAAGTTCTGCTGGCCAAGCATAGCTGAAGAATTATTAAGTATCCAGATTGTCTTCTTAGTAAAATGTTGAGGAGGAAGTATTTCTTAGATGGTGATTTCTTATCAACCCCCTTAGGTAGTAGTCCATCTCTAGCTTAGAGAAGTATTGTGTAAGGTAGAGCTATTTCAAAAAGTTTATGGATGAAAAGTGAGTAATGGAAGAAGAATTATGATTGGCATAGATCCTTGGTTTAATAAATATGACAACATTACCGATGGGGTGCATAGAAATTGGAATGACATACGTGTGGCCGAGTTGATGACTGAAAATGCGGCTTGGAATAAGGTGCTGATTTGCAATATCTTTTGTGGCGAAGATGCTAGTATTATTATCAATACCCCTTTGCGTAAGGTGGGTACTAATGATGAGGTGATTTGGAATGATTGTTCCAAAGGGATTTTTTTCTGTTAAAAGGCTTACCATCTAGAGTTCAATTTGGCTAATGCAAAAGATGAGTCTCCTTTTAACGATAAAGCCACTTCTAGTAGCTGGAAATGTTTTTAGCAGGTTGAGTTACCTACTGAAATTAAATTGGGGGATTGGAGCGTGATTTCTAATCCTATTCCGACTAGAAGTAATATTTGTATGCAGAGGGGTGGATATCAATGCTTATTGTCTTCTTTGTAAAAAAAAAATAAAGAGTTTAACTTGCACATTCTCAAGGACCGTAAGGTTTCGGTTCGAGCTTGTAAGCTTATTTTTCCGTGGCTCACAAAATTTTAACAATTTTTCAGGAAGGTGGAGAAGAGGGTTGATTTTTGGAATGTTCTTTGTGCTAAAATTCCCGAGGGGGAGTTGTTTAAAGGTGTTATTATAATTTGGGGTTTTTGGAACTTTAGAAACCAATGCTTAAATGATAAAAAAAATTTAGAGTTTCATAATCTTCAAGTTTTAATTGAGAAAATTATTAATTCCTATTATTTATGTGGTTCAAGTAAGAGTAAGCAGCCTAATCTTAAGGTTGTGGTGAATTTCAAATGGGTAGCTCCTCCTAGTGGTATGTGGAAGTTAAATGTTGATGCGTTTGTTAAGCATAATTCCAGCGAATGAGGTATTGGTCGGGTGGTGCGTGATTGGAAGGTGTAAGTAAAGCTAGTTGGTTGGAGTGCAAATTTCAAGAATCAAGTGGTCAAGTTTTTGGACGGTATTGCTTTGCGAGATGGGTCAGTCATTTGTTAGAGTTGAATGACCCTTTTCTTCCCCATGTTTTGATGAAGTCTGATGCTTCAATTAATAATCAATTTCATTAAAGACAACTCCCCAAAATTTTCCAAGTTGAACAATATTACTGTTGATTAAGCATTTTTTTGCTTTTTTATGCATTGTTAGTATAAATCATTATAATAAGTTGTGTAACAATGTCGCTGATTTGTTAGCAAAACAATGTTTTCCTATTTTATTTAGGTGAGTTGCCTTAATTCTCTCGCATGAGGATGTGTCCTTTTTTTTAGGGGGAATTTCTCCCCTATTATTAGCTCCACTTTCGAGAAAGATTGTGATGGTTTAGTTTCGTGATTAATGATATGTTTTTTTCAATTTTGGAAACAATTCACTTTTTTAGAAACAATTCATCCGAAGCTAAATTTTGGATTTTTTTTTTCATATTTCAATCCTACTTTTCAAGATCTCTTGATTGAAGACTATTTGGTGCACCGATTGAAACTGTAAGGGACCCGACCCGAATGGGGCTCTAAATGGGCCCTTACCCCAATGCATGCGTTCAAAGTAAAGGATATTAACAGACATGATTTCGGATTCCAATTAAAAACAAAACATTCAGTTCAAAGCCCGGACAATTTCCTGAAACCTGTCACTGTTTCCAAGCACCTGTTCCAAGATAAATACATTTCCAAAGTTTACTCTGATCAGAGATTTCTTAAAATCATTCAAAACCTGTCTAGATACAATAATGGTGGAATCCACAAAATATTTAGAAAACATCCTAGGGCTCCGTGCCCGGCTACATGCATTCAGGGGAAAATAAAACATAAAGAGTCATACACAAAATCAGAGTTTGATGACTGGGCCCCTTGATCACAGCTCCTCCTTCAGCCATCCTGTCTCGCAACTCGGTTACCTGTGGAAAACCACAATAATAAGGGTGAATAACGAATTACTCAGTAAGAATCCCCAACTGGGGTACAATACGATATACATGGTCATCTCGATGAGCGTATGCAAGCTATGAGTATAAACACAGAATAGAGCACATAGCATAGCCCACACTTGGGCCTCGGATGCCAACTTAGGGTCTTAGTCCGGAATGATATCTCCACACAAGTCGCCCTATACGAGAAACAAGTCCCGGCCTCAACCTGTCTACTGTCGACGAAAGGTACACTGGCTCACAATCCCGAGGAGCTCTCCAGTCGGCGTTGTAATGAGCGTAAGCATGCACGCGCGTGCTCTCTGCGAACTATGGAAGTGCGGGTCCAGAGGCAAGGCGCCCATGTCCGATCACCACGCCTAACTAAATCTCCGGATCGGTGTCAGCGACATAGGGGTGTGAGACACGAACACGTAAACTATGTCGGCTGAACCACCGCTTTTTGGGGCTAAGGAACGGGTCGTGGTAGGCTTACACCAGAAGTCGTCCTTGCCTTAACAGTGGCAATCGGGGCTCACGCCAAACATGCTGAGGACATGCCGGCTGCCGGGGACGAGGCAATGCCAAGTCATCATCCCGACCGTTGGGGCATTTAACGATCGCCACCCTCACCCAAGATTGCGGGGCCTACCGGTAGGGTTAGCTAATCCCTCACGGGGTCGGGGGCGGAGAATCGTCTCGAACGTCCCCGCCATGGATGCAAGGTACTTTATGCATCAGGCCCGGATGATGCTATCTACCTGTAACTCTAACCTGCCTTAGCAATCAGCAAACATTTCAATAAAATCCAATACGTGCTCAATAAGAATACAACGAGCCTAGCATGATACTACGAAGCAAGGAACAGATACGAGCATGCCAGAAAGGAACAACCTAGCATGGATTAACATGAGAATTAACCAGGAAAATCATGCTAATCGGGAATTCAGAATGGAGCACCTAGCTACACATGTCAATAAACACAAACAAGCAATCAATCGGCAATCACATATAATATCGCAGGTCCACACAACTCGGTAAGAAATCCTTACCTGCAGTGGGGACGATTTGACACGAAATCCTAAATTGCGAACGCACTCGAACTAGCTACCGAGAACCTATCAATCACAACAAAAATCACACAATAGGCCTAAATACAATAAAACAAACAGGGCTCAGCTCGGGAGTAACTCACGAGGCGCGACGAACACACGAACGAGCCGATTGCACGAACGGGGCAGCAATAGGGCTAGCTGGGCGCGCGGCGCAGGCTGCGCTGCGAGACGGACGCGCGCGCGGCGAGGCTCGGTGGCGCTGGCGGCGCGACGACGACACGGAGCCGGGCGAGCGCGCGCGCAGCACAAGTCGATGTGCGCGGCGTGGCTCGGCGGGTGGGGTGCGACGAGGCACCGATTTGGCGAACTCGAGCGATGGAGGAAGAACGCGAATTCGGGCGATTGGAGAAGATTCGACGAGCGATTTGTTGTTGGTCGAACTCCCCTACTCCAGCTGCACAAAAACCACCCAGCGATTCACCTCGACTTTGCCGGAAAATGGAAATAAAAAACAGGGGAATCGGATTTGATGGGGAAGAAGAAGAAGAAGAACTTACCAGCTGCACGCGAATTGGCTTCGGATTGAGAGAAAGAATTTGACGAACTGCTGGTCGGCGACGGAAGAGAAATCGCGAAGAAAATCGTTGTTGGTCGGAGGAACAATCGCGAAGAAGAAGAAGAGGAGAAATGAAGGAGAAGGCTTCGGGCGGTCTGGCTTTTAAACCAAAGGCAGGGACAAACACACATAAATAAAAGATGGCGAGCTCAGATTAACAAACACGCCCGGTGGCTCAAGTGGCAATGCCACCCGTCTAGCTTCCCACGCGGCCCTGGCTCGAATCTCACCCGACGCGCTATTTAATTCCCTAGAAAAGACATAACCGGCCCTGTCGGCCCGAACAAATTACCAAAACTACATGTACACTGATTGAAGATTATCTCTTGTACACATCAAAGTCAACTAATGCATGAACTTCTTCGTCTTTTTACGGTACCCACCCAAATTTTCTCATGTAGAAATTTCTTTTTAAAAATTGTTATTCATATAATGTTTTATATTTTTTTATATACATGAAAAATCCCCAAGAAAAAATCATAATTTTGAAAATACAAAATAAAAAATAAAATTATCATCAAACACTAAAGGTGGCACTTTATCTTGTTTACTCGGGCAACCATAATATTATAAATTTGAATCTGGTTTGCATGTTAGATAAATAAAAAAGTGTGAATTTATTTTCTTGACAGGTTATCTCTTCTCAAATTAGCCACCAACTATGTTTTCATATTATATATTTCCATTTAAAGAAAATAAAAACAAATAAATCTTGCAAACCCATAGGTTTTGAAAATGGCTTTCAACCACCTACCATTCAATTATCATCAAACTTTCAACGCTACCAAATTGAACTAATGAAAAAAAAAAAGTGCAATTAATTTATTCATCATATATCAAGCACTGTGTGAACCTTCCATCTTCAACATCATCCCATTTATGTTCTTTAGTTATTAATTCAATATCTTCCCTACCAATATCCTAGCAAGTTAGGTGTCATTCATATTATTAATTATATAATTTTGTCAATTTTACACCCTTTTTTTAGAGTGTATACTTTTCATTTTATACTATAGGGTTTTATATATATATATATATATATATATATATATATATATATATATATATAAATATATATATACACAATTTATAATATAGGTTAAATGGTGTCAAATGTAATGGTTTTTTTTAAAGCAATGTAACGGTATTTATTAGGCACCTATTTCATATTATATGTAATGTCGAGAAACTGTTTTCAAAAACAACTTTCTTTCTATAGACAAAAAGAAGAAAAAACAACCTTTTTCTGTTTTCAAAATTATTTTTATAATTATGATAGAATAACTTTTTTGATATAAATGATTGAGAAACTTCCAACTACATACCTCTTTGTTTCAAAAAAAAAAAAAAAAAAACTGCATACCTCTTGTTGATACCGAAAAATGGTTCCTCGGGATCAATGGTAATATTTGTATTACCGGGAATAGAGTAACCTGCAAGATGACAAAACAGCGTTAGTCACCGGTGTGGTGTGAGCCACATGGCCTCCGATGCCTAAGTCAGAAATGAGTGGAAAATAAAGAGGATAGAGAGCTCAAGAGTTTTAGAATAGCTTAGCTTAGAGTGCTTAAGTTAGCTTGCTCTCCTTGGTGGAAAAACTTACTTTTATATAGCCATCGGACTGATAACCGCCTGGAGCATTTAGTAAGGCACATTATGGCACTGGTTAATGACGACGTCGGTTATAAAGTTTTTGTCATTAACCTGACAATAAATAGGCTCATAATTTTCGACTGTTATACATCCGTTTATTTATTTCGTTTGTAACCGTTGGAGTGGCTTGAAGTGTAACAGTCTTGGGGGGAGTTGATATGGGTGAGGTCGATCCCCGAGAAAGGTTAGAGTCCTCTTTGGCCGACCCCCGAGAGGTCGGCTCACCGTTTGGTCGACCCCGAGGGGTCAACTTGTCGCTTGGCCGACCCCCAAGGGCTCGACTCTTTCTTTGGCCGACCCCCGAGGGGTCGACTTGTCCTTTGGCCGACCTCCGTGGGGTCCTCTCGTTGCTCTCTTATCTCAATATACCTTCTTTAAATTTTCGCGGATTTTTGTGCATAGCAAGTATTTTACCCACAACATTACCCCCACCCTTAAATTTGGGACACTTTTTCTAAAAGTGTTTCCCACAATTTTACATTTTTTAAAGATTAAATAAATAATCTTTTAAAATGTTTTACATATTTTGGACACTTTTTCTAAGAGTGTTTCCCATGATTTTATATTTTTTAAAGATTAAATGAATAATCTTTTTAAATGTTTTACATAATTGAGACACTTTTTCTAAAAGTGTTTCCCATTATTTTACATTTTTTAAGATTAAATGAATAATCTTTTAAAATATTTTAGATATTTGGGACACTTTTTCTAGAAGTATTTCCCATGATTTTACATTTTTTAAGATTAAATGAATAATTTTTTAAAATGTTTTACATATTTGGGACACTTTTTCTAAAAGTGTTTCCTATGATTTTACATTTTTTAAGATTAAATGAATAATGTTTGAAGATGTTTTACATATTTGAGACACTTTTTCTAAAAGTGTTTCCCATGATTTTACATTTTTTAAGATTAAATGAATAATCTTTTAAAATGTTTTATATAATTGAGAAACTTTTTCTAGAAGTGTTTACCATTATTTTACATTTTTTAAGATTAAATGAATAATCTTTTAAAATGTTTTACATATTTAGGACACTTTTTCTAAAATTGTTTCCCATGATTTTACATTTTTTAAGATTAAATAAATAATCTTTTAAAATGTTTTACATAATTGAGACACTTTTTCTAAAAGTGTTTCCCATAATCTAAAATATTTTAGATATTTGGGACACTTTTTCTAGAAGTATTTCCTATGATTTTACATTTTTTAAGATTAAATGAATAATGTTTTAAAATGTTTTACATATTTGGGACACTTTTTCTAAAAGTGTTTCCCATGATTTTACATTTTTTAAGATTAAATGAATAATCTTGTAAAATGTTTTATATAATTGAGACACTTTTTCTAGAAGTGTTTCCCATTATTTTATATTTTTTAAGATTAAATGAATAATCTTTTAAAATGTTTTACATATTTTGGACACTTTTTCTAAAATTGTTTCTCGTTATTTTACATTTTTTAAGATTAAATAAATAATCTTTTAAAATATTTTACATAATTGAGACACTTTTTCTAAAAGTGTTTCCCATTATTTTACATTTTTTAAGATTAAATGAATAGTCTTTTAAAATGTAAAATAGTCAACTGCGACCACAACAAATTTGGTTTGACCTCAGCCTGTTGGTAAGGGTCCAATGAGGTCTACCCCATTGTGTGAAAGGCCAAGGTCCTGTCATACTGGTTAGGATCTCAGCAGGTTGCCTCTGAATTGTGGCAAAGGGCTGGCACTGATCGCAAGATCGAGTGTACCTTCGGGTGTCTTCTAACATAGTGGGCCAATAATACTCTTGTTTTTATCAGCTTTCGTGTCAAAGATTGTGCCCCAGCGTGGTTTCCGCAAACACCTTCGTGTATCTCTCTCATGGCGTATGTGGCTTCTTCGGGGGCAAGGCATCTCATGAGTGGCAACGAATACCCCTTTTTGTACAACTTCTCATTTTGCACCACATATCTTGCAGCCTTATACCTTAAGCGTCTGGCTTCCCCTTTATCGCTTGATGATTTCCCTTTTACAAAATAATCAATGAGCAGGGTCATCCAATTATTCGATGGTGTTTGAGGTTTGTTGGAAATTTTGTGTAGCAATTCTACGGAAACACTGGGCCTATCAAGCACTTCCACGAGTACCGTTCGACTGACTTCGGTTTCATATGCAGCCACTAACTTGGCTAGAGCACCAGCATTGCTGTTTTGTGACCGGGGTACTTGCAAAACTTGTACACTAGAAAAAATCGTCAATAACTTTTTGACTTTTTCCAGGTAGGCCACCATTCTTTTCTCTTTAGCCTGATATATATCTGATACTTGGATAACAATGAGTTGAGACTCGTTCATGATGGACAGATGTTTTGCCCCAATGGTTGTGGCTACTTATAGACCAGCTATCAACACTTTGTATTTTGCTTCATTGTTAGAAGCTTGGAATTTAAAACGAAGTGCATATTCAAACTGGTCCCCATCTGGTGATTGCAATAATAATCCTGCTCCACATCCTTTGGGGTTGGAAGACCCATCGACATAAAGGGTCCACGTTTGGGAGGGTCCCAAAACGTGGACCTCCTCTGTCTCGTTGTTGCTTAGTGGCGGAGCGAGCTTGACCATGAAATCTGCTACTGCTTGACCCTTGATAGAAGGTCTAACCTAATAAATTATATCATATTCGCTTAGCTCTACCGCCCATTTCATCAACCTTCTTGCCACATCGGGTCTTTGAAGTACTTAACGCAGCGAAAAGTTTGTTAGCACTATTATCTTATGCGCTTGGAAGTAAGGATGTAGTCTCCTAGCAGAGGTTACTAGTGCCAAAGCTAACTTTTCTACCTGCGGGTATCGAATTTCGGCTACTACCATGGCCTTACTGGTATAATATACTGGTAGTTGTCCTCCATTGTCTTCTCTAAGAAGAACAGAGCTCACCGCTCTTTCTGATATGGCCAAGTAGAGGAAAAGGTCTTCGTCTAGAGTTGGTTTTGAGAGGAGGGGTGCTGCTCCCAAATACGTATTTAGTTTTTCTAGGGCTTTTCCGCATTCTAGGGTCCATTCGAACTTCCCTTTGTTCTTCAAGATCTTGAAGAGAGGTAAGCACTTGTCAGTTGCTCTACTTACGAACCGATTTAGGGCTGCCACCTTCTCATTCAGACTTTGCAATTGTTTCAAAGTTTGTGGTGGCGTCACTCTAGTATCGCACAAATTTTATCGGGGTTGGCCTCGATTCCTCGTTGGTGTACCAGGAAACCCAAGAATTTTCCCGATTGCACACCGAATGCTCACTTGCTGGGGTTTAGCTTCATTTGATAAAGTCTTAAGGTCTGGAAAGCTTTCAAGAGATCAACTTGGTGATCTTTTGTTTTCTTTCTTTTCACCAACATGTCGTCTACATAGACCTTCATGCTTTTTCCTATCAAATGAGAAACATTTTGTTTACTAACCGTTGGTAAGTAGCTCCTGCATTTTTCAAGTCGAATGGCATGACGTGTAACAGTACAACCACAGGCTAGTGATAAAGGATGTTTTCTCTTAATCGGGCACATGCATCTTGATCTGATTGTATCCTGAATAGGCATCCATGAAAGTTAGCAATTCGTGTACTGTTGTTGCATCCACAAGTTGGTCAATGCGTGGTAGAAGGAAGCTGTCTTTTGAACAAGCTTTGTTGAAATCTGTGAAGTCGATGCAAGTCCTCCACTTCCCGTTTGGCTTTTTTACCAACACTACGTTGGATAACCATTCAGGATACTGAACTTCACGAATAAGATTTGTTCTTAACAATTCATCCACTTGCTCGGCCACCACTTCGTTTCGGGCGTGGTTGAATGCTCTTCGTTTTTGTCGAACCGGCTTGTGATCGCGGTCCACATTTAGCCTATGAGCGATGATTTTTAGGTCGACTCCGAGCATGTCGTGTGCTGACCAAGCAAAGATGTCTACATTGCTTTTTAATAATACAATGAGGCTCTCTCGCTGTTCTTTGCTCAAGCCTGTACCGATGCTAACAGTTTGGGTTTCACTTAACAAAGATACAACTTCGAGTTTCTCAGCAGGTTCGCCTCTATTTCGTTTGGTATCTCTGAGCGAATTTGTAAGGTTCACATCTTTGACATGGTCTACTTCTTCGTTCAAGGATGGAATTAACATAGGTGTTGTGCTTTTAGTATCAAACGCAACCTCTCCTATGTTAAGTCCTTCCTTTACCATTTTTACCTCTGTCATGCTTATCACTCCTCGTAAGGTTGTGTGATAACACTTTCTGGAGGTTAATTGCTGGCCTTGAATTTGTCCTATTCTCATTGGTGTCGGGAATTTTATTAACTGGTGATAGGTTGATGCGACCGCTTGGAATGCATGTATAGTAGGCCTCCCAAGTATTGCATTGTACGCTGATTTATCTTTTACCACCAGAAAATTAACAAACTTCAAAAATGTATTGGTTCCTTCCCCGAAGGTAACAGGTAATTTGATGATTCCCTCGGGTAGAAGAGTGTTTCCCCAAAATCCTACTAACGGGGTTGCATTGAGTTTTAAACGCTCCCGCCCTAGCTTCTTGGCATCTTAAGCCTCGAGTGAAAGTACGTCCGCTGAGCTTCCTCCATCAACAAGTATTCTCCTAACTCGGATGTTTGATATCACCAAAGATACCACCAAAGCGTCATTATGGGGTTGATGCACAGTATTGGCTTCAGTTGTAGAAAAATTAATAAAATCGCTAGTAGTTAATGTTATTCTCACTTCTTCACTTCTAGGTACTCTTCGAGCCTGCCTAGCTTTCTCCTTTCAACTTCGATTGGATTCTCCTCCAGCTGGTCCTCCGAGAATGGTTCGAATTTTACGCGGTGGTGGTGAGTCCTCTTTCCCATGCTTTTTGTTAGCCTTTCCTGCGCCCTTTCTTTTTTTATCCACATATTCTTTCAGGCGCCCTTTTTGGATAAGAGCCTCAATGGCCTCTTTCAGGTCGTAACTCTCTGACGTTGAGTGCCCATGGTCCTGGTGAAATAGACAGTACTTGTCCTTATTCAGCCGGTTGGACCCCGCTCTTATCCTAGCAGGCCATTTCAATGTTTCTTTATCTTGAATCTCCATTAGGATCTGTTCAAATGGTACCACCGTGGGGGTGTACTTTTCGAATTGGCTAGGGGGTAAGCTTTTCCGAACTGGCTTTTCCTTTCTGCTTGGGTGACCATCAAGCCTCCTCTTTCGTGACTCTTTTTGGTCTTGTTCACGTCGAGTTATTGACTTGTCCCGATCTGCGGTGGACGCTTCCATTCTAGGTTCCTGGTCTCGACCACCCAAAAAATAAGTGATGAAATCCCTTGCCAACTCACGGAATGAGGCAATCGACTTTGTTTAAGCTGCCTGAACCATCGTCGTGATGGTCTAGTGAGCGAAAACGAAAATGCTCTACACTTGATTGCATCCTAGACTCCATGGAGTTCCATCCATGATCGGAATGTATCTAAGTGTTCAACAGGATCTTTTGACCCATCGTATGGCTTCATCGTTGGGAGTTTGAATTTCGTCGGAACCTCTACCTTCATAATATCATCAGTGAAAGGAGGGTCGACTTGGTCTACAAGATTGTCCAAGTCGAGCCCATCTTGGTCCTGCACCTTTTTCATGTCTCCAAGCTAGTCTTGTAGGTTTCGTAACTCTGCAGTCCATGGCTGACTTTCGACTTCCCCATGTACCAGCTCTTGTCTTCGTTGATTGATCAGATCTCGTAGGTCGGTTCCCAAATCTGACTCCCTTACCTAGACACTTGGGCCTTTGGTAGCTCTAGGGGTATAGAACTCTTGCAGATTGGTTCGTGGCTGATTGCTCCTTACTGTGCGGGTCCTGGACCAACACCCTTCACTCCTAGAGGCAACTTTTTGATAGTTCAATCGGGCTTTTCTCTGGTCATTTCTGCCTAGCCTAAGTCTTTTCGACTTTCTTTTGGGGTCTTATTGTGTCTTTGACAAGAGCGTCGGTGGCAGGGACTTTTCCTTAAGCAGGATCATGTACCAGAGGTGGTGCGACATGATGCTCGGGGCGTTGCCCATTGCCCTTCTGCTTGCCTGTTTCAGCTCTCCTTTGGGAATGGGGGGGCTCCGCTGCTGCTGGTGGTACCTCCTGGTTTTCGGTGATGGCGACCATGATCGGGTTGGGTCTTTTGAGTAACTCAACAAGATGATCGATGCTCTCCACCATACCGTTCACCTTATTTTCCAAAGCGGCCATCTTTGGATCAGCGTGCTCCTCTACAAGTTCGGGTCGTTCATGCATCTCTCCATATTGACCCCCAACTTGAATTTGATTATGAACTCTGGCAGCCACTCTCCTTGGAGCGTGCTTGTTGTCAGACTCAAAGTCATTAGCATGGTTGCTATGGCTAACGTTGTTCGTCATTTTTTAGAAGAAAAGCGTACGTGATTAGCTTTTTTGGTAGAACAATACTCTTCCCCACAGACGGCGCCAACTGTTGATACCAAAAAATGGTTGCTCGAGATCAACGGCAATATTTGTATTACCAGGAATAGAGTAACCTACAAGATGACAAAAATGTTATAACTGAAGTCATCATTAACCAGCGCCATAATGCGCCTTACTAAATGCTCCAGGGCGGTTATAAGTCTGATGGCTATATAAAGGTCAGTTTTTCCACCAAGGAGGGCAAGCTAACTTAAGCACTCTAAGCTAAGTCATTCTAAAACTCTTGAGCTCTCTATACTCTACCTGTTTTCCAACTCATTTCTGACTTAAGCATCGGAGGCCCTGTGGCTCACACCACACCGGTGGCTAACGTTGTTTTGTCATCTTGCAGGTTACTCTATTCCCGGTAATACAAATACTATCGTTGATCCCGAGGAACCATTTTTCGGTATCAACACCTCTTAAACATTCCCTTAAAAAAACATACCTCTTAAACATTATTATAAAGTGAAATGGTCGAAAATGGCTAGGTTTTAGAAATGGGCTTTCTACGAAAATAGTCAAATGGGAAAAAAATTACATAACTCATTTAAATTAATTAGCAAAATTAGTCATCTCTTTATAATTTATTTTTAATTAAAAAATCGTTAGAATGCCAAATGACATTAATTCTCCCTGACATTAATACTCCCTGACATTAATACAATACTACTAAATAAATACAAAAAAAAACAAAAACATATAAAAAAAGGTTTCTAGGGTTGCTACTCACCAATGCGTCCGCGACCCACCACCTATGCAACTCCCTAGGTTGAAGATGAGTTTATTTACAAAAATGATATTATGTTTGGTATTATTTAGTATTAATAGAGTATTTATTAATAGAGTATTATTTGTAAATACACTATTAGTATTAGGTTATATAAAGACTAATCAAATTTAGAAATTAATTATAGTATTGTCACCTAATTTTTATAATACCGTATTAATGAATATTTGTAATACAATATTAAAATGTATTAATGACTATAGGTGCAAGTAGTTTAAAATTTACAATATTATTGTTTGTAGAGGAATTAAAGACAATAATCTGTTTGGATGTGGATTTTGGAGGAGAAGTTGTGGATTTATTTTTTAAAATTTTATTTATCTAGACAATTATTATAACAAAATTTGTGCTTTATCTATACATAATCTCGCTGTAAACACGAGATTTCGACAGATAAATAAGATCGAGACACGTGTAAATACAGAATATGTATTTGTATACTGATTTGAATATGTTCGAGCATGGAGTACAATCTCTAAATTTATTCCTTTGATTCTTTCTCTCTCATATACAAACATCTCAAGGGCTATCAAGCTTATTCTCGAGATTAAATTGGTCTCAAGGGATTTGCAGCTTGTTCTTGAGGTTGAACTTGTTTCAAGGGCTTTGCAGCTTGTTCTTAAGGTTGAATTTGTCTTGAGAGATTCACAGCTTGTTCTCAAGGTGGACTTTGTTGATGTTGGATTTGTCTTTGACTTGTAGATCTTCTTTGCTGATCTGTCTCTGACTTGTTGATCTTTAATCGTTCGTTGATTTGTTGATCTTCTTTGTTGATCGATCTCTGGCTCGTTGATCTTGAGGTTGATCGATCTCTAACTTGTTGGACTTTGATCGGTCTTTGACTTGTTGATCGTTCTCTGACTTGTTGATCTTTGATCGGTCGTTGACTTGTTGATCTTCCATGATGATCGGTCGTTAACTTGTTGATCTTCCATGATGATCGGTAGTTTTCTTGTTGATTTTCTATGATGATCAGTATTTGACTTGTTAATTTTTTTTATCGGTCTTTGACTTGTTGATCTTCTTTATAGATCGGTCTTAGACTTGTTGATCCATTTGAATGATGAACTCGAAGAATAAGATGTGTTTCTTCGTATTTGCTTGTCAGTATATGGAATTTCTTGATTTTCGAAGTCATTTTGGACTTCAAAAGGGTGTTTGATCCTTGGAGATTTGGAAAGTCTTCACTTTGGTGGAATTCTCTCTAGAGTTTCAGATTTCAGGCCTCCTTAAAATGAAGGAGAGCTCCTCTATTTATAGAGCTCTTTACGAACCATGGGCTTGGGCTTAGCTCTTGGGTTTGGCCTTTTGGACTTGGACTTGGTTTGGTTCACTAAGCGAACTTGAGTCTGATTTAGTTTTGACCCAAATTTGGGATAAACCAACTTTTTACTCAATTTAATTTTTAAAAATATTGTCCCAAAACTTGATATAACCTTTTCAATAAATTAGGGAAAATGTTGTGTCAATCTATGACTGGTTGAAAGTTCTCAATCAACACTCGCATTCTCATTAATATTGGTCTATTTATCTCTTTTTTGTAAAATTTTTTAAGTATTTAATTTATTTGAATAGGGGTAGAATATTACCATTTGCATGCATAGTTCTAATTGAAATTTAAACGGGGAAAGAAAAATTCTTAAAAAATAAAATATAAAGCTTACCCTATAAATAAAATGACATTCATTCATGTTTAATAACTAAATTTGAGTTTCTAAAAAAAACTAAACTTGTCCATTCACCGAAATGGTCGATGACCTGATGGTTTCATTGTTCGGTGGAAATTCAGTTGTATCATTTTTTAGAATTTATGGTCTCCATTCCCCAATTTATACTAAAAAAACTAAATTTGTCCATCCATGTTTATTTATTTATTTATTTTTCACAATATATCCTTATATTTAATTCTCATTGATTTTTTTTTTTGGCAATGGATAAATGAAAAAATAATATTTATTTTATATGGTATCAAAATGGCATTCATTTGATATTGTTTATAATTTTGACATAAGATAAAAAATTTATTTGAGAAACTTGAAATTATTAAATTCTATTTGTCATTTTGAATTCATCTAAATATATATATATATATATATATAAATTAATATTAATCTCTTAATTTTTTTTAAATGATCTTTAAAAATTAACATTTTTCTCTCTAAATTTTAGAAATATGTTTATATTTTATCTTTACTTGCATTAACATTATTGAATCAAATTCCATTAATATTAATTTCAAATTTACGATAAGATTAATTTAATTTTACTTTTTAAAAAATTATATTCCATTAATATTAATTTCAAATTTACGATAAGATTAATTTAATTTTACTTTTTAAAAAATTATCTAATAACTTAATAAAATACTTAATGCAAAGTTATATATATATATATATATATATATATATATATATATATATATATATATATATATATATATATATTTTTGGTTCAACAAAAGGGTGAAGTTCGAACTCGTGACCCTTTTCATTCATAGGTATATCACAAAGTTCATAATGTTTTTTTACATATAGATAATAGATATTAAAAATCATATAATTAATTTTTTTAGTTTATCCAATAACTCCATCAAATTAGTAGTCAAATATCAAAATACAATTACTAAGACCGTGTTTGATAAATATTTAGACCTCATTTTGATAACCATTTCATTTTTTATTTTCTGTTTCTAATTTTTTAATTTTTAGTTTTTGGTTTTTTGTTTTAAAAAATAAAAATCATATGTGTTTGATAATTGATTCTAATTTTATATTTTTAAAAATTAAAAACCAAAAAACATGATTGATAACTGTTTTTTATTTTCAAACATGACATTTTATTTTGATTTTTTAAATTTTTTACTATTTATTCTTGATTTTTTCATACTTTTTTTAAAAACGAAAACAAAAACCTGTATTTAAAAGCTACTTTTTTTAGTTTTTTTAATTTCTTTAATAGTTTAAAAACATTTTGAAAATTTTAAAAACAAAAACCAAAATTGGTTATCAAACAAATCTGTTTTCAAAAAAGTAAAAACGAAAACAGAAAACCAAAAATGAAATGGTTAGCAAACGCGCCTTTAATTTTTAGTTTTTGGTTTTTGAAATTTAAGCTTATTTTTCTCAAATTTCCAATAATATGCTTCGTCTTTCCTATAATGTATTTGTTTTTCTCAAGAAAGTAGATGCCAACCAAATTTAAAAAACAAAAACAAGTTTTTGAAAGCTACTTTTTTTTTCCAAATTTGGGTCTGGTTTCTAGAAATATCGATAAAATGTAGATATCCAAATAAACAAAAATATATGGTAAACTAGTTGTTGTAAGCTAAAGTTTCAAAAACCAAAACTAAAAACAAAATGTTTGTCAAATGAGCTTAAATTATTTGAATAGCTAGAAAAAATAGGGAAATTGTAGATAATGTATACATTTCATATACTTATTAAAAGAATATCTTTTTTTGTTCCAAAAAGCCATTGATTTAATTGGATTATTTAACCTATTAAATAATTTTAAAAAACAAAATTAAATATTCATTAAGATACGTCAAATCAAACACCCATAAAATAAGGTGGAAATAACTCATTTTTAACTAAAAATATATTTTATCAAACAATTTTATCAAACAAGATCTTATTTGTGTATAAAATATCTAACATTTGTTATAAAATATTTTACCAAATCATTCACAAATCACCATAACGCCATTTTAAAATCTTCAAATCTCATTCGACTGATTGAGTTCTTTGCTTCTTCTTCAATCCCAATTACCTTCTTTCTTTTCCTCATTCCCTATCTCTTTATCCTCCTCATGATTCTCAATTACAATTGCATTCAATGGGGATTGAAATGAGAAAACTTTATATTCAAATTACAAGATTGGTCATCCGTTCTTAGAGTTTCTTCACCTCTTCCAACCTAAAAAAGTTTAAGCTATTTTCATCTTTCTTGGAGCTTCTTTCTTACTCCAACCTTTTCTCTTTCAAATAAGAGGTGTAAGTCTTTTTTTTTTTCTTCATATTTTTATTTTAAATTTCTTCGCCGACTCACACGTCATCTCCTACATACTACCATTTTTTTTCAACTTCTACGCAATTTGATCTTTACCACACTACACTTCCAGATTGGTCGACATCAACATTCCAGTGATCACACACGATTTGATGTAAGAATGAGAGTATCCCACGGTCGTGTACTCCTTCAGCTTACAATATTTCTAATTTTATATACTTTCAAGTGGAACAAACGCGGTCCACGAATACGCATACAAGTGGAACAAACGCGATCCACGAATACACATACAAGTGTAAACAACGTGCATCCCTTAGTGTACATATGAGTACACAGTGAATTCCAGTAAAATTTGATTTTTGTTTTACAGATTGGTTGTCATCAACGTTCTAGTGGCCACACATGATTTTATGTAACAAAGAGAGCATCCCCACTTTCGTGTACTCCTCCAACATACAATATCTATGATTTTATACAGTTTTAGGTGGAGTAACCGCTATCCACAAGTATACAACACAAGTGTAAGCACCGTTTAACATGCATTCTTTGATGTACATATAAGTACACAGTTTATTCCAACAAAATTTATTTATTTGCAGATTGGTCATCATCAACGTCCTAGTGATCACACATGATTTAATGTAACAAAGAGAGTATCCTCATTGTTGTGTACTCCTCCAACCTACAATCTTTCTGATTTCATATAGTTTTAGATGGGGAGAGTATGCACACAACTGTAATCACGTTTAAAATGCATCCCACATAATGAATTCTAGCAAAATTTACAATTCTAGCTACCGTATGTCAGGTACTATGTTATTATTATTTTTATTACTAACTAAATTTTCGTTTAAGAATTTATTATTAATTTATTACAATATGTGTAAAGATGTGTAACAATATGTATCGTCAAATTTATATTATTTTTTGTTTCCCATATTTCATAATAAATTAATCTTAACAACTTTTTTATTTTATAAACAAAATGAAATGAAAGGTTCAAATATTTTTAGGGAAATTGCACTAACTAGCTACTTTTAGAAAATTATTTGCAATTCTCCGCGAATGTAAAAGTATTTGCAAAACTATTCATCTGTTTTAAATTAAATAAATAATTTTTTTTAAAGGACCATCCTATCCCCAGTGAGATTAACGTATATCTTTATTGAATTATCAAGACAGTTATTTATTCCTTTCCACCTTCAATTATTCACCAATTTTGAAAACATTATATACACTGCCAAGTACTTCAATTTTTTTTTTTTTTTGAGAAACTTCAATTAATATAAACATTTTGAATGATAATTCATATGTATTTATCAATCATACGTATTCCTATCTAAATATTAATGTATTAAAGTTTAGAATTATGATTATTTTTTTAATATTGTATTATCACAAATTTTTTTAATTAAAAAAGTCATATTTTTAAATAATACAAATAAATCTCAAGTTTATGAATTAATACACATATGTGAGATAAATGCATATAAATAGAGAAAAATATCTTACTCGTGAAATACTATATTAATTCGACATTTATATCCCAACAAAAATAATGCAGTACTTATACTTAACATGATAGATACCACAAAAAGAACAATAATCTATAAACATTATTTATTTAAAACTCGTATTTATTTATTAATATGTGACTATTGATATTTTGCACTTCAATGTATTTGAATAATTAAATCATAATTCATTTTCATCAATCTCTTCTAGTTTTAAAAAGTTTTTTTTTTCGAGAAATAGTTTTAAAAAAATTAAATTGTAATGGATGAGTTCTACTTACAAAATAATTAAAAATGTAGGTAAATTTTAAAGTATTCGTATTTACTTATTAATAATCGTATTATCATTAATACTACATTATAAATATTTATTAATATTCGTATTAATCATTAATACTGTATTTATAAATACTTATTAATATTCGTATTAATTATTAATATTGTATTATAAATACTTATTAGTATCCATGTGTTATACCAATATTAATGACTAATATTGTATTATACATACTTATTAATGCTTGTATTAATAATTAATATTGTATTATAAATATTTATTAATGTCTGTATTAATAATTAATATTGTATTATAAATATTTATTAGTACATGTATTAATCATTAATATTGTATTATAATTTCCTAAAAAAAAATACTGTATTATAAATATTTATTAGTACATGTATTAATTATTAATACGTTTTAATAGTGTATTATAATACTCATTAATACTATACTATAAGAAAATATTTGATAATACTCGTTAGTACAAATGACTACATTTTTTATTTTTTAAAATGGATCGTGTTTATAATTATTTTAATAGTGTATTATAATACTCACAAAATTATTGTTAAATAATTAATTAATAATATAAATAAATATAAAATTTGATAAATTAATACTCATATATGAGATAAATACATCTTAATTGTAAAATATGGTACTAATTAGCTATTTATACTCACGTACAAAAATATAGTATTTATGCAAAACATGATAAATAACTCAAAAATAACAAAAATGCATAAATCCTTATTTATTTGAAATTCGTATTTATTTATGGGAAATTGTAATAGATAATCTATTCTAACCATTATTAATATCAATGACTATGATTGTTAATTAATTAATTATTTATTTTTTTGTCTAGAATTATAAAAAAAATTCAATTTCACCAATTCCTAAAAAAACGTATTTACTTATTTATTTGAAAATTAGAAACTCGTATTTATTTATTAATACGTGAAGTTTTTAAATATATTGACAAAATCAAAACAATTACCTACAAATGAATAAATAAATAAAAACTTGTATCAAATTTAAAATTAAAAAAAAAAAAAAAAAAAAAAAACTCTTTAAAACCCCACGATTTTGGGAGATTTGTTAAAGGCTGAAATATCGCAGTTGAAAAAATCCACATTTATTTTAAAATGTTAATTTAAAATAGGGGTATTTGTGTCTTTTTCCTATAAATGAAACTCTTTATTTAAAGCCGGTGATTACTTTTGCTAAAGTTTATTAATATGACTATTATTGTAAATATTTTCTATATTTAACTTACTTCTGCTAACCGCCCATATTTTTATTATCAAATTTATTTTTGGTATTTAGAAATTTAGATTTTATATTATTTAATTATTTAATTTTTTGTTGGTGGTTAGAAATGAATCTAAAATTTATTTTAATAATTCACATAAATTAGAAGTATTAATAATGACATAATAGTCAATTACAATCTAATTAATTATTTAATAAAATCAGATTTAGACCCTTTGTTTAAAGTTTTTTGAATGGTAAATATTTAATAAATAATTATCTAAAAAGTAGACATTTATTTAATTATCTCATAAAAATAAGTGGTTTTGAAATAAGAAGTTATGAGGGTGTATTTTTAGTTATAATATTTTTTTATGTGATTTTTTTTTAAAAGTTGGTAAATACTTCTGTTTAAATCTTCTGTAAATTAAATAAACACTCCTCGTGAGTTTGAAATTCCACCATTTTTATAAAGATAAATAAGAAATTATACCATCTATCTATTTTTAGTTCACAAGTGTTCTAATTAAAGCCAATTTTCTTTTTCAAAACATTTACAATAATACAGTCAATGCCATAGCTTCCATGAATAGTTTATGCACAAAACCCAATGACAATCTGCCACTTCCACTCAAATGAAAAATGGCAGAGAGATTCCCATTTGAAAAATGGCGAAAATGCGGTGGCGAAATAGTAGAAGGCGGCGGCGACGGTGGCTTCACGGCGAAGCACAACCCCAACGGTTGATTCCTCCGGTGGGGAAATAAGAGAATCTGAAACCCGAAAAAGGAAGAAAAAATGAAAAGAAGAGAGAATTTAAAGAAGAAAGAGAACTACAAAGGTATTAACAAAGGAACCAACTTCAACAACTCTGCCTCAATTATTAGGTAACTGACTTTAATTTACTCTCACTCTCTCTTTCTTGCAATGCTGTCTTATTCTTCAAGAATTGCCGTTAAAGCTTGAGCTTCTCTTTATCTATTTCTCTCAACCCACCATTTTTCTTTACTTGTGCTTCTTGTTTCAGGTCTGTTTGGCTGCTACACTATGCTGTTGCTTAATGCTGTTCATGGATTGTTAGGTTTGGTTTCTCTTTTTGTCTCTCTGTTCCATTTGTGAAATTACCCTTTTGTTGTTGTTGGGTTTTGTTTTGTGTAATGTAGGTTTTGTAACTGGGGTTTTGGATCTATGAAGTGGGTTGTGGAGTATTTGAAGAGATGGGGTCTGTGTTGACTGAGATTTGGAATTGAGTGAGTGGGAGTTTCTGAGAATGTCAATTTGGAAAAGAAAACCTTTCTCACTTCAATGTCAATGTCTCTGACCAAACCCCAACACATTGTTTTGGAGATTTTACTTTGGTTTAGGTTTGGATAAGAGTTTTGATAAATCTGTACTCTCTTTGTTTGTTAGACTGGGTCCCCTCTTTTGTCCATTTCTTTGACTGATAGGACTCCTTTTTCACTTGAAGAGACTTGGAGTTTGAGTTTATTGAGCTAAGTTTTGCTTCTGTATACTCTGCATCTAAAATCCTCTCATCTTCATCTATGGATGTTGAGCTATTGAATCTTAAGCATCAACATTTTGAGATCTATACATCTTTGATTACAGTTTACTCCATTTAGCTCTGATAGTTGCTTCCATTGTTCCAGTGTTTCTTTTTTTGCACTTAGACGGTATATTTTTATTCCATCACGAAAGTTTTAAAGTTAAAGCTTAGCTGACCTTTCCTTTTGGACAAAAAGAAAATAGAATTCTTGCTTCTTTTTTTCTTTCCATAATCTAATTTTTTAGTCCATTGAATTTAATCAAGCAGAATTTTCTTGTCATGCTTTTCTTTTTGTTACTTCCAAAGTCTCACATTTTTTTTCTAAACTTTCGGGGTTGTTTTTATTTTAGGACGATTAGTCCTCATTCTCGGGCATTATTTTACATTATTTCTGTTTAGTGTAGAATAATTTGGGTGATGCACAAGGAAGTTTAGAAATTAAAAGGGAAAAGATGATTCTACTAGCATTTCTTTGCTACTAACTTTAATGCCTTTTTCTTTTGCAAAAAAAAAATTAAAGCTTATGCTTTTGTCTTTTCATTTCATTCCTTTTTCTCCATCACCATATCCACACCACATGACTTGTTAATTTTCATTGGGGTTCTCACTTTTTTGCTTCAAAATTTGAATCTCCATTAGTTCTTAAGAGTTAAGACAAGCAATTGAGACAAAGATGTGGCTTTCTCAAGATTTGGAAGGACTAGCCTGTGTTTAGGATGTGCTTCAGATTTGACTAACAAGAACACTCATTGCATACATCTCTTGTGAAATGGGTAGTTGGATCTCCTCTTTTTTATGAAAGTAGTTGAAATGATTAGGTTGCCTCGTTTACTGTTTCGCTTTCGCATCATTACCATTACCGTGCCGACATCCTTATCAATCTCCCCTTCCACCTTTTTCTTTTCTTGTATGTTGGCATGGCCTTGGCTTCTTTCTTCCATTATTGTTTTGATCACATATTTGTTCTTTATATTTCAATTCTGCAATATATAACAATGTCTATTATAGAAGGTTGCTTCTTTTTCTTTGCATTGCTTTATCATGTGCTTCTTTCTTTGCATTAAGATGACTTCTTTGTGTTCAGCTGATTTGGATAATTTTCGAGTTCGTGATCGATAGTGGCAAATTCTCATAATGTTTATTACTCTGCAGGGAAAAGAACTTGTTGATATTACACCCAGATTTCTTGCTACCATTATAGGCTACCACTAGAAATCCTCCATGAGGCTTCAATCCCTTTTTGCAGCTGCATCTTTACTCTTACTTATATACACTCTCTCCTTCTCTGCTGCTGATCTGAACTCAGACAAGCAAGCTCTTCTCGATTTTATTTCGACAGTTCCCCATGGTCGAAGAATCAACTGGAATTCTTCTACCCCGGTCTGCACTACTTGGGTTGGCATCACTTGCAATTCAGAACTCTCAAATGTGCTTGCTCTCAGGCTGCCTGCCATTGGACTGCACGGTCCGATCCCTGCCAATACACTTGGAAAGCTAGAAGCTCTTAGAACTTTGAGTCTTCGATCTAATAATCTTAATGGAAACCTTCCATCAGATGTCCTATCTCTTCCCTCCCTAAAGTTTCTATATCTTCAACACAATAACTTTTCTGGCAAAATTCCTTCTTCCCTGTCACCTAGCCTTACCTTCCTTGATCTGTCCTTCAACTCTCTCACTGGGAGCATTCCGACATCGATACAAAATTTAACGCACCTCACTAGCCTCAACCTTCAAAACAATTCCCTGTCCGGATCCATTCCTGATATAGGTCACCTAAATCTTAAGCAATTGAACTTGAGCTACAACCATCTGGGTGGTCCCATTCCTGCTTCTCTGCAATCATTTCCTCCTTCTACCTTTGAAGGAAACTTACTGCTATGTGGCTCCCCTCTGAAAAATTGCTCCCTTGCTGGTGCATCCCCCTTACCCTCTCCTTCTCCTTCTGATTCAATCGCACCAAAGAAAAAGAGCGAAAAGAGAATAAATATTGGAGTAATCGTTGCCATTGCATTAGGTGGTTCTGCAGTGCTCTTCCTCCTGGTGATAATGATTATTGTCTGCTGTATGAAGAAAAAAGATGGTGAAGGTAGTACTGCTGCAGTGAAAGGAAAGGGTAAAAGGAGCGAGCAACCGAAGGAGGATTTCGGAAGTGGTGTGCAAGAGCCAGAGAAAAACAAGCTTGTTTTCTTTGAAGGATGTGCTTTTAATTTTGATCTCGAGGACTTGTTAAGGGCCTCAGCCGAAGTGCTCGGGAAAGGGAGTTATGGAACTACTTACAAGGCAATCTTGGACGAAGGGATAACAGTGGTAGTTAAGAGGTTGAAAGAAGTTGTAGCAGGAAAAAAGGAATTTGATCAACAAATGGAGATTGTTGGGAGGATGGGCCAGCATCCAAACGTCGTGCCTCTCCGTGCCTATTACTATTCAAAGGACGAAAAACTTTTAGTTTATGACCATGCCGTTGCTGGAAGCTTTTCGGCATTGCTCCGCGGTATGCTATATTAAATTTCTCATCATCATTCTTGCTTTTATGGATCTTTAGCTCTTTAACGATGAATTTCATGAGATAACTTTGCTCTCATCTCATTCTGCAGGAAGTCGAGAAGCCGGACAAGCACCACCGGATTGGGAAACAAGAGTGAAGGTTGCATTGGGGAGTGCGAAAGGCCTTGCACATATCCATTCAGCGAGCGGGGGAAGGTTCATCCATGGAAACATAAAGTCCTCTAACATCCTTCTCACACAAGACCTGAATGGTTGTATTTCAGATTTTGGCCTGACTCCATTGATGAACTCTCCTGCCATTCCCTCTAGAAGTGCAGGATATCGGGCTCCAGAGGTGATTGAGTCTCGGAAATCAACTCAAAAGTCTGACGTTTACAGTTTTGGAGTTGTTTTGCTTGAGATGTTGACTGGGAAATCACCATCCCAATCTCCAGGCCGTGACGACGTAATGGACCTTCCGAGATGGGTCCAATCTGTGGTAAGAGAGGAATGGACATCAGAGGTGTTTGATGTAGAGCTAATGAAGTACCAGAACATTGAAGAAGAGTTGGTTCAAATGCTTCAAATAGCAATGGCATGCGTGTCTCGAATGCCCGACATGAGGCCAACAATGGAGGAAGTCGTAAGGATGATTGAGGACATCCGATCATCTGACTCGGGAGCTCGACCATCATCAGAAGATAACAAATACGGGGACGGGGATGGGGACAATGACTTGGATTCTCAGACCCTGTAATTGCTCTTTATCTAACAGAGTGAGTTGTTGTCTTTGTGTGATGTAATTCTTTTATATTTGGAGGGTGTTATTGTTGTAGGTTTTGATTAGTTTGTTTGTATTTTAAGTTGTATCCATTAAAAAGTAGCCATGCTGGTCTTTCTCTTAGTTTCATTCATTTGTTGTCAAGTTTGAGTTGTGAATTTCATTTTGAACACTATCTTGCTACAACAGAATGTGCAAAATCCTTTGCAATAGCTATAATAAACATGTTGGGTTAAAATACCATTGTTTTTTATTCTCTGGAATTTTATGCTCGTTTTATTTTACTATTTCGACTTTGAAATGTCCAAGAACTAACTCATCAAATTTGAATTGGCTGTTAATTTTTCTAAGTGGAAAGGCTACTTTTAAGCTTTTTACAGTTAGATATTAGAATTGAATATTCAAAGAAACTAAAATCCAACAAAATAAAAGTGTAGAGCTCAAAATGGTATTTATAGCCATAATTTTGCCAGCACAACCTTTCATTATTGACTCACATGTGCTCAGCACAACCTTTGATTATTGACTTTATTACATAATAATTGCATGATTATTGACTTTATAGCAATAATAAATACCATGACTTTTTTATTTTATTTTAAGATTTATTATATAAAGTTGTTAGAGATTCATTATGAATCTAGCATATGTTTTTAACATTAATATTATATGACAAATACCAAGAGATGAATATAAAAGAAAAAAAACAAATACCAAGTGATGATTCAAATTTACTTATACGTATAACCATGACTTTTTATTTATGAATATACATTTATGTTGGTTAACCAAATTTATATTTTTTAAGTGAAGTAAAAATAAGCTAAACATTGAGATACTTTATATCTTATATTAATTTTAAAACTTTAAAGTGTAGTTGGAGAATCGTTTTTGGACTATTATGTCCATGTAGTTATTTGAAAATTTAAGAAATGTCATTACATATACAATTATTTCAAGAAGCACGTCCATGGTAATGGTGATATGATTCATTTTGCATTTTCTAAAATAATGTATTTAAAGACTACAATTAATGAAAATAATAATTAGTCATTGTCACAAATATATAAAAGGTTAAAGATTAGAAGGTTAAAAGACCTTTTATCCCATTTAAAAGAATTTATACTCCCCCTCATAATTATAATAATGATTCATAATCAATTTTGTAAGTTTTAGAATTAAAAGCTTTGTAACTAACCTTACCTTTTTATTATAAAATGAGGTTTCATCTTTATTTCTTCTCCAAATTTTGGTTTGCTTTTTTCTATGGCTCTCAAATGTTCTCAATCTTCAAAGCCTCTATAGTTGTTTTTTCTATAGTTGTTGTGTCGAATCAATATTTCAAATTTGATTTATGATTGTCAACTCTACTTTTATAAAGTCGACCAACAACATTTGTATAACAAATTATAAAGCAAACAAGTTCAAGAACTGATGTATATAACTATAGATTTGAATTTCTTTGTTGTTATTATTTATGTTGTTCTCGTATTTGTAACATTATTGTATATTTTGTTGTTATTTTATTTAAAATATTTGGTTTATAATACTAATTTTTTCTCAAATAAAACTTTCATAATATAGGTTATCCAATTTTCATCCCTCTAATACTTATTTCTTTATATTTTATCTTATTTTGTATTCACAGTCTTTTATCAATCTATTGTCACTTCTATAATGTTTGACCTTGGAAGGAGTCATTTGATTATAAGGTAAAATATATCTATGTTTTTTGCATAACAAATGTTTTTTTCTTATTATTGTTCTATCCTTTTTTTTCTTGTTTTCTTTTTGTTTGAGATGCATTAATATTTTATTTTATACAACAAAAACTAATTTCTTAGATATTCAAAAATTTATGTATCATTTCTAATGTTATATACATTATTCTTTATATGAAATTAAGTTTATTATATATATATATATATATATATATATATATGAAAATTAGAATGTCAATTTATATTTCTTATAATTTCAAATATGTTTTACATATTTTCCACATTTACAACATATTTATATTTCTTATAATTTCTAATATGTTTTACATATTTTCCACATTTACAACATATTTTCACCACTTACAAAATAAATGAGCTAATTTATTATACCGTTTATTTGTATAAATATTGTCAATTATTTCGTCAACAAAAAAAAGTACCCTAAATTATAGGGACTTTTGCGTGTATATTATAAAAGAGTTAAAATATTTCATGAATAGCATAATAATGAAAATATTTGTACATAGCAAAAAATGTAAATTGATTGACTTCCATATTGATAGATTCTATCAATAGAGGTTGATAGAATCAATTACTAATAAATAAAATAAATGGATAGACTTCCATTAGATTAATAAAATTAATAGACTTCCATCACTGGAGAATGATAGATTCTATCAAAATCTTCAAGCAATAAGGGTAAAAAGAGATTTAAAAAAATAGGCAAAATTTGCTATAAACGAATTATTTTTAAAAAGTTGTTATAATTGTAAACTGTGGTAAAAAAGTTTCTATACGGTGCAAATTCCCTAAATTATAAGAAGAATTAAAAATATATAATAAATTTTTTGTGGAACATGATTTTTTAAATAAAAATATTGATATGAAGGGATGTAGGTTTGTTTAAGTTATAATATTGGAATAATAAAAATCTAATTACTAACTAGCCAATTAATAATAAATAAGAATAAAAGTGTTTAAATTACAATGTTGAAATAAAATGACCTTTTATAATTTAAAAGTTATTTTTAATCATATTTATGATAGAGAAATATTTATTTATGGTTATGAGGTTGAGTTGAATTAAAAAAAAATGTCAAACTTATAAAAGAAAAAATCATAAATGTGTCCGTAAAAATAAGGGAAAAATATTTTTTTAATCTTTAAATTTGAAATGAAGTTTTAATTTAGTCCCAATGTTTGTTTGAAAAATAAATATTTTGTCCTTCACATTTCGATAATACTCTATTTTAATCATTTAGATAACAAACCTATTAAAAATATTTTTTTAATCTTTAAGTTTGAAGTGAAGTTTTAATTTAGTCCCTATGTTTGAAAAATAAATATTTTTGTCCTTCACATTTCGATAATACTCTATTTTAATCATTTAGATAATAAACCCATTAAATAAGGTAACACAATGTTGAGTAGAATTATGGATGACTAATTTTAAATTTAATAGATTGATGATGTGGATATATTAAAATTTTATTTTTAATATAAAATATAATAATAAAACAGTAAATTCAAAATAAACAACTTCCATTTTTAGGGACTACATGAATATTGGTTTTTGAGGGAGGGAGATGAAAGGGGTTGGGTTTTGAGGGAGGAAGAGGAAGGGGGAACAACCCTCCTTCCATCCTCTCTTTCCAATCTCTCGTTTCAACCTTTCTTTTAATCCTCTCATTCAAACCTCTCATCCAACCTGTCATTCTAACTCTTCATTTTAATCCTTCTTTTAAATATTTTTTTATAAATAAATATGAGTGATATATTATTATAGTTTTTTATAAGATAATTGTGTTAAAAAATTAATAAAAATAACTTGTTAACCTTTAAAAAAAACATTTATAAATTATTGATATTTTGTAAATTTGGGTCCGGTATTTTAGCAGTTGTTTCAATAATCTTGTGAGCTTCATTATAGGTTTTGTCCATAAGACTTCCTCTTGCAGTTACTTTGAGGATCGCCTTGCCATGATTGGACAAACCATTATAAACATTTTCCATTCGGAGGGTGTATGGCAAACCATGGTATAGAAACTTTGCTATAAACCTTTGCACCGTTCACATGCACCTTCAATGGTTTCATAGTCCTCTTGCCTAAAGCTAGTAATTTCATGTCTAGAGTTCATACTTCGTGAAGTAGGGTAATATTTTGCCAAAAAACTTTCAAAAACTTGTTCCAAAGTGTACTCATGTGGCAACGTGTTTACCTAGTATCTGGCTTTATCCTTTAATGAATAAAGGAACATAAAAAGTCAGGTGTCTTCTAGAGAAACATTGACTTCCTGGTTAACATCACTAATACCTAAGAAGGTTTGCAAATGTTGATGGGGATCTTATGAAGGGAAACCACAAAAAGCATCACTAACTCGAAGCATGTTATACATGTTATTAGTAAGAATGAGATGCCTACCTACATCGTCTGGTCTAATAATACCTAGATACGCCACATGATGCAACAGTCCCGCTTGAGTCCTCATGACGCTGTCTCTTCATATACAACCTAGATTGGGGGTGGATTAAGGTCTGCACCATCTCTCGCTACAACTTCTACACCTGCAACAACTGGTGGGTCAATCACTCCAGGGTGATGTTGTGCATTTAGGTTCATCCTCTCTTATTCTCTCATTCTATACTTTCGCCTTCTCCAATGGAGAGTTCGCTCAGTTTTGGGATCAATCGAAAAAGTTGTGCTCATACACATATCACACTAAAACGTTTGAAATAAGTGATTTTTTTTTGTGATTTTTTTTTAAACAATAAAAAAATAATTAATAAATTGACACAGTCCCCGGCAACAATGTGAAAAATTTGATGGGTTGCGGAATGCTAGGTTGCTTCGTGTGATTTTTATTTCATACTCGCGCAAGCATAAGCAGTTTACAACAAGTAATAAGTAAATTATCGATACCAATAGGGACTGTGATGTAGCAAAAGATGATGTTTAGAAAATGAACAGAAAGTAACGAATGGGTTTATTTTTTATTGGTTTGCTTGCATAAAGTAAAAGAAATAAGAATGTGATGTAAATATGTGATTTGAGAAAGTAAGGTGCAACTAGGGCACTCATGGAATGCGTTCACAATATTAGAAAGAAATGTACGGTAAGGAAAAACTATCATACTTTGCCTAAGAAATGTCCACTTCAGCATTTGTTCGCATTGAGCCCAACTTCCGTTGCAACTCAATGTAATGATAATCGACGCATCGTATGCAGTAGTAACTTGTTTATCCTTAAACTCCGATTTAAAGTACAAAAGACTTAATACTAAGCTACTAAACATGCAAACTAGCCTTATGTCATTTCTTCTTTCGATTTACAACCTATTAGCGCGTGTGGATGACTGGTCGACACTTACTATTAAGTTAAAAACACTAGTTAACATGCTCTGATTATTTCATCTCTAGATCTATCTAGCACATGCGTAAACTATTCCATTTTCCCTAACTTAGCCTTAATGAAATTAGTTCATAATGCAAACAAGAAACACAGAGTTGTAATGGTTCTTTCTTATAGTCTCCTTCTAGGTCATCTCGAATCTTTTTAATTTGGATCGGTAGCCAAATTAGCGCAATAGAATCTTACTGATTGATAGTTGCCAATCTTGTCGTGTGATTTAAGGTATGAATCTTGTGATTTCCATAGTTTGTCTTATAGTTGTCCTGTTAGTCAACAATTGCTCTTCACTTGATTCTTCCCTTATTTGCTTGTGTGTGACTTGACATCTTTTTCAAACTACTACTGTCGCATGATTTAGCTCCGCATCTTTCTTTGCTGACCACATAGTTTGATCGAGTTCTCTACTTTGCATTGATCCATGTTGTTTTGCATTGTTTGATCTAGCTCTCGTTCTGCATCGCAATTCCTATAAAACTGCTGATTAATATAAGCCATTTCCAAAATGCGCATTTAAAGTATAATTTCAGCATTTTAGCATTATAATGCATATTCCTCCAATTATTCCTCTAATGCGTACGCATTAGCCTTTTTCACCTTTTACTTTTTATTTTCACCTTTTTCACATTATATTTTTCTATAATAAGAACAAACAATGACTCTAAAATGTTCTAAGTACCGACTCCAATTGAGAGTTATCAGGTAATTTAACGTCCATCTCCAAAAACTAGAGTGTAACTACACAAACAGGAAAACCAACGACAAGACTAATCCAATAAGAAAAAAAAAGTAAATCATTCAAAACTATGGTCTTTATCAAAATGCATAACTAAAGCTCCAAAAATAATCTAACTGTCCAAACTGGGGGAAGACTGAATTATACGTCTATCCCAACTATCCTTGCCTCAAGCTGGGCATGCAGTCTAGTTGTTACCATTAGTCGCTTACTATTTGATAGAAGCCTGCCCCTACAGTGATACTTCAGGCTCAGCTCTGATCTTTGTGCTTGACAGTCTTCTTCTTCCTTTTCCAATAGGACTCCAATGAGCCCATCTGCCATGGACGTTGGTGAGGACATCGACAATTCATCATAGCCCCATTTCTTATTTTTTTTTTTTCAACATGTGTCTCCCCTAAAACATCATACTCTTTTCACCAACATCTTTACCGTGATAAAAAAAACATCAACCACTTTTCGTGCCTCTTTTCACCTTCGTCTTCATCACCACTTTGATCCCCTTCACCAAAACCTCTAGAGCAAGCTTCCTTTGAGTCATCATTCTCATGACCGAGGGAGTTCAATTTGTGCTTCCACCGAGGTTTGTTAACAACCGTACCTTTAGATATGGATCTTATGTGAACTAGCAATTGTTAAAACCTTCCTCAAATCCCTATCAACTCCTCCCAAACACCAGTTCTCTCTCTCCTCTTAGAGCCTCTAAACGGCTCACGCTTAAATCTTCAAAGAAAACCTATAGGAGCCAAGTAACGAACCCTGTGATGCCCCCAAATGTCCAAAAGCAAACTATCATCAGAGCCCTCCCGAAGTCAGTACAAGAAAAAGGGTATTGGCCGATCTTTTTTTTGTCGTCTACCACAAAACGTTAGTCAAAACAATATTAACCGACGGTTTCAATACTATCGGCCAATCATGATTTTAGTCGACGATTTTTTAAAAACCATCGGCTATTCATTTAATTCGTCGACGTTTGAAGGAACGTCGTCTAAGATCAACAATTAAAAAAAAATTATATAGTAAACTTTGGCCTGACGGTTTTAAAACCGTTGGCTTAAAAAAATTATTTTACTTTTAAATTAAACTTTTGCCGACGGTTTTAAACTTTAGCCAACAATTTTCAAACATGTCGGCTAAACTTTTTCACTTGCCCCTAATGTTTTTTTTAATTTTTGGTGGTCTCTATTTTACTTTAGGTGACGGTTTTAAAAAACCGTCGGCTAAAAATTTCATTTCTCCCAATTTTTGTTTGCTTTTGGCGGTCAATGTTTCAGTTTAGCCGACGATTTTTTTTGCCAAAGTTTTATTCCATGCCATTAATCCAAGTAAAAAAACACATTTTCTCTCCTTCCCCATTTTTCTTTCCCTTATTCTTTATAAATCCCACCATTTACACATTTTATTTCTTCTCCATTCTTCTTCCACCACCCTCTACCCCCCATCTCATCTTCTCTATTAGAGATCATCGTTTTCTTCGTCTCGCTAATGTTCTAGTTCTCATGCTTAGCCCAAAGTCGGATTCTTCAACCGCAAGGAACTATGACGGAAGCCTTGGAAAAATGTTCATTACTCGCCTATGTTCTTCCCTTCTTTGTCGTCTTCGTGTCTTCACTCTATATATTTTTTGGTCGAGCTTTCTAATACCTTCGAAACAACGATTGGATCTTGGGGGGAGAATTGAGATGGAGGATGAGAAGCTCTATTTTTTTCCTTATCACTCCTTTAGTTTTGTATTAAAGAAAAATGATGTTTTTGTAATAACTAATGGAAGAGTTTGTAGGATCGAAAGGCAACACTAGAGGGGGGTGAATAGGGTTCGCCAACTTTATAAGTTATTTAAAAATAATACTTTTACGATCTAAGTTTTGTTAATATAAAATCACCCAACAATAAATTATAATATGCAAGAATTAAAATCACAAAAAGTAAAAGTTAATGAGAGAAAACACCGAAGTTTATAGTGGTTCGGAAATCCTACTCCACTCCCCCCAAGACTACTTCTTGGGTATTTTACTAGGCGATCCTCTTGCGGGTGAGAACCAAACCGACACGACCCTCTTTTTCCTAGGCTAAAGAGAAACCTAAATCCTTTTCACGGGTTCAGGATTAAACCACTACTACCCTCTTTTTTAAGGCTAAAGAGAAACCCAAATCCTTTTACTGGTTGAGGATTAAACCAATTGTATTTTCTCACAACCCAAGGTGTACCCCACACCTTAATACAAATCCCAAATAAAAAATAAAAATGAAACCTTACAATATACCTCTTGTAGGCAAAATACACAAGTTAGGCGTTGACAACTTCTTCACAAAATTTGCGATGCGCCAATTCAAGAATGTGTGAAGCAAATGACACTTTTTGAAACTTTGAGAATGATAATGTTGCTGTCTTCTTTTTGTTATGGAGGCTATAGATTTTATAGGGTTAATATGAAAAGGTGTCCGTTGGATTTAGGGCAAAATGATTTACGGACGAGATTTGATGAAGATATGATGAATTGTGCCCATTAGATTTAGGAAAAAGGTGTATATGGATGGGATTGAATGATTAGAAGATGAAATGAGTTTGGGTTAAAAAGAAAACAATTTGAAAATGAAAAACTTGTTTTTTTTTCTTAGGCGATTTTTCTTCAAATCTTCATTTGTCCATATCTTCTTCATTTTAACTTCTATTTGCACGATTCAAAATGCTTTGGAATCGTCTCTCCAAGATCTACATAATAAACGCTTAAAAACTCCAATAATATCAGTACAGAAAAATCAAGTTTGTTATCATCAAAACATTAATTAATTAATTAAAATTAATTAATTTGAGATAATTGGTCAAAAAGCCAACAGAGTTTTAATTTATTGAGGTTTAAAATAATTTTGTGCTATTTAGTTTTGGGTTTTTCCTCATAATTTGTGTTTTTTTTCCTTTTTAATTTCATGTTATTCTTAAATAGTTTTGTGCCATTTTTTCAATCAACCTCATATGTTATGCCATGGAAGGAATCCTTGAAGTTTTAACTATTCCTACATTTTCTCCTTAAACAATTTTATTGGCAAAAAGAATCCATAATGACTCCAAACGAACATAGGACAATTTCAGTTCGTTCATTTTTTTTAATATTTTAGTCGATGGTTTAAAAATATTTATATAGCCGACATTTTTTAAACCATCGGTTATTAAAATGAATAATTGACGTTAAAAAAACGTTGATCTAATTTTAAACAACTGACGTTTTAGAAAAAAACGCCGGCTAAAGATTCTCCAAAGATGATTGACGAGTGATTTTTCTAACAGTGTAAAAAACGTCGTACAATTTTTAGCTTACGGTTTTTAGATCTTAGTCAACATTTAAAACTGCCATCTAAGACCTTTTTTCTTGTAGTGAGTCTAGATAGAACTTTTTTTTTCTCTATTTAGAGAGAGAACGATTTTCATTATTGTTTAAAATAAGTTATAATTGAAATTAGATACATATAAATTTAAATCTCTTTCAAATCAACATACTTAGGTCATAAAATCTTTTGGGGCAAAACATGATTTAAAATTCAAATTTTTTTCCTCATAAACATGATACATAATAACCACTAGATTATGAGTTTAAACTAGATTATGAGTTTAAACTAGATTATGAGTTTAAATTGGTTGAGAACAGTAAACTTAGGCGTACCTGATGACTGTCGGAGTGCTGATGATCATGGAAAAACGACCTACAACAAAAGGTCAGTCTACAGAATCTATGACTCTAAGCTCTGATACCAACTGTAAAGACCCGACCCGAATGGGGTTCTAAAATAGGCCTTTACCTCAATGCATGCATTCAAAACTACAGTCAAAATGCAACATGGTGTTTCGGATTCTAAGTAAAAACTAAAACATAAACATCCATTTAAAAGTCAACATAAATTCCTGAAACCTGTCCCTGTTTCCAAGCACCTGTTCCAAGACAAATACATTTCCAAAACTCACTCTGATCAGAGATTTATTTAAACATTCAAGCTTTCCAATAGTTACAACAATGCTAGAATTCAGAAATACATTCAGAAAACAACCTAGGGCTCCGTGCGCAACTACATGCATTCAGAGGACATGTAAAACATCAAAACATAAATACAAGACTCAAATTTTGAACAACTGGTTTCCATGATCACAGCTCCTCCTCCAGCCATCCTGTCTCGCACCATGGTTACCTGTGGAAAACCACAAAATAAGGGTGAGTAACGAATTACTCAGTAAGAATCCCCAACCGGGGTACAATACGATATACATGGTCATCTAGCAGAAAGGTATGCAAGCTATGAATATAAACACAGAATATAGCACATAGCTTAAATCCACATATAATCATCGGATGCCAACTCAGGGTCTTAGTCCGGAATAAATCACCACAAAATACGCCCTATACGAGAAACAAGTCCCGGCCTCAGCCTGTCTACTGTCGAATGAAAGGTGCACTAGCTCAAGATCCCGATGAGCTCTTTGGTCGGCGCTGTAATGAGCGTAAGCGCGCACCGCGTGCTACTGCAGACCATGGGGGGTGTCGGGTCTAGTGACAAGCTGCCCATGTCCAGTCACCACGCCTAACTAAATCTCTGGATCGGTGTCACTGACATAGGGGTGTGAGACCTGGACACGTGAACTATGTCAGCCTGAACCACCGCACCTGAGGCTAAGGAACGGGTCGTGGTAGGCTTACACCAGGAAGCCGTCCTTGCCCTATCAAGTGGCAATCAGGGGCTACGGTCGAACACGCTGAGGACGTGCCGACTGTCGGGGACGAGGCAATGCCAAGTCATCATCCCGATCGTTGGGGCATTTAACAGTCTGCCACCCTCACCCAAGATTGCAGGGCCAGCCGTTAGGGTTAGCTAGACCCTAATGGGATCAGGGACGAAGCACCGTCTCGTACGTCCATGTCGTGGATGCAAGTTTCGTTATGCACCCGACCCGGATGATGCAACCTACCTGCACTCTAAACCTATAATATCAATCATCAAACAATCCAATACGTGCTCAATAAGAATACAACGAACCTAGCATGATACTACGAAGCAAGAACAGATACGAGCATGCCAGAACGGAACAACCTAGCATGACTAACATGAGAAACAACATAAGAAATCATGCCAGTCGGGAATTCAGAACAGAGCACCTATCACTAAACATGCTAATAAACAACAAGCATACAATCAGCAATCACATATAATATCGCAGGGCCCACACAACTCCGGTAAGAAATCCTTACCTAGTCGGAAGGCAACTACACACAAGAAACCTAAGCTGCGATCGAACCCGAGCAACCTAAAGCGAACCTAACAAACACAACAATAATCACAATCCATAGGCCTAAATATAATAAAATAAACAGAGCTCGGCTCGGGAGCAACTCACTAGGCGCGGCTGACACGCGGACGGGCAGGCTGCACAGCGAGGCAGCTGCTGGGCACTGAAGGGCGCTGATGGGCGCAGAGGTCGGGCGCGAGCGCGCGCGACGTGACGAGGACACGGCTGGGCGCGCGCGCTCGGCTGGGCGCGGCGGCGCGCGCGCGCGCAAGCATGAGGAACGCGCGGCCGGGCGACACGACGAGCTACAGGGACACGCGCGCGGGGCGACGAGACGCGACGGCTACAGGGACGCGCGGGCTGGCACGGCGAGCTACAGGGGACGCGCGATCTGGCACGGGGCGGCTCGAATCTGGGCGACTCGGGCGCGGACGGCCTGGTGCGGAGTCAGGCGACGCGCATGATGGCGTGGCGACTTCGGGGCGGCGGCTCGGCACCTTTGTCTTGTGGTGGGGCGGCGAGCAGGGGCTCGGGCTTGGGCGAGCTGGGCTGGGCGACCTGGGAGAGCAAGGGGCTAGGCTCGGGCTCGGGCTCGGGCTTGGCTGAGAGGAAGAGAGAGAGAGAGAGACAGAGAGAGAAATAAAAAGGGAAAATGGGATTTTCCTATTTTCTCCAACCTTATCCACTTTTAAATAGCCTTAAATCCCTAAAATCCCATTCCCCAGCTTCCTCCTTCGAGACCCGACCGAAGCAATCTTTTCCAATAAATAAAACTCACTTAAATCGAACTCTCCAAAACAATATTAAGGGCCAGGGCTCAAATCCCAAAGGAAGCACTCAAACAACAACAATTTTGCCAAAACCCAAACCACTCCCGAACTTCCAAACGACTAGCCCAAACATCTTGGGTCTCGCAACCAACAACAATCAAGCCTCGACAAAGGCAGGAGCGACCTTGAAGTCCTGAAAATCCACAAATCCTGCCCGGGGAGCCAAAAGACCAAAATACCCCTAAGGGTTAAAATAGCTCTAACGACCCAACCGAACAACCGAATCTTGAACCGAAGGCACCTCTAAAACCGGAATAGAAAATTGGGCCGTTACAGGTTTGGATCGGTTTTTTAAAACGAAAACCGGAACCGATCCAATATTTTCGATTTTTTCAAATTACGAACCGATATGTCCAACTTTGAGCTAAAAAACCAATCCGATCCATTGGATTGAATTGGTTCGGTTTTTCGATTTTTCGATTTTTTGTTGCACCCCTGATCCCCATAATCCCCATAGTAAGGTTTTAAAAGTTATTTTACCCAAAAAAAAGCAACTTACTTTTAAAAAGAAAAGACGAACAAAAACTATGTAAAAAAGGAACAAAATTAAATTGCGGTAAAACAAAAGGGTTGATTTGGGATCGCTATAAATAATCAAAGTCTTCATTTTCTTTCGATTTGCGATTGGCGAAGTTCTTCGGTCTCTAACATTGTCAAATTCCACAAATAATCAGAAGAGGGTAAAGAGACCGACGAACAAGCAGCGGTTTCTGGGGGCCGCCGTCGATCCGGTTTCGAAGCCGATTTCCTTCTCCACCGTCCTTTTCTTCCGGTTCTGATCTTCATCCCCTTGTCGATCGCAAACCCTTTTGTTTTCTCAAGGTATTTCTTTCGATTTCCCCCTTTTTCTTCCGTTCTGTGTTGATTCTCGTTGTTAATCGTATGGCCCTTTGTTTGTTATGTCCTTCTCTTTATGAGTTTGTTGAATCTTCTCGTTTTTTATCGTTTATTTGTGTAGATCATGGCTTCCAAGCGTATTTTGAAGGAACTCAAGGATTTACAGAAGGATCCGCCCACATCTTGCAGCGCTGGTATGTTTTCAAGCCTCGATCTCTCTATTTGGTGACTTATATCGACCCTTTTCTTTGAATTTTGTTGCTTTTGTTTCGTTGATGAGAATGAATTAATTGGTTTCTGTTTATTAGTTGTTTTTGAGATGTGGGGTGGATGATTGAAACCTTTGACCTCTTAATCAATGATATATGCCTTAAACAGTTGAGCTATGATGTGTTTTTTATCAGCAGATGGTGTGGTTTTGTTGTTGAACTTTTGATCTATCTTGATGCGATGACGTTTTGTTTGTTTGTTTTGTTTTGAAACTAGCTGTGAGATTGGGATGTTTGTTTGAAATTCTTTCGTTTTTGAGGATAGGTCCTGTAGCTGAAGACATGTTCCATTGGCAAGCGACCATCATGGGACCATCTGATAGCCCTTATTCAGGAGGTGTTTTTCTTGTCAATATCCATTTTCCTCCAGATTATCCTTTCAAGCCCCCCAAGGTGAATGGTGTTTGTCTTCCCTTTTGTGCTCTTAATGATTTGTGTTTGATGATTCAATGTTTATTGTCCTCTTTATGTTGGTAGTGGATTGGGGTCTCCAAGGTATGTGTCCATGGAGGTTTCTAGTTCGAAACCCTTGAGTGAGCTTAATTATAAAATCAAGCTTTGATTCCCGGTTATTAAAAAAGAAGAAAAGAATAGGACCAACGTCTGTGGGGTTTAATGACTGTGGTGTATTGTTGTTCAGGTTGCTTTTAGGACCAAAGTGTTTCACCCAAATATCAATAGCAATGGAAGCATTTGTCTTGACATCCTTAAAGAACAGTGGAGCCCTGCACTTACGATTTCTAAGGTTTGTTTGCCCTTTTCTTGTTTGTTTCACTCATAGTTTATCATTGTGGCGTTTGAATTTTGAATAAGTATTAACTATTTTTGTGATGTTTGAGATCTATGCGCTTCTACCACGGTAAAGTTATGTGCGGCATGGATGCCAACTCTTCTGAAGATTCCTATTCAATGGAGAAAGAACACTGAGTTATACTGAAAAATTCAAGACCTTGGTTGTATGACCTTTAATGTGGTCATCATATTTCAGTTTCTGTTCTTTGTCCCTTTGGTTGTCTGGTTTGATCGCGTAAATGATCTGGAGTAAGGAGGTTTTTCTTTTTCTGTTGATAGTTTAGGCACTGGGCCATTTTTGTGACAAAAATGCCGTCTAAAATGAAAGAATAAACGGGCATACACAACTAGAGCCCACAAAAATGGGTAAAGGAATGTACACAAAAATGGCTTCCAATTAAGGAGAATTAATAAACTGTTACAAAAAGACTTGGTCACCAAGGCCTTGATGAACCAAATATCATCTATAGATCTCTTATTCTCTCGAAAAATTTGTTGTTTCTTTCGCCCCAAATATCCCACAAAATAGCGCAAAATCCTAGCCCCAAAGAACCATCTTATCATGGGGGGCCTTAACTCCTTGCATTATACTTCTGGTCCAAAACTCTACTAATCATGGGATGACTATCCGAAGGGTAGCTTTGAGACATTTTAGAACCATCATTATTTTTTTTTCTACCCTAATAAGTGTTGAGGAAGTAGTTGTTGTAGTCACTATCACTTGTTTGTTTTATGTGTAGAAGCCCTCATTTTACATACATTGCTAATAAGTGTTGAGGAAGTAGTTGCTCAGCTCTTTTTTTTTTAATTGAGGGATAAAATTCCATTTTACTGGAGAACACTGTTGATTTATTTTCTTGAAATGTTTAAGTTAAGGTCAGAGACCAATATCCGTAACCCTCCTCGAGAGAGTGAAACTAAACAATAATGGTGCTTTGTTTTCATGAAACAGGTCCTGCTCTCCATATGCTCATTGCTGACCGATCCAAACCCAGATGACCCTCTCGTACCGGAGATTGCACACATGTACAAGACTGACCGAGCCAAGTATGAATCGAGTGCACGAAGCTGGACTCAGAAGTATGCGATGGGTTGAGACATTTTCGTAGCTTGCTGTTGATGATGGATGGTGCTGGTTGTGGTATCTTGGGCGTAGAATCCCGTTGAATTTTATTGTTTCTTCAAGTTATTTGCGCTGTGTAGTTTTCCAAAAAGAAAGAAAAAAAAGTCTTGTCGTGTTTTTTTACTTTGACACTGAAAAAGTTGCAAGCATGGCTGTTGTCAAATTAACTGGATTGAGCAAGCAGCTATTTACTTTGTTGGGGATTTGATGCAAGCAGCTATTTATGTCATAGACAAGTATTGCCCATTTTTTCACACCTGTGTGATTTACTTTGTTATCTAGTAAAAAAAATATTTTCAATATCTAACCATTATTTTGAAACTTTTACAAAGGTAGCTGTTCTATTTTTGCAGCTTGAATGGTGTTGGAGAGAAAACCTCCATAAAAGTGTTTTCATCCACAAAAACATCATTGTAACAATATCAACTAAATTTCTCTTCATAGCCGTCTTAGTTAAACTATGAGCGGTTCGTGCCTTTTGCAGCTTGAATGTTTAAAATTGTCTTGTTTATCAACAAGGAGCCATCTCTAATAATTTGATCTTCATTGATAATTTGTCTGCTGGGAGCTTTTTAAATTTGTTTCTGTAAGCCCAAATTTTCCACCGCGAAATGGAAACAATCTCTAGCTCTTCTTGTCAGTAATGTTGACTCTTTACTTTTTCTAGGAGTCTTTAACATTTTTATAAGAGACATCAATTATTTTCAGTTCTTTTTTTCTTACCAATTGATTTTGATGTGGGATTTCATGTTCTTTAATATGATATCAAAGCTCATGTAAGTTAATAGTCTCCCAAATTTTGATTCAACCCAAATAATTAAAAATTTAAGAGGGTGATTTGAACCCCACCCAAGTGATCATAAGCTTAATAAGGCATACCATCCAAGTGAGTAAGCTAAAGTGGGTATTTCTGTCCACAAATTCTGATCTAGTCCAAGATGACCTTCCTTATATAGCGTCATCTTGGAGGGCATGTTGGAGATACTCACTTTGTGGCCTTTGCCTCACATTGGAAAGGTGAGGAATCTTCAACATCTTTATAAGAGATATGAGCTAATCTTCCCACTAACAATTGGTTTTGAGGTGTAACCTGATAGAATCTACCACACTTTTCTATTAAAATAAGATAATCTCTCGAGAGAATCTCTCAAAGAGCCAAGTACAAAGACGACGACTGTTTTTGAATATCTTTCTAGAGGTCTAACCTATCCTATATATAGTAATCCTAGGATTTAACCTAATTAAGTAAATAACTCTACTAAGGCCCAAAAGCCCATTACAACTTAAATAACAATTAAAGAGTATTAATTAAAATACTAAATAACTAATTCTGTAACTTCTTGTTTCGCCTCGAGTAAACCTTCAGCGGCTCGGGATCGTATCAATACTTCCCCCCCAAAGAGCCACCTTGTCCTCAAGGTGAAAATCAGAAGCTGCAAACTCGAAATCACCGGGCGAGACTCCCACGTAGCATCTTAGGAGTGGAACCCTCCCATCGGATCAAAACTTGGCGCGAACCCCCTTCAAGCGGGTCCTCCGGATGCCCAACACAAAGATTAGGGCAAACCACCACACCCAAATCTTCCGTCACCATGGACGGCGTGAGCGCACTAAAAGCGAGGAACCCACCGCCTTACGCAGGACGAACACATGAAAAACTGGATGAATCTTCACCGATGGAGGCAACTCTAGCCGATATGCCACTGGCCCGACCCGCGCCAAAACGCGATACGGACCGATAAATCGTGGGGCTAACTTGGGGTGTTTAAACCGCGTGCGGAGAAGATTGACGGTAAGGTGCGAGTTTAATATAAACCAAGTCGGCGACATCAAACTGCACATCCCGGCGATTGGCATTCGCGCGATCCGACATTGATTTTTGCGCCCGCAACAAATTAGCCTTCAAAGAATCCAAGATTCGATCTCTGTCTAACATCAACGAGTCCACTGCCGCCACTGGGCTTGCTTCGAAGTCATATCCCAAAATCGATGGCGGAGGGCGACCGTGAACGATCGCAAAGGCGTCATGCACGTGGGACGAGTGAAACGATGTGTTAAAGCTAAATTCAGCCCAAGACAACCATTGATAGCATGCCTTGGGTTGAGTCATCACAAAGCATCGTAGGTACTACTCCAGACAGCGATTTACAACCTCGGTTTGGCCATCCGTTTGAGGATGGTACGTAGTACTGCGGCGAAGCTTTGTCCCCGAAGCCTTAAACATTTCCTCCCATAGTAAGCTAGTGAAGATTTTATCGCGGTCAGACACAATGCTCTTCGGTATCCCATGCAAGCGAACCACCTCTTTTATAAAAACCTTAGACACCGATAAGGAAGTGAAAGGGTGGCGCAGGGGAATGAAATGTGCATACTTAGACAATCTGTCAATCACGACCAAGATAGTATCGAAACCCTCCGAACGCGGCAGACCCTCAATAAAGTCCATGGAGATGTCCTCCCAAATCCGTTCTGGAATCGGTAACGGCTGTAACAACCCCGCTGGAGATAACGACAGGTGTTTGGCCTGCACACAGATCGAACATTCCGCCACAAACGCGCGGACACAAGCCTTCATTCCTTGCCAATAAAATTCCTTAGCAAGACGCGTTTTTAAGACTCCAAAATGTCCTCCGACAGCCCCCCCATGGAACTCTAGCAATAGTAGAGGAATCGTTGGGGATGTCGGTGTAACGGCCCAGAAATTTCATCCCGGTCTTCTCGGGAGGCCCAGGGGCATTTTGGTAATTTTGGTCGGGCCGGCAGGGCCGGTTTTGTATTTGTTAATTGCCGGAAAAATTATGAGTCGATTTGAATGGGATCAGGAATTTTGGTGAAGGCATTTGGGCTTGAAAGAATGTGGAAATAAATAAGGAATTAAATAGCGCGTCGAGTGAGATTCGAGCCAAGGACGTGTCGCATGCTAGGCAAGGGGTGCTGCCAGCCGAGCCACTGGGCGTGTTTGTTATTCTATGCGCGCGATCTCGTATATATGCCGTGCGCAGTGGTGATTTTATAAAAGCAGAATTTTCCGCCCGAAGCTTCTTCTTCCTCGCAATTTTTCTTCTTCTTCTCCCTCGACCGGCCGATTCGCCAGGTTTCTACCCCAATTCTAAGCGGTTCTCATCCCGAAAGTGCCGGAGGTCCGATCTTCTTCATCCGGTAAGCTTCTTCTTCTTCCTTTCCTTCAAGTTTGATTCTTTTCCCTGTTTCAGTCGCGTGGCAATTCCTACGAGGCGAGGTGATTTGAGGTATGGGTTTTGTGCGGCTAGTGTAGGGAGTTCGCCATCAACAAATCGCGCGTCGAATCCTCTCCAATCGCTCGGAATCGAGCTCGTCTTCTCCAACGCCTGTCGCCTGTTCGCCCTGTTTGCTTGCGCAGAGCGGCCAAACCCCGTCGAGCCACGCCGCGACGTCGACCCGTGCTCGTGGCGCGCGTCCTCGCCAGCTCGCAGCGCGTCGCTCGAGCCCTCGCCACCGAAGTCGCGTGCGCGTCGCCGCGCGCGCCGCGCGTCGCGCATAGCGCGCTGCCTCCTCTGCAGCGCCACGAAGCCGTGACGCTAACGCCTGTTTCGTCGCGCAGCGCGCGCGCGCAGCGCCATCCGCGCGCTCGTGCGCGCGCCACGAGCCCATTTCGTGCCCCAGCTCCCAGCCCGGCCCGTTGTTGCCCCGTTCGTGCAATCGGCTCGTTCGTGCGTTCGTCGCGCCTCGAGAGTTGCTCCGGTGAGCCTCGTTTATTTTATTATATTTAGGCCTATTGTGTGATTTTTGTTGTGATTGATAGGTTCTCGGTAGCTAGTTCGGGTTCGTCGCCGCTTAGGATTTCGTGTCAAATTGTCCCCGACCAAGGTAAGGATTTCTTACCGGAGTTGTGTGGACCTGCGATATTATATGTGATTCTTTGATTGATTGCTTGTTTGTGTTTATTGACATGTATAGCTAGGAACTCATTCGAATTCCCGATTAGCATGATTTTCCTTATTTAATTCTCATGTTAATCCATGCTAGGTTGTTCCTTTCTAGCATGCTCAGATCATTCCTTGCTTCGTAGTACCATGCTAGGCTCGTTGTATTCTTATTGAGCACGTATTGGATTTTATGGAATTGTTTGTTTGTTTGCTAGGCGAGTTAGAATTGCGGGTAGATAGCATCATCGGGCCCGATGCATAAAGTACCTTGCATCCATGGGGGACGTCGAGCAAGTCATTCCGTCCACGGACCCCGTGAGGATTAGCTAACCCAAGCGGTAGGCCCCGCAATCTTGGGTGAGGGTGGCAGATCGTTAAATGCCCCAACCGTCGGGATGATGACTTGGCATTGCCTCGTCCCGGCGATCGGCACGTCCTCGGCGTGTTCGGCCGTAGCCCCCGATTGCCACATGTTAAGGTAAGCGGCTTCACGGTGTAAGCCTACCACGACCCGCTTCCTTAGCCCCAGTGCGGTGGTTCAGGTGACATAGTTTACGTGACCAGTCTCACACCCTATGTCGGTGACACCGATCCAAAGATTTAGTTAGGCGTGGTGGATCGGACATGGGCGGCTTGCCTCTAGACCCGGCACCCCATGGTGCGCAAAGAGCACTCGGTGCATGCTTACGCTCATTTACGCACGACCGAGCGCTCCTCGGGATTGTGAGCGGTGTACCTTTCGTCGACAAGAGAGAAGCCGAGGCCGGGACTTGTTTCTCGTATAGAGGCGACTTATGTATTGGATTGTGTGATGATACTATTGGGACTAAGACCACGAGTTTGCATCCGAGGCCCAAGTGTGGGCTAAGCTATGTGCTCTATTCTCGTGTTATATTCATAGCTTGCATACGCTCATCGAGATGACCATGTATATCGTATTGTACCCCCGGTTGGGGATTCTTCTTGAGTAATTCGTTACTCACCCTTATCGTGGTTTTTCCACAGGTAACCAAGTTGCGAGACAGGATGGTGAAGGAGGAATCTGTGATCATGGGGCTCAATCATCAAACTCGATTTTGTGTTATGACTCTTTATGTTTTATTTTCCCCGAATGCATGTAGTCAGACACGGAGCCGTAGGATGTTTTTCTCGAATATTTTGTGGATTCCAAAGATTCTTGTATTTAGACATGTTTTGAATGATTTTAAGAAATCTCGATCGGAGTATACTTTGGGCTGTATTTATCTTGGAGCAGTGTGCTTGGAAACAGGACGGAGTTCCAGTGGAAATTGTCTAGTTTTTAAAGGGGTTATTTTGAATGTTTTGTTTTAATTGGAATCCGAAATCATGATCATTTAAATGTCCTTTACTTTGAATGCATGCATTGGGGTAAGGGCCCATTTAGTGCCCCATTCGGTCGGTCCCTTACAGTTGGTATCGAGCTTAGAGTCATAAATTCGTAGTTTGACCTTTTTTTGTTGTAGGTCGTTTTCCCATGATCACTAGCACTCAAAGCGGTCATCAGTGCACGCCTAAGTTTACTATTGTTGTAGAAAAAGGGTTAAGAATTTACAATACCTGTCATCTAGTGTATGCCTTGTGTAGTGTTGTGGAGCGGAGACGAGCAGGTTCTGACTCGTTATTGGTTTGGGTTTAGAGCACCATCATGCCAACTTCCCGCGATGTGTGATGTATGTTGTGGCTTGTTGTGGTATCCGGTAGATTCGGATGCCCGGGACATCGTTCGGAGGAGGTAGAGATTGGACTCCCATAGGCCAAGCGTGGCCTAATTGATGGTTTTCCCCTAGTGAGAGGGTGGAGGTGCTTTGCCTTGGAATGCCACTCCAAGAGAGAAGGTAGCTGTGGTTGTGCTGATGTGGATGTTGGTGGAGCAGGTCCCCGTGTGGACTAGCTGGGGTAGCCAAGTTACTGATCTTGAGCCTTGTTAGATTATTTGGTTGCCCAGAGAGTGGTTGCAAAGCTGGTAGCCTTCGAGGAGGTTGATGAGGCATCTTTGTGTTTCTGTGAAGTGTGGTTGTTGTTGCCAGTAAGCCGGAACCCTGTAGTTAAGGGTGCAGCAAGTAGTGTTCCCTACGGACTGGATCCGTTGGTGGTTTCCTCAGTGGTGTGATAGAATTGAACACTCTTCTTTTGGTAAGCCCTAGAGTAGGGCTAGTTGCTGCATGTTGATAGAGCCGGCCAGAGTTTGTTGAGCATCATGTGGAGATGCAAGAGTAGGCCGTGAACAATTAGCTTGATGAGATGCCTTAGGCATAGTTGTTGGAGTTGAGCCCTTGTATGCCGAGCCAGAGTTCGTGTCACATGAGGTTGTGACCTTGTTGGCCCCGTTGGTAGTAAGATATGGATTTGGTAGTAGTGGCACTTGAGGTGCATTGGTTGGTGTGCCGCTTTGGCACAAAATATGGTTAAGGCTTGAGTTTGGCATGGGCATAGCAGATGGTTCTATGCCGTTCGGAGTTTAGCGTACTCCTTTAGCCTTGGATCCGTTTATGGTAGTTGCACCTGTGTAGGTCGTGCAAAAAGGGCTAGTTCAGTGGTAATCGAAAGACTCCAAGCGAAAGGATGTTCGAGAGGAGCCGGAGCCTTTTCCCAGTGTTACTGGAGGTTGAGTAAGTCAAGCAGGTTGGCGGTTGGTAAGTGTTAGTGCGCGTGCATCTCACGCTAGTGTTAAGGCCAAGAGATCTTTGTGGTTGGTAGTGCGGTCAACTACCTTCGAGTGCCTAAACCTCTGGAGAGTTGAACATCATAGAAGCAAGTTGGGTCCAGTTGAGGGACCATGAGTTGGATGTCTATGAGGTAAGTAAGATGCCTTGTGAGAGGAGTTGGATGCCTTATGGGTAAGCACCCTTGGTAGAGGCTTGGTATAAAGTAAGTTTGGTTTGACGTGGTTATGCTTTGGTGGAGCAAGGTTGCCACGACTTGAGCATCGTGTGGAGATGGAACTTTGGGTGTTCCGTTGGTGGTTGTATCTCTGCGCCAGAGCTAGTGTGGCTTTTGAGAAAAGCATTTGTTAGACTTGGATCGCTAAATGAAGGTTGGGAGTTGTGCACACAAGTGTGTTTTGTGTGGTTCGTTCTGTGGCGAGAGAGTCAGATCCATGTAGGGTTTGCTTTGGGGATCTGGTGCTCAGTTTTTGGAAAAGTTGGACTCCAAGTGGATGTTGTAAGGCTTAGTGAGGTGGTAAGGATACCATGCTCGTGGTAGCAGGTTGTTGCTTAGGTGAGATTGTTAAATGGACCTAAGTTTGGTTGGCGGATCTTCTTGCTGATCGTCATGACTGAGAGAGTTGTTCGGATCCTTCCTTGGGTAGGAGTTATGTTGTGGTTGATGTCTGAGTAGGAGGATGACACATTCGGTAGCGTTTCGGGTCCTCTTGGTCCCAAGGAGTTGGAGTTGGCCAGCATGGTTATGATGCTGGAAAAAGGAGTTGTTGTTGTTCAGGCAGTTGGCTGTTAGTCCGTTAGTTGGCAGTGGGTGTCGGGGGTTGCCGGAGAACCCTAGGTTGTGGAGAGCCTCTCTAGAGCTCAGTCAGGCCAAGTAGGGAGTTGCAGTTGGCAAGATGGAGTCGTGTAGTTCGTAGCCTTGGGGGAATTGCTGGCAGTCTTGGTAGCCTAGCAAGTTGATAATTGTTTGGAGTAGAGTCCGGATTGGTTCCGGTGTGGTGACAAGTTGATGCTTGGTGTTGACCAAGGTGTGGATGGGAATTGCTAGAAGTCAGTTGCTCGTGGGGCGAATGGTTCGTGCCCTGTTGGTTGTTTTCCTGTTTCCAGGAAAGTTGGGAGTTGCCCGTTGGTATTTGGAGGTTCAGTTCGTGGTGGACCCCTGTTGCTACCCCGTAAGATTTTGATCTTCTGGCTTTAGTGGAGCAAGACAGTGAGTGTAAGTGGAGCTCCCTGTTCTTCGGTTGTCTGCTCGTAGTACCATCTTCCTTGCTTCGTAGTACCATGCTAGGCTCGTAGTATTCTTATTGAGCACGTATTGGATTTTATGGAATTGTTTGCTGTTTGCTAGGGCAGGTTAGAATTGCAGGTAGATAGCATCATCCGGGCCTGATGCATAAAGTACCTTGCATCCATGGCAGGGACGTCGAGCAAGTCATTCCGTCGTTGGACCCCGTGAGGGATTAGCTAACCCAAGCGGTAGGCCCTGCAATCTTGGGTGAGGGTGGCAGACTGTTAAATGCCCCAACCGTCGGGATGATGACTTGGCATTGCCTCGTCCCCGGCAGTCGGCACGTCCTCAGCGTGTTCGGCCGTAGCCCCTGATTGCCACCTGTTAAGGTAAGGGCGGCTTCCTGGTGTAAGCCTACCACGACCCGTTTCCTTAGCCCCAGGTGCGGTGGTTCAGGCTGACATAGTTTACGTGTCCAGGTCTCACACCCCTATGTCAGTGACACCGATCCAAAGATTTAGTTAGGCGTGGTGACTGGACATGGGCAGCTTGCCTCTAGACCCGGCACCCCCATGGTCTGCAGTAGCACGCGGTGCATGCTTACGCTCATTACAGCGCCGACCGGAGCGCTCCTCGGGATTGTGAGTCAGTGTACCTTTCGTCGACAGTAGACAGGCTGAGGTCGGGACTTGTTTCTCTTATAGGGCGACTTATGTATTGGATTGTGTGATGATACTATTTCGGACTAAGACCCTGAGTTGGCATCCGAGGCCCAAGTGTGGGCTAAGCTATGTGCTCTATTCTGTGTTATATTCATAGCTTGCATACGCTCATCGAGATGACCATGTATATCGTATTGTACCCCCGGTTGGGGATTCTTACTTGAGTAATTCGTTACTCACCCCCTTCATCGTGGTTTTTCCACGGGTAACCAAGTTGCGAGACAGGATGGTGAAGGAGAAAAGCTGTGATCATGGGGCTCAATCATCAAACTCGATTTTGTGTTATGACTCTTTATGTTTTATTTTCCCTGAATGCATGTAGTCGGGCACTGAGCCGTAGGATGTTTTCTCGAATATTTTGTGGATTCCAAAGATTCTTGTATTTAGACATGTTTTGAATGATTTTAAGAAATCTCTCGATCGGAGTATACTTTGGGCTGTATTTATCTTGGAAGCAGTGCTTGGAAACGAGGGACGAGTTCGTGGAAATTGTCTAGTTTTTAAAGGGGTTATTTTGAATGTTTTGTTTTAATTGGAATCAAATCATGTCATTTAAATGTCATTTACTTTGAATGCATGCATTGGGGTAAGGGCCCATTTAGTGCCCCATTCGGTCGGTCCCATACGATGGGTAACATAACTAACTCACTCGTGAAGCAACACATCGCCCACAATCGAATACCCAGCGACCCGCCTCACCGCTTTCAACGTCGTAAAAATAGACATTAACTTCGCGTCTTCCTTAATCTCTTTGTGTAAACACATTTGTGTTAATACCGGCCACGAAACTCAGCATCCCCAACTCACAAGACGGCGGCATCCGGGAAAGGGCGTCAGCTGCCCGATTTTCAAGCCCCTTCTTGTACTCAATGCTGAAATCGTATCCCATCAGTTTAGCAATCCAACGTTGATAATCACCATCCACCACACGCTGCTCTAGTAAAAACTTAAGGCTTTTCTGGTCAGTGCGTACAATAAAATGGTGTCCCAACAGATACGCCCTCCATCGCTGAACCGCGAACACAATGGCCATTAACTCACGCTCATAGACAGGCTTAACGCGATGAGTGATCGGCAAAGCCCTACTGAAATACGCCAATGGTTGGCCTTGCTGCATTAACACCGCACCCACTCCAATTCCTGAAGCGTCGGTTTCTACTACAAATACCTGGCTAAAATCTGGTAATCGGAGGACTGGGACACTACTCATGGCATGTTTCATTCTTTGAAAACAGTCCTCTGCCGCTGACCCCCACTCAAATTTTCCCTTCTTTAGCAACTGTGTCAAAGGAAAAGCCATCGATCCATAATTAGCTACAAATCGTCGATAGTATCCCGTTAGACCTAGGAACCCCCGTAGATCTTTAATATTCATGGGACTCGGCCACGCAACCATTGCCTCAATCTTCTTCGCTGGTCGCAGACACGCCCTCGCAGATGATATGAAATGCCCAAGATACTCGATCACGGTGTAACCTAAATCGGCATTTCTTGGCGTTGGCAACAAACGCATGTCTTACCAAAACCTCAAAAACCCGAGCCAGTGCTCCTTATGATCCCCAAGGTCAAGTCAAATGAGAATATCATCAAAGAAGACCAACACAAACTTACGCAGATACGGCGCAAAATATCATTCATAATCGATCGAAAGTGGTGGAGCATTTCTTAACCCGAAGGCATGACAACGAACTCATAATGGCCCTCATGAGTTCTAAATGCCGCTTTTGTGCACATCAAGTAGGTTTAACGCGAACTCGATGGTAACCCGCCTTCAAATCAATTTTGGAGAAGATCGTCGCTCCCTGAAGTTCATCCAGAAGCTCATCCACCAAGGGAATGGGGTACTTATCTGGTATTGTGTGACATGGTTGAGCCCTGTAATCAACACAAAATCTCCAACTTCCATCCTTTTTCCTTACTAGCAACACGGGACTTGAAAAAGCGCTAGTGCTAGGACGAATTATCCCTGCCAGTAACATTTCTCGTACCAACTTTTCAATCTCATTCTTCTGGTATTGCGGATATCGGTACGGTCGTACATTCACGGAGTCCGTTCCCGCCTTCAAGTCGATGGAATGATCACTGTTCCTTGGGGGTGGTAACCCTGTCAGTGACTCAAACACGGGTGAGCAAGATTTAATTAAGGAGTGTAGTGCACGGGGTACCTGAGTTAAGTCAGGAATAATGTTCGTCTGAACATCCTCAGCACATGTGGTCTCAATCATGTTCAATTCCACTAAAAGGCCCTGATCCTCGGGTCGTAAAGATTTCATCATAGATTTCAACGATACTTGTGCCTTAACCAGGCGTGGATCCCCTTGTAGTTCGGCTTCCCATGAGCCCAACACAAATCGCATCTGCAAAGAACGGAAATTGAATTCAATCTTCCCCAAAGTCTCCAACCAAGCTACCCCTAGGATCACATCAGCACTACCGAGGGGTAATGGTAAGAAATCGTTCACTATTTTAAGCTCCGCCAGGTGTAGTTCCACATTTTTTCAAATTCCATTTGTCTGCATCTTGATTTGCTGCTCCAAAGATAATCCCATAATCATGCGATGGTTCCATCGGAATGTTTAACTTAGCCACGATCACATCAGATATAAAATTATGGGTGGCCCCACTGTCAATCAGAACCACTACCTGAAGACCTTGAATAGATCCTGTGACTTTCAAAGTTTTTGGTGAGCTTAACCCCGCCATCGAGTTTAATGACAGCGCTGCTAAGTCCCGTGCCTCCTCCGTGTCACTGATATTCTCATCACTGTCATCTTCAGAAACTGCCCCCTCGGTAATCACATCCCTGACGACGAGTATCTCTAGAGCCTGGAGCTCTTTCTTCTTACAACGATGCCCTGGGACAAATTTCTCATCACAACGGAAACACAGTCCTTTATCTTTGCGGATCCGAATCTCACTATCTGTCAAACGCTTATAAGGTAATGTAGATGGGGTACTCGTGGTCGCTGGTCTCTGGGAGCTTAGGGCGATAGTTCTCAGGTTAGTACTTCCTGTCATCCTCTCGCTCGTAGCCCCGGTTCCCATGCTGCTAGTAGATGGCTTAACTGTTGATGAGGACCCTGCCCCTTTTGCTTGAGCTCGAAAAACAAGGTCATCCTCAATTACTTGAGCCATAAATTTCTTATCTTGAATACCCACGGGACGCAACTTTCTCATCTCGCTCCTGATTTCTTCCTTCAACCCACTCTCCCATTTTCCCTCCAACGCGCTCGCACTAATGTCGAGTATACCCTTAGCATACTTTTCAAACAGACGCCTATATTCCTTCACCGTTCCCACCTGTTGTAAACTCATAAGGTTTGCATATCTGTTGTCATTGATCGTCGTTTGGAAACGATGCAGCAATAATTCACGAAATTCTTCCCACGAGGCAATTGGGGCTCGGTCCTCCTCATACTGCAACCATTCTAATGCCTCTCCTTCCATACATAAGGCCGCCGCATCAACCCGCTCATTCCCCGTCAAGCGATTAACCCAAAAATACCGCTCGACCCGGCACAACCACCCGTCCGGATCCTCATCCGTCAGACCCTTGAACACCGGCATTTCTAACTTCTGTAACCTCCTATCGAACATTGGTCCATCCCTACCACCTGTCCCCGGTCCGCCTCTTTCAAATTGATCCTGCCTATCTCCCCAATCCTCGCACTCCCGGTCTCGATGCCATGGATTTCGCCCCCGATCGTTCCAACCGTCATGCGCAATCGGCCTTTCGTAGCCGTTGCGCACCCTCCGCGCCTCCGGAATCCCGTTTCTTCTTCTATCGAATTCCGTTCCCGCCACATTTTCCCCATCACCAAACCCGCGAAACCCGTCTCTCCGGTCCAACCCATCCAGCCCAGCCCGACCCGGTCCAGCCAGCTCGACCCGACCTAGGCCAAACCGCCCGACCCGACTCGGTCCCCCCGCGTTCGGCCCAGCCCAGCCCAGCCCGACACCCCCTGGCCGCAGCTCTGCGCCCTCGCTCGGCCCGACGCCGCCCAGCCCGACACCGCCCCCTGGCCCGCGATCTGCGCCCCAGCCCGCGCCGCACCCTCGCGCCCACTCAAACCCCCCATCGACGCGACCCTCCTCCGCGCCACGACCCGATCCTCGCGCTCAACCCCCCTCAGCGCCCACGCGTCGTCGACGCCCTCCCGCGCGCGCGCGCCGCCCGCTGCTCTGCCGACCACGCCGCCTCCGCCCGATGAGGCCCCTGCCTCCTCCGACGTCGCCTCCGCCGCAACCTCCCCATCTGCAGCAGCCGTGTCCGGCCCTCCCTCCGTCCTCTCGATCATTAATCCCTTCCCTTTGTCAGCCCGAATCGATTCCTTTATCAGTTCCAAACTCTGGGTTATCGCCTTGAACTTTAGATCCTGGGAATCTATCTTTTTTCCCAATCTCTCCTCCATCAACTCCATCTTCGTATTCGTCTCGTGCAGCTTCCTTGCCAAGTCGGCCGCTCCTTCCTCACACTCTTGCATCCTGGTTTCCATCTTAGTAGTCACCATTACCGGATCGGCAAATGGCTCTGATACCAAAATGATAGAATCTACCACACTTTTCTATTAAAATAAGATAATCTCTCGAGAGAATCTCTCAAAGAGCCAAGTACAAAGACGACGACTGTTTTTTAATATCTTTCTAGAGGTCTAACCTATCCTATATATAGTAATCCTAGGATTTAACCTAATTAAGTAAATAACTCTACTAAGGCCCAAAAGCCCAATACAACTTAAATAACAATTAAAGAGTATTAATTAAAATACTAAATAACTAATTCTGTAACGTCTTGTTTCGCCTCGAGTAAACCTTCAGCGGCTCGGGATCGTATCATAACCTATATTATCTAATAAATTTTAGTGGGAATGGGACCCAAACACACCCATTATTAATGATTTGAAAGAGGGGAGAAAGAGAGGATGCCCTAAGAACAGAACTTTCAAATCCAGTTTCACAATTAAGCCATACTTTCAATTTGGGTCCATCAAGGATAGAAATATAATTCACTAGTCACCACTAGATATGTCCACGGGGCGGGGTCGGGGAATGGCTTCCCCGTCCCCTTCTCCGCCACTTAATTTAATCCTCGTCCCCGGAAAAATTCTCGTTTTTGTTTTGTTGAGATCGGCGCGGGGATTGAATCCCCGCGGAGATGTTTTCAAAATTTTTTAAATATTTTTTGGATAATACTATTATATAATTAGATTTTCTTAGAAAATATTTATAAATTTCAACTATAATGTTAATTATTAAAAAAACAAATACTCATATGCATAGATAATTTCATCAACAAATATGTTTTTATTTGAAAATGAAAGAGGAAAAGTATAGAAAAAAATATTAAAAAAAAAAAGAGAGAAAAGTAAACGGTGTGGGGATCGGGGAATAAATTCCCCGTCCCCGTCCCCTTTAATTGAAGATATAGCTATTAGTGTGAACTAAGTTTACTTTGACCAAATAAAATTTAACTAAATTTTGTATCCAACATCTAAACTTCTATACATGTAATACCCATACCTAACCATAAAATGAACCATAAAACCCAGTAAAATCTCAAAAAATAAAAAATTGACTAATTTAGGTTCCGTTTGATAACCATTTTGTCTTTAATTTTTTGTTTTAGAAATTTAAGCCTACAACAACTACCATATCATATATTTTATTGATATTCACATCTTATCAAAAACCAAACCAAAATTTGGAAGAAAAAAATAGCTTCTAAAAGTTTTGTTTTGTGTTTTGAAATTTGGTTAAGATCCACATATTTTTTTTAAGGAAATTTGAATATATTGTAGGGAAGATTAAATACATTGTAGGAAATATGTGTAAAAATAAATTTAAATTTCAAAAATCAAATAGTTATCAAATGGGACTTTAGTATTTTTTTTTTTTTGCCTAAATTATAAAATATATCCTTAAATGATGAAGTTTGTATCAACAATGCCCTTAAACTTGGGTAAAGTTTCGAAAATATTCACAGACTTCAATAAACGGGTGAAAAATATCTAAAAACTTTAAAATAAGTTTCAAAAATAGCGTGAACCTTAAAAATATATATAAAAACTACCCTTGAATCTTAAAAAAAAAAAATTGTAATAGATGAGTTGTTTTCATAAAATAATTATAAATATTGGCAAATTTTAAAATATTTGCCTTCATAATCATTAATACATTTTAATGCGATATTATAAATACTCATTAATACAATAGTTTTATTAATATCCAAGGATTATATATTTGCTAATTTTTTTAAAGGACCATATTTGCAATTATTTTTTAGATTTGACTAATCTTACAAGTTTAAAAAAAATACCCCTATAATTTGCGAAGTCAATTTTTAGTTGTCTATTTTATTTTTAACATCTTTTTAGAAATATTTCATCAATAGAAATTTTTTCGAGTGCTTTTTGCCTATTCCCATTCGTCCCTTCGCTATTTCTTGATTGAATGCATCTAATGTATTGATTGAATACTATCTGAAGCACTGGTTGAATATTGTTTTTACACTCATCGAAGACGGTATATACATTGATTAAAGACTTTTGGGTGTAGTGATTGAAGCTATAAAGCAGATAGATTTTTTCGTCGGTTTACTAGGTATGTCCTAATTTTTTACTATGCACGGATTTATTCTAAAAACAATTTATTAATATTTTTTTTTCTTTTTTTAATTATGTATAAAAAATTCCTGTAAATAAACCCAAATAATACAAATCTAATATATATTTTCAAAAATATGAAATAAAATAAATATAGAAATATAAGTGTTCGACCAGATTTCCGGAGAAATATAATTTGTTTGATGAACTTGAGAATTTATATTGATTTGTATGGAATATAGTGGATTACAACTCTATTCTATGTTCCTTTGATTCTTCTTTCACAAATACAAGGATTTTTACGGCTTTAGATTTCAGGCAATTCTAGCAGCTTCAAACTTGGAATCGTTTCAACACTTCAATCTTCAAGATTTATAGGAGCTTCAAGTCTTCGAGAAACGTTGTATGGTTTCAATTTTCAGGAATTCTTGCGTAGCTTCAATTTGTAGGAGTTATGGAAAACTCTAATCTTCAAGAATGTAGTAAAGTGTTGAGTCTCTTCTTCAGGAAGTTTCAATGCCTTTCTCAATTCTGGACCCCCTTCAAATGAAGAAGGAAGTCTCTATTTATAGAGTTTCCTATAGGCCTCAAATGGGCTTGGGGCCCAAATGTCTTATTCGTTGGGTTTGGATCAATAGGTGATTTTGGATCCAAACGTCTTCATGGATCGGGGCATTTTGAGCCCAATTTGGTTCCATAAAGAAAATGGGCTTCAGGCCCAAATCGTCATTCGACCGAGCTAGGTCGTCCATAGTTTTGCTTATGCTATCAGTGCAATCAAACACTGACACGTGGCATATTTTGGTTTGTCATAGCTCAATTTATGGGACAATATATCATTTTATAATTGATCCCTAAATAGAAATATTTGCTTTGTCATTAATGCTAAATAATGACGTGGCGAGCTTTGATTCGTCGAAATTTCTATTCCAACAATAAGGATAAAGATTTAAAATTTCAACCCATACTAATAAAAAAGAAAAATATCAAATCACATGTGAAAGTAAAGATTGAGACCTAGGTATGTTTAGTCTTTTTTGTTTGAGAGAAAAAAAAAAAAAAAAATCCTTTTTTTTTAATTACAATTTTTCAAATTTTTTTTTGTTGTTGTTGTTTAGTTCAATTTATGTTTTAGGGGATTTTGGATGTATAACAAAAATGGTAAAATATTTTCATTTATAGTAAAAAAATCAAAACTACATTTATAGCATAAAAAAAATCTAAATTGAGTTCTATCCGTGATAGAATTTAATCGGTGGTAAACTCATTCTATCACTTATAGAAAATTATGTTCTATCAAGTTGAGTTCTTTTTAATAGTGATAGAAAATTATGTTCTATTATTGGTTGATTTCTATTATTGATAGAAAATTACATTCTATCACCGGTTGAAATCTATCATTGATAGAAAATTATGTAGTATATATAATTATTTTAAAAATTGTGATATAAATATGCTTATGAGCGTAAATTGTCGTGAGTGGTCAAGAAATATGGTTATATATGTGATTAAAACGATGCAATAATTTTTTTTTTGAGTACATAATGGGAGAAGAGGGACCAACAAACCAAATGGAGGACACAATTACTCTCAAATAATAATGACAAATAAAAACAATGCAATAAATTTTCAATCGTCAACGTGAACATAACAAAGTGAATAAGACACCAATTTTCAAAATAAAAATTGTCATTTCAATTTAGTTTTTACAATGTTCATTTTTTTATTTTTATATTTCTAATAAATTTTAAAATTGGTCTCTATTATTAGTTTATTGTCCACTTAAAAAAATAGTTTTTACTAGTGTTGGCAATAAATTTTAGAAACATCTTTACACTAGATCATGAAATTTCTCAGATTACCTATCATGTTCCTTCTTTTTTTTGTTGAAATTATAAATAATTGAGATGAAAATTCGAACTCATAACATTTTGGTCATTTAATATATATTGTTGAGCAACTGCTCTTCTTATCTGCATTAAAAAAATAATGCAACAACAATATTTGATGTTTTTCTTGCACTAAACTTTATTATTATCATTTAACTAATTTTGGTTAACAAAAACAGAGTTCTAACGACATTTTTATACAACTTAGTAATCATGAGATTACAAGTTTAAATCCCTTTTCCCTAACATTGAAATATCAAAAAATAATATAATTAATTTTGATTAAAAAATAATGCAACAACAATATTTAAAGTTGGAAAATTCAAATTTGCAATTTGTTGGCACATGCCAATTAGAACTAGACTCACACAGGCAACTTTTTTAGTTATATTACAATTTGGAAAGGGAGATTCAAATCCATGTCTGTTATATGAGCACTATAGATTCATAGTAAATAGTTTGAATGTCGGATTAATTCTAAGTTAAATCCTTTGAAGGTGTTTCGATGTGAATTTGTAAAGTGATTATAAATAAGTGGTTATTTTGAATGATAAAAAAATTGAGTTTTAGTAATACCTTATTTTGATGTAATGATTTGTAGAAGAGTTGTAGTTAATAGCTTTGATTTAATAATGATTTTTATAAAAAGATTGTAGATAATAGCTGGTTTTAATGTATTTTTAAATGAATGATTATATCGAAGGGTTAGAAATTAGTAATTATAAATGAATGATTAAAAATAAATGGTTAGAAATGAATTATTATTTGAGAAATTGTGATGAATGGGCTATTCTAAAAAATAGTTATAAATGTAGGTAAATTTTAAAATATTTATATATATAGTTTTTTGAAAACCAAATCACCAAACCAACTCCCTATACCCACTGGGAATCGAACTTGTGCCCAACAGATTAAAATGAAATTTAATCCAACAACTTTGGCCAACAAGCAACGAGACCCATCGGTATATTTATATATATCGTTATTAATACGCTTTAATAAAGTATTATAAATATTCATTAATACAATATTTTTATTAATATCAAAAGATTATATTTACTAATTTTTACCATATTTACTATTATTTTATAGAATTAATTAATCTACCAAATTTTCTTTATTATTTTAAATGATTATAAATAAATGGTTAAAAAGGTAGATTGAAAACGAGTGAATATTTTTTAACAACATTTGAAATATAATTGTATAAGTTCATTTATAATAGCCCGTGAATTACGTGAAACAAATGCAGTCATATACGTTGGAAATGTGATTTTAAAAAAAAAAAAAAAAAATTAATATATATATATGCGTTGGAAATGGGCAGTTGGATTTGTGCCTGGTTTTCAAAATGATCATCTTTCTAAATTGCCCCCACTATTGCGTTGATTAACTGATGTGGAACGAGTTTATGATCAATTTTTTCCTTTAACCAATTAAAAACTGTGGGTATAACAGCTTTGAAAAATGAGGATCAACCTTTCTCTAACTTTTAGAGAGAGAAGGATTCTCTTTGGGCCCCAAGAGAGCTCCGATGAGAGCTTACTTGTGGGCGTTTGGGGGCACCACGGGGTGTGTTATTGGGCTCCAACAGGTTTTCTTGGAAGATCTAAATGTGAGCGTTCTGGGGGCTTCAAGGGGAGTGGGGTGAACGGAGCTCGAAATGAACTAACAAGGCTTCGTCGAAAGCTCCGATGGTTTCTTATTTTCAGAAAAGATATTGTCAAAAGAAAGAGCGGCTTTAAACTTCACTTGAAGGTCAAACAAAACTCTTTCGATCTTAAGAGCGAGATCAAGAAGAAGCTTGTCTTGGAGGTCTTGAAGGAGAAAATCAAAAGGACTCTCCTGACAAAGGGTTTCAAGGGTAAGGGAAGAAAGATGATGCCGTTCGACCGAGGTAAGACTTCTGCTGAGGAGATGATGCTGATTCAAGGGAGGAAGGCCGTCGGAATGGGGTCGGGGAAAAGAGACGAATTCGAAGTTAGTTCCATGTTGTTGGTGAAGAAGAAAGTCGTTTGAGATGCTGACTCAATTTTTTTGCCGCCGTCCATGGTGGTGCCGAGCTTCGTCGGGGAGGGTCGTGAAAGATCATTTCACGTTGTTCAGATGACAGAGGAGAGTAGAGTGAGATCGCGACAGCTGTGGTTGGATTGGGACGGCTCTCTGACACGCGTTGGACTCAAGACTCCTTCACGTGGTACACTTGTAAAGATGGGCCGGTGGAGTTTTGGGCTGAGCCGGTTCAAGAAGTCAGCTGGTTCGAGAGCGCTAGGCCAGAGGTTGGTTCGAACCACCGGTTCTTTAAGACCGGGTCTGGTTCTGGCTCAGACCAGTGATCCTGTCGACTGGGAAGCTCCTATGGAACATTTTTTATCTTATTTCGATCAGTTTTCTCTAGCTCTGGGTGTCTTTATTTTGGTGTTGGTTTGGTTAGTTTTTTTGCAAGCATTCAAAAGTCTTTTTCGGTTGTTTTTTTAAATTAATTTGGTTTTTATTGTCCTTTTGTTGGCTGGTTATGGTTTAATGGGGTTTGTGCTGCTGCAATTGTGCAATGAGCTAGTTGATAAAGGTTCTCGTGTCTCTAAGGATTTGGTTCTCTCTTGGCAAGAGAGGGGTTGGCTCCTGATGAGTGTCATTCCGATCACTTTTTCTTTGGTGGAGTCCTTTGCTTCAGTCAGGGATATGGATGTGCGATTACTCCCCAAAGATCGTCGTAAAAACCTTGAATTAGGGGCGATGAATGGTGTTGGGTCTTTTCATTTGAAGCCTTGTAGCTTCCTGTCGATTAAACCCATAGCTAAGAAGGCTATTTTTCTTGGTAAATTAGTCTTTGTTGTCGGCTTTTCCAATTGTGTGGTCATGCTCCTATCTGTGGAGTCGGACCAGTTCGAGGACTTATGTTTTAGGAGATTAGGCTGTTCTTGGTTTTCTGCTTAATGAAGTTACGATTTTTTCAAAAAAAAAAAAAAAGAGAAGTGTTTTTTTATTTGAGAGAAAGTGTATAACTTTTTGGTCGTTGAACGTGTTGATAGAGTGAGCAATAAACTATTATAGAATAGTTTAGCAGTTAAATAGGGTCGTAGTATTTAAAATGATGAGTTCAATTCATAATAATTATTTTTTTAGAAATTAATTTAGTAAAAATTTTCTTTATATCAAAATGTTGTAAGATCAGACTATGAGTGCAACAAAAAACTGAAAAATCGAACCAAACCAAATCAAATTAATGAATCGGTTCGGTTTTTTATCACAAAAATAGACATATTGGTTCGAAATTTGAAAAACTGAAAAATATTGGTTCGGTTTCAAGTTAAAAAACCAATGAAAACCGAACCGAACCAAAATATATATTTAAATCATAAAAAGTATTTTGTAATAAAATATTATTGAAGCAAAATATTCCTATATCATATAAATGACACGACTAGTGAAATTTTGAACAAGTTTTTACTTTATCTTGTATTTGAACAATAAAAGTGAGATAATTTTAAGAATATTTTTTGTCTTAAAACTCTTCCAATAGTAAATGGACGCATCTCACTCCTTCCCTCTCCTTTAATTGGGTAGATTTTGCATGTTTAATTTTTCCCTTCAGTTTTTTCATTTCAATTACTTCATTATTTTTTTAATTCCTTAACTTTGGAATTTAAACTTTTTTTCTTCAGAAAATCTACCTTTTTCCAAAAAGGAAAGAGTTTAACTGTATGCAATTTTATAGTCAAAATGTTTTCTGATTTATTAATATATTAGACATCGCTTCGGATCGGATCCAGCTATTAAAAAACTTAACCAAATAAAAATCGATCTAATGGTTTTATGTTATTGGACATCGGCTCAGATCCACTTATTCAAAAACTGATGATATCGATTCGGTTGTCGGTTTGACACAAAACCAACAAAAATCGAACCGAAATCACTAATGAAGTTATTATTAAAGAATATGAGGTTTCAACTCAAAATCAATTGGCAATGAAAGAAGTAACTCATATCTCTTTTATATTGATTTTGAAGTGGCACAATTGAGATTCCAACCATTGTTCAATTTAATTTCAAAATAATAATAATAACAATATTTTAATAAAAAGTTTCCCGCCAAAAATACTATTAAAAATCATAAACGACAGCCAAAATGTAAGATAAAGTTATGTAAAAAATGTTGTCAGATAAAGAAATGCATGCTACAAAAAGAAAAAAAAAAAAAGTGTGAAGTTCTATTAAATTTCTCACCATTTTCGTACGAATGTTTTCCAATTCTCCATTTTTGTACCACACCCAAATCCAAATGTAGGGCAAATTTTCCTTTTCTTTTCCGCCATTTCGATTCCCAATTGAGGGAGAAAACCGAAAGAGATAACCTGTTTCCTCTACGGTTTGACCCTTTTCCAAATTCCAATTGACTTTCTTCAAAATCGATCACCAGAAGAAGGTTCTTTCACGAACAATTTTGTGTTATTTTCCACGATTTCTGGTTGCGATCATCCTCGGCGGGACACTGAATCGACTCGAGGCTCCGATTCAAGGGGGTTTTCGAGGGTAAATGTTTGTTTCATTAATGGGATTCTTCTCTGTTCTATATTAATTATCCTTCAGATGTTTGTTTATGAATATGATGAGATGGGTTTTTACCTCTTTTCCATTGTGTTTTGTATTTGTCTGGGAGAAGTTCAAATGTATTCTGCCCTTGATTTTATTTGATTCCTTTCTGCCAATATTAGTTTTTATGCTACGGTTATATGGTCGTTGGTTCCTTTGTTTATTTGTTTGATTTATGAACTTTGAAATTGGCAGGATTGAGGTCATTGCAGTTTGTGAACGTTTAACTGGTGGGTCACTTTCCCTGAATTTATAGCCTGCCTATCTGTGAAATGAAAATATTTGCAATTGAAAAGGAGTTAAAATGTTTTGTTTTCTTCTTTTGATATCTTTATGGTTATTCGGATGATTTTTCCTTATTTCAGGCTAACGTGTGATACATAGGACACTTCAAAAATCTGCATTTGGACCATCAAAATCAAATGGGACTTTGTTCTAGTAAGGTAAGAATCTCATGGAACCACCAATATACAGTTGATCAAGAGGTCAAAATTCAAATCTCCACCTTGCATATTATATAGTATGGGATTCTATCTCAAAACCAATGGGTAATGAGGGGATTAGCCCACATTTCTTGTAAAGGTGGTGTGAGAACTCCTCACCTTTCCAATGTGAGATAAGGCGAGGATCTCCAACACTGCATGTTCGTAAACTAAAATAAAAGGGCGTGTACAACTTTAATTTAGTGATGTAAGTAGAGTAGTTTTTTTATGGTTTATAATTTATGTGTTTCTTCCTTGAACATTTTGATCAATTGTGAAACTTGTGTAGAATGTGAATCATGAGAAATATGGACAAGAGCAAGGCTGTGGATTTGAACATTGATGATTAAAAAAGAGATATGTGTTACTCACCTTGTGGTGTCCCACATTGGAAATGTGAGATCTTCAACATCTTTATAAGAGATATGTGTTACTTAGCGGATATCTAATATGGTATCAGAGCTCCATGTGGGTTATTAGTCCTCCAAATTTTGATCCAAACCCAAAAATGCTTAAAAATTTAAGCGGGTGTGGAACCCACCCAAGCATGCTTGCTTAGCAAATATTTGATCCCAAAAATTCGGATCCGACCCTAGCAAAGTAAGCCAAAGCAAGTATTTCTGTCCACAAATTCAGATCAAATTCAAGATGGCCTTCTCGATATGGCTGCCATCTTAGGGGGTATGTTGGAGATGCTCACCTTGTGGCAATTGTCCTACATTGGAAAGGTGAGGATTTTTTAACATATTTATAAGAGATATGTGTTACTCTCATTATTGTCAATTGGTTTTGAGGTGGAACCTCATATTATCTAATAGGGACTATTTATGAGGTTTTATCAAGACGAATTCGTACTTTGAAAGCATAGAGACTAAGTTGAAAGTAGACCAAATTTTCAATTTATTAGAAGGAACGATTAACTGTAGACTACAATTGAAGATGGGCTAGGCTTAAGAGGGAAGGCTTAAGAGGGATATGTTTGCTCATCCTGCCCTGTTGATTAGAATACTTGATTTGAGATCTTTTAACTTTCAATATGTTAATTGTGAAGTGGGAGGAGCTCTCCAAAGACTTGATTCATGGGGGCTTGAGGGTAGATAATTTGTGAGATTGCAAGAAAGCCTTATTGACTAAGTGGTTATGGCATTTTCTTCATGATTCCACTTTCCTTTGGCATAAGGTTATTGTCAATAAGTAAGAATTGTTTCCCTTTAATTAGCTGGCCAAGACATTTCTAGAAACTCGTGACATTATTATTGAGCAGTTCCATCGCTTTTCTAGTCTTATTTCTAGAAGGGTGGGGGTGGGAGAGACACACCTTTTAGGAAGATAGATGGTTAGGGGATAGTTCCTCTACTTGTTATTTCTTAATTTGTTCCATCCCTTATGAAAAACCGTTGTGTGGCGGATGTTCTGGCTCATCTAGTGCATCATCCTATAGACATCTAGTCTTGTCACTTTACTTTTCTGATTGGAAATTTTTCTTGTGTTCCTAGGCGTAGGGATGTTGATGGTTGGGACCCTAATCCCTCTGAGGGGTTCACATCTTGGTCCTTCTTCAATTGCCTTGTCAATTCGTACTCTTCTTTCTTACTCTTCTTTAGTGGGGCTTTGATCATTGCTTCATTGTGGAAGGTAAACATTTCAAAGAAGGTGAGGTCTCTTTCTTGGTAGATTCTCTAAGGCAAGATTAATGCCTTGGATAGGAATTAGGATTTTGCGATAGGCCCTTTCTATAATGGGGCCTGTGAATTGCATTATGAGAGGTTCTTGATCATCTTCTTTGACATTGTGAGGTGGCCTTAGTATGAAACCGCTTCGCGATAGAAAGATTGAGAGATTGCAGAAAGATGATTGTGGAATTGCCTACTTCCCTTCATTTGTTTTCGTGAGAAATGGGTTCTTATGTGGCAAGCTTACAAGTCTTGTGGGGGCTTTGAAGAGAGAGAAAGAAACAATATAATCTTTAGAGGAATTGAAAGAACAATGGGTGATGTGTGGGCATAGATTCAATCCTATTAGTGTTGGTGTGATGTTTTATGTATTTTTACGCAAGTATTATGTTTTACTATACATGTTTACACATATTTAGAAATTTTATTATGTTTTTAAAGAAAATTGATGCTTACGCTCATACCGTCTTCAGGCTTAAGCCTCACCTCTTCCCTTCTACCACATCGATCTTCATCACTTTTTGGATTTTTAAAAACCTCTCCTTTCTTCTCTGGTTCAAGATCACTAATTCTGTTTTCCTCCTTTCCCAAGCTGCATCACTCTTTTTCTCCGCCTCTCTTCTTGCTTTAGCCATTTGCCTCCATCCCATTTGAAATGATTCAAGAAGCGAATTAAAACGTTCACATATTCTCTGCCAATGCATCTAACCTCATGACTACAATCGACTCCTTGGCTAGAGCCGGAACAGATGAAACCGTTATGATACCAATTGATAGGAACCAAACTTTATTGATAATGAAATACCTAAAATTACAAGATAAATCAAAATTTTCATAGATACTTGGGCCCTTCCATTGTTTAGCTCTCTCAAGACCTAAAGCAAATTGGCCAAACTATTTGATATCTCACTCATTCCCCACCTCCTCTATTTATAACCAATTTCCCTTACGAACTCTCAACTAATTGCTCATACACTCCTATACTGTTCATAATAACAATCCTATCATGTTCATGAACACTGATCTAACTGGCAAACTATTTCAACGTTCTCAGGCCGATTTCATAGATGAGGCCTCTGAGCATCATGCGGAGTTTGGTGCTGGAAATGTACATCTCATCACAACCAAAGAAGATTGGGATCAAAAGTTGGAAGAAGCCCGTACGGAAGGCAAAATTGTAAGATTTCATTAGTTTATATTTGAGTTGTAGATAGGCAGTGCTTTATTGTCATTTAGTTAGTTTGATCAATTGAACAAATTAAATTATATAGTTCCTAAGTTTTGCATTCACTGTAACTTTAAGTATGCTGTATACCTTCTTTTCTTATAATCTTAAGAAACATGCATTGGATGAGTTGGATGGTGCTGATTAATAAAGCATACTTCAGATAGATATATCTTACCTATATAGTTAATAGGGCTTTGATGAAAAAGAGTTTATGGATTTAGGTTTGAACTTGAGAAATTAGTTATAAAAACTATTCACTCGGACCTGCTTCCGTCATGCCCACCAACACCACCGATACTTTGATTTATTTGTTTGTTATGAACCTTTTTTATTAGAAAACATCAACTTTACATTCTTCAATTAATTTAACGAAGAATTATTCTATTACTATCAAAAACATTATTGCTCAGCTCTATGAAAGGGGGGTAGCCATGATCCTCCCTTGCTTTTGGTACTGCAAACCCTTTTATCAAAATTTTATGTCTAGTGTTCTCATCTCATTCAAATTATTTTTCCGTTCCTTAACGGCTTAACCCACTTTCAGCATATATAGACGATGGGTTTAATCCTTTAATAATCGAGATGATCTTCGACAGGTTATTGCAAACTTCAGTGCATCATGGTGTGGTCCTTGCAAGGTGGCTGCTCCAGTCTACTGCGAATTGTCGGAGAAATACCCGTCTTTGATGTTCCTTTCAGTTGATGTTGATGAATTAAATGTGAGTACTCAAGTACAGTATCATTTATAAAAGGCTGTATTCACTGTTTTACACATTCATCCAACTGTTGAAACGTTGAACTAAAATAATCTTCGATATTTGATTGATCGGCTATCTGCTAACTCTGCCATTTAAGTGACGTAGAAAGATTTATTTATTTATCTGTGGGCCATGTTTCAAAAGGCTATTGAGGCTTACGCTTTGTGAGCCCGAGACTCTAACTTTTATCCAAGAGTCCTATGCCTTTGTTAGATCATAAGAGGCTTACGCCACACACAAGAGAGGCTTACGCCTCTATGATAACGCTATGAGGCTTAAAATTCCTACGCCTCATAGAATAACTAAAAGAATAATAGTAATATGATATGATCCAGGATCTAGATTATATCAAAAGATAAAAGAATAAAGATAAACCAAGTTTTGATAGGAACTTGGAACCTCCCTTCTCAAGAGAATCTCTTGAGCCCTTACAATAAATCACTCAATAACTCATTTAACAATTGGATGCCTAAACTCTAACCTAACCCACTCTATTTATAACAAAATACTAACTTATTCTCCAAGTAATGGCTAAATAGAGCCCTAGGCCCAACCGAGCCCTAGGCCCAACCTTATCAATACCCGCCCCTTTAAAGCACCTTGTCCTCAAGGTGGGCATAAACAAAAATAGATTTTTTTTTTTTTTTTTTTTTTTTTTTTTTTTTTTTTTTTTTTTTTTTTCCGGCGGCAGCAGCGGCGCGTCGGTGGTGGAGGCAGCAGTGACAGAGGTGGTGGTGATGACAGTAGCGGCAACACTGGTGGTGGTGGCGGCGGCAGTGTCGGAGGTGGTGACGGTGGAGATGGCGGCGGCGATGTTAGAAGTGGTGGCGGCGATGGTGGTGGCGGAGGTGGTGACGGCGGCGGCAGCAGCGCCGCAGGTGGGGTTGGTGATGGTGGCGGAGGTAGGGGCAACGACGGCAGCAACGACGGTGGGGAAGGCGGAGGCGGCAACGGAGGAGGCGGTGGTGGCGGGGTCAAAACCCTAGCCGTCATTGTTTTTTCCAACCTAATTTCCTCCCTAAAACATCGTTTTAGGTCATTGAAACTCTCCTTTAGGTCTTCTCTAATTTCTTTTTTTAGAGAAGCTACCTCTTCTCTGAGGTCTTTTTTCAAGTCCACCATCAAACTTTGCAACTTTTCTTGAATGAAACGAAGAACCTCTTGATCCATCTCTACAACCAAGAATCGAACGGCTCTGATACCAATTGATATGATCCAGGATCTAGATTATATCAAAAGATAAAAGAATAAAGATAAACCAAGTTTTGATAGGAACTTGGAACCTCCCTTCTCAAGAGAATCTCTTGAGCCCTTACAATAAATCACTCAATAACTCATTTAACAATTGGATGCCTAAACTCTAACCTAACCCACTCTATTTATAACAAAATACTAACTTATTCTCCAAGTAATGGCTAAATAGAGCCCTAGGCCCAATCGAGCCCTAGGCCCAATCGAGCCCTAGGCCCAACCGAGCCCTAGGCCCAACCTTATCATAATATTTTCAATTCTTACAATATTATGATATAAGGGTTTGAATCATAATAATATAGACTTTCTCTTATGGATTCTTTTGTTAGAAAGACACAATTGTTTCAAAATTGTCAATTTTGATAATATGGTGTCTTATTTTCCTCTAGCATCTCTTTTTGGAGTTCTTTGTTGTATTCACTAGTGCTTGGAGACTTCACTTATGTGTTTCATTCATCAATGAAATTGTTTTTTATTCCAAAAGAACTCAATCTTATTAGTGTTGATGTTATGTTTTCTGTATTTTTATGTAAGTAAGTCTTACCATACATGTTTACACAAATTTAAATTTTTTATAATATTTTAAATTAAAATTGAGGCTTACGCCTCATACCGCCTTGAAGTTTACGCCTCGCCTCTTCAAGAGAAAAAGTCTCGAGGCCGCCTTTAGCCTTTTAAAATGTTTGTGGGAGAATATAGCATTACAACTTAGTTGAGTGGACTCAACTTTCAACCTGTATTGAAGATCACTGATGTGTTAACTGTTGAGCTACGCTTATTTTGGATGGTGTAATGAAGTAGCCAGTTCTAGGCATGTACATTGATGTAGAACAGCTAGTCGGATCAATTTTATTTTTCATTTTATTCCTGGTTCGTTGTACATTTCAAATACACTGTATTTTGCTATGAGTTTATCATTCCGTGTTCGATAAAAGTTTATTCTTCTGTTACAGAATGTCCTCTATGAGAACTTTATTGAACATCTTGCATTTGCTTCTATTAGAGAGAATGGTTAAATGCTGCGTTTTGGTCTTTTTCCCTGTCCATTCGTTATTGGTTCGAGTCCTTTTTGCCTTGCTGTACTATTCCTATTTAACCGACTACTGTGGAATAAGAATTCATTGAGCTTTTGGGAATTTCTTATCTTCTTCGTCTTCTACTTATGATAAACTCCTCTCTAGATTTTTAAGTTGGTACCATGAGAGCCTACGGTTGAAAGCGATCAATCTTCTCCTAGGAGCAGTATAGCTGCAAATTTGAAAAGGTCTATGGCACCCACAAGCAAGGCGTGTATCAATCAGCTCAGGGGCGTTCTACAGAATACTAAGAAAGGAACGACTAAAATGTTTGAGTGTCTGTCCATCATGAAATAGGCCTTAGAGAACTTAAAACTTGCAGAAGCTCATGTTTTCTTGGGGGTTTAGATTCAGATTAGAATCCTATTATCTGCATGACGGAGAGTCAGGATCTGGATTCTTGGCAAGATCTCCATTCGATTTTGAACACATTTGAAGGCATGCTGACTTTTTTTATTCCCTCCTCTATTCCGAGCTCTATTCTACCAGAACCGACTGCCAACTATGCTTACAATTGGCCTGGTTCTTATCACTCCAGCAGTCTCAAGCTCCTCCTAATCAAGGGCATGGTAACTCAGGCTCTGGTGGTGGTGGTCAAGGTTTTTGTGGCAGAGGTCGTGGTTGTTCAAATAGCCAATGGTCAAGTAACTCCAAATACCATTGTCAGCTCCGTGGTCATGATGGACATACATCTCCTTACTGTTATCAGCATTTTGATGAAGAATTTAATAATCCAGATGGGATGAGCAACAGTACAATTAAACGCAGGGTTTAACCATTCTCTCTAATATAGCTTCTCATTTTGATATAATTTACAGGCCCTCCATTCACCTCTTCATTAGATGTGGCATTAAGATGATAATTTTGGTGTGTGCTTATAGTTCATTCTATTTGGTGTACATTTCTCAACATTCTTGGTCTCTTGCAGGACTTCAGCACTTCTTGGGATATCAAAGCTACTCCCACCTTTTTCTTCCTCAAGGAAGGACAGCAACTCGACAAGCTTGTTGGAGCAAATCCAACCGAATTACGGAGGAAAGTAATTGCAATGGCGGATCGTACGGCCCCCAATCGGATTTGACTTCTGGTAAATACCATAATGAAGCCCTTGAGTTTCTTCCTTGTATTGTGGACGTATGCTTTTTTCATTTTTGTTTCTTCTATGTATAATGCTTCCCCTTTTCTGTGTAGAAATTCTGAGGTTGACTATTAGTAATATTTATTTTGAAACTATTGGGACTTGTTGAAGATTTAGGTTGTGAATTATTGGCCCTTTGCAAAAATAAAAGGGATGGATGGAGCAGACCTCACTTGAACCGAATCTGTATTATAGGTTGTGTACTACTGTCTATAAGTTTTGTTAGCCTTAAAGTTAATTTCAGCAATCAATAAAAGTCCTAAATTATCATATTTCAATAATTGAGATTTGACTTAGACTTCAGCAATTTTTTTTGGCTAAATTAAAATAAGGAGATACTATTTGATTTGTTCATTATAGATCTCAATCAATGTCACTGATTAAAATCACTTATTGAAATATTTGAATTAAGTATATCAATAATACAGATTGAAGTTCAATAATGTACTTAAAAAAACTTATTAACTTTAACCAAATAGACTTCAACTAATGACAATAATTGAAATTATTAAATTTTTAGAGAGCTTAACTATAATTTGAGTCACTTACATTTTTTTTAATTATAGTTGCAGCCATAACTATAATAGCATACCATTGTTGTTGAATTTAAAAAAAAAAAAAAAAATTTAAGGTCCTATTTGATTTTTGATTTTTGAAATTTAAGCATATTTTTACTCAAATTTCCTACTATATGTTCCATTTTTCTTACATCATATCGATCTTACCTAAAAAAAGTTGGTAGATGCTAAACAAATTTCAAAAACAAAAATAAGTTTTTGGAAGCTGCTTTTTATTGTTTCTAAATTTTAAATTTCTTCAATGGAGTTCAACCAATTCCTGAAATTGTTGAACAACCAGTTGAGCAACCTGCTCATGTTTCACATGAGAATGTTGACACAACATTAAGACAGTTTGCTAGGGCAATGAATGAAACAATACCTAGTGATTATGTTGAATATCTACAAGAGTATGACTACAATGTTGGAGCCGAAGATGATCCTGAGACGTTTTCACAAGCTATAAGTTCAAGTGTTTCAAACTAATTGCTCAATTCCATGAAAGATGAGATGAATTCTATAGCGTCTAACCGAGTTTGGGATCTCGTAAAGTTGTCTAGTGGTGTAAAAACCATTGGATGTAAGTGAGTTTTTAAAACAAAGAAAAACTTATATGGCATCGTTGAAAGACATAAGGCAAAACTCGTCGCCAAAGGATTCTCTCAAAGAGAAGGAATCGATTACACGAGACATTTTCTCCTGTATCAAAGAAAGATTCATTTCGTGTGGTCATGGTATTGGTTGCACATTTTGACTTTGATTTGCACCAAACGGATGTAAAAACGGCTTTCTAAATGGTGATTTAGAGGAGGAGGTTTATATGAAACAACCTGAAGGATTCTTCTCTGAAAATGGTGAACATTTGGTTTGTAAGCTTAATAAATCAATTTATGGATTAAAACAAGCGTTCCATCATTGATATTTGAAATTTCATGATGTCATCACTACCTTTGGTTTTGAAGATAACGTTATGAATCAATGTATATACCAGAAGGTCAGTGGGAGTAAGATATGCTTTCTTGTTTTTTATGTCAATGATATTCTACTTGCTACCAATGATAAGAGTTTGTTACATCAAGTGAAACAATTTCTCTTAAAGAACTTTGATATGAAGGATATGGGTGAGGCATCTTATGTCAATGGAATTAAGATGCATAGAGAAAGATCTCGAGGCATTTTGGGTTTGTCTCGAGAGAACTATATCAACAAAGTCTTAGAGAGATTTCAAATGAAAGACTGCTCACCAAGTGTAGCACCTATTGTGAAAGGTGATAAATTTAGTCGTATGCAGTGTTTTAAAAATGAGTTTGAACGGGAACAAATGAAGAAAATTTCATATGCTTCAGCAGTTGGAAGCCGAATGTATGCTCAGGTGTAATGCCCTAGAAAAAAAAAAGATTTGTAATTTAAGTTTTGTAAAAAAAAATAATAAATTAAAAAATAGGTTTGGGTTTTTTAAGAAAAGGAAATAGGGGCCCATTTAAGGGTTGTTTAAAAAAAAAGAAAAAGAAAAAAAAGGGAAAAAACTTTTTTTTCCTTTTCTTCTTCTCCTTCAAACCTAGAGCCACCTTAGCCACCGCCACCGCCACCTTCAACCTCGAACTCTGCACCGTTAGACTCGGACCAAGCCTAGCCACACCAACCCCCTCCCCAGCCGCGTGCATGCCTTCTTGCGTCAAACCTGCCACCTCCGCACCTCCGCGGTTGCTCGCGCGCAACCTTCACTGCCGCGCCGTCGTCCTCCACAACCCACAGTCGACCGCCACTTTTTCGACCGCAGCAGGCGATGCCGACGACAAACCTACAGACACGTAGCTACTTTTTCGACACCGTCGTTGTGTTTTGATTCGCCCCACCTTTTGTACCCGCAACCCCGCACGTGCCATATTTGAGTTGTTCGAGTTTTGGGTAAGTTTTCGTAGCCTCGTTTACATGGGTAATCGATTCTTGTCGTGGGTTTTTTTGTTGATGTAGAGTTTCGTGTTGATTCTTCTCTCCTCGCCAGTTTGGATAGTCGTGCCAAGTTTGGTTTTGGGTAAGTTTTGTGGGCTGTTTTTATGGATTTAGAAGTGTTCGATGTGTTGATGGTTTTGGGTATGTCGAGACTGATTTTTTTTAGTTATATTTTGCTAGGTCGTTTCAGCTTTGTTGGCTGATCTGTTGGCTGCATTTCAAGGATAAAAATTCCCTTGATTGTTCTATATTTTTTAAACAGGTAAAGATTCTCTATCCGGGTTGTGTGCACCCTACACAAGGCGAAGTTTTGTGTTGTTGATACATGTTTATGTGTGTTATATTGTTTGTTAATTTTTATGTTTGCTTGCATGTTGTGCTTCGGGATTATGGGGTCCGGAAGTGCTATTCTCTTTCTATGTTAATTTTATAAACCATGTTTTTTGTAAGCACCCTGGAATTATGGGTCCTGGTGTGTGAATTTCTTCTAATTCATGTTCTGTTGTTCCTTGTTCGATATGTTCGTTGTGATGAGATGTTTGTTCATAGCTAATCACGATCATGTATGTTAGTATCATACTAGGATGCTAGTTGAGCTATTGAATATGTTTGGTGATCTGTTAGGACTAGACTATTAATCCTCCTGTTTAGGAAATGTTTAGTTGTCATGATCTAGAGGTTGTAGATGTAACAGTCGAAGATTTTCCTTCCGGTTCTCCAGGTTTGTTGGTTGTTCTCCAGTGAGTTGGTTGGGCTGTTAGGGCTGTTTGTGCTTCCAGGGGTATTTTAGTCATTTTGTCTTCTAGGGGTATTTTGGTCATTTTGCCTTCACGAGATAGTTTTGAAGTAAGTCAGGGTTTCAGGGTTGTTTCTATCATTGTGGACTTCGGTTATTATTCGGTTTCAAGTGACAGATCAAGAGTTCCATTTATGGTAAGTTTGGAGCCCTCCCGGTTAAAAGAAGAAAAATGAAAATAAAAGTGTTGGAGCTAGGATTCGAACCATGGTGGCTTGGGAGTTGAGTTTGAGCCTTGTGTAGAGAAAAATAAAAGAGTTTTAAAAGTGCTCTTGGTGGGATTTTTGGTGGCTTTTTATTAATTAAAAATAAGGAAAAATCAAGTAGGGTTTCATCTTTTTCTCCTTCCCTCTCCCCTTGGCCGACCCCCACTCCCTCATTTCCTTCCTCTTGGCTGAGAGCTCCATCCCTATTTGTTCTCCATCTCCATTGCTTCCTTCCTCAAGATCTCCAAATGTGCTCCCTAGCTTTTCTTCTCTCATTGTTATTCCAAGGTAAGCCTTTGCAAAATCCATTCTCTTTCTCTTCTCCTTGCCATGGCCGAGCCATCATCTAGCCTAGAGGTGATGTCTCTTCTTCTCTTCTTGTAGATCTGAGGAGCTTGCTTGGCTGAAGAAGATCTTGGTTGTTCTTCTTGTTTGTGTGAGATCTGAGAGCACATCTTCCTTCCAATCTCCTTGTCGAGAGCTTCAAGGTAAGATGGTGGTGTTTGTGTTGTGTTTTCATGTTGTGGTTGTATAGATCTAACCTTGTTCATCCTCCTTATGCAAGATCCAAACCCTATTCGATTGCATCTTGGGTGTGCATCCTCCTTGGACGAGACACCTAGTCCTATTGGGAAGCCTTGCCGAATCTACATGGGTGAGTTGGTAAGTGTGTGGTTTTGGTTGCTTATTGGTGTGGAGTGGCCGAGAGCCATTGGTGTTGAGGAAGCCGAGAGCTCCAAGTGTGTGTTTGTGGTGTGTGTGTTTGCTTGCTTCTTGGATAAGAGATCTAACTTGTGGTTGTTGTTTGTTGATGCCCTAGCCGAGTTGTTTGTTGATTCCCTAGCCGAGACATCTTGTTGCAAGGAGTAGCCGAGGCCTAGCTTGGTTGTCCTTGTTGTATTTCCCTAGCCAAGATCAAGTGTTGAAGTGTGTGGCGGAGAGCCTAGGGTTCCTTCTTTGATGCTTGGCCGAGAGCACTAAGTGCTAGTAGAGGTAGTCTCTTGCTCCCTTGCTTCTATTTTTTAGTTGATAGATAAGTGTTTAGCTAGCTAGGTTAATATGTATGTTGTATGCTTTTAGGTTGTGAGACACTGCAGCTCAAGGAGCACTTTACTGTTTGTATTTCTGCTTGTTCCAGGTAAAGATCTCCTACCAGGGTTGTATGGGCCCTGCGATATGTCTTGATTGCATTCTGTTTATATGTTATATGTTATGAGCATGTTAGTGGATAGGATTGTTTCCTTGTTTAACTCTGCTAGCATGTTTGCCCATGTTTCTACATGTTAGTGCCATGCTAGGTTTGTCCTTCCAGCATGTTCTGAGATCTCTGTTTAAATGCGTAGTATCATGCTAGGTTGCACTTGTATATTGTTGCGCATGTTTGAACTACTAGATATTGTCTTCTCTGTGATATTAGATAGTTAGTTAGAATTGTCTTCATCCAGAGGCTGAGATCGGACATAACGTACTTTGTCCCCACAGGTCGGGATCTGTGAGTGGCATAACGTACCTTGCCTCTGCCCCCGGCAGCCGGTGTGGATTAGCTCTCGCATCGGTATAAGCCTAGTTTGTAGCCTGCTAGAGCGGAACCCATCACGGGTGCAAGCCTGTAAGGGACCGACCCGAATGGGGCACTAAATGGGCCCTTATCCCAATGCATGCATTCAAAGTAAAGGACATTTAAACAGACATGATTTCGGATTCCAATTAAAACAAAAACATTCAAAATAACTCCTTTAAAAACTAGACAATTTCCCTGGAACCTGTCCCTGTTTCCAAGCACCTGTTCCAAGATAAATACATTTCCAAAGTTTACTCTCGATCGAGATTTACTAAAAGCCATTCAAAACTGTTCGGATACAAAATCTTTGGAATCCACAAATATTTACAAACATCCTAGGGCTCCGTGCCCGACTACATGCATTCAGGGAAAGCAAAACACATGAGAGTCATAATACAAAAATCAGAGTTGGAAGACTGGGCCCCATGATCACAGCTCCTCCTTCAGGCATCCTGTCGCGCACCACGATTACCGTGGTGGAAACCACGGAATAAGGGTGAGTAACGAATTACTCAGTAAGAATCCCCAACCGGGTTCAATTACGATATACATGGTCATCTCGATGAGCGTATGCAAGCTATGAATATAAACACAGAATAGAGCACATAGCTTAGCCCATACTTGGGCCTCGGATGCCAATTTAAGGTCTTAGTCCGGAATAATATCATCACAGTCCAATACATAAGTCGCCTATACGAGAAACAAGTCCGGCCTCGGCTGTCTCTCGTCGACGAAAGGTACATGGCTCAAGATCCCGAGAGCTCTCCGATCGTATTTGTAATGAGAGTAAACATGTACCGCGTGCTACTGCAGACCATGGGGGGTGCCGGGTCTAGAGGCAAGCTGCCCATGTCCAATCACCACGCCTAACTAATTCTTTGGATCGGTGTCACTGACATAGGGGTGTGAGACCTGGACACGTAAACTATGTCGGCTGAACCACCGCTTTTTTGAGGCTAAGGAAGCGGGTCGTGGTAGGCTTACACCAGAAGCCGCCCTTACCTTAACAGTGGCAATCGGGGGCTACGACCGAACATGCCGAGGACGTGCCGATCGCCGTGGGGACGAGGCAATGCCAAGTCATCATCCCGACGGTTGGGGCATTTAACGATCCGCCACCCTCACCCAAGATTGCGGGGCCTACCGCTTGGGTTAGCTAATCCTCACGGGTCCGGGGGCGGAATGACTTGCTCGGCGTCCCCGCCATGGATGCAAGGTACTTTATGCATCGGGCCGGATGATGCTACCTACCGCAATTCTAACTCGCCCTAGCAAGCGACAAACAATTTCATAAAATCCAATACGTGCTCAATAAGAATACAACGAGCCTAGCATGATACTACGAAGTAAAGAAGCGATCTGAGCATGCTAGAAAGGAACAACCTAGCATGGATTAACATGAGATTTAAATCGGGAAAAATCATGCTAATCGGAATTCAGATTAGAGAACCTAGCTACACATGTCAATAAACACAAACAAGCAATCAATCAGCAATCGCATAATATATCGTAGGGTCCACACAACTCCGGTAAGAAATCCTTACCTTGGTCGGGGACGATGGCACGAATACCCAAGCTGCGAACTATCTCGAACTAGCTACCGGGAACCTATCAATCATCACAATAATCACCCAATAGGCCCAAATACAATAAAATAAACAGGACTCAGCTGGGAACAACTCACGAGGCGGCGCATTTAACGCATTTAACGAGCCGACAGACGAACGGGCAAAGAACTGGGCTGGTGGGCGAGCCGAGGCGCAGAAAATGGGCGCGCGTGGCGCGGCGTGAGCAGCGCTGGCGCGAAGCCGCTGTGAGCGACGACAGAGCGTTGGGCGCCGACGCGGGCGCGCGAGCGATGCAGAGGCGCGAGGGCGCGCGCGGGCGAGCGGCGTGACACGGAGCTGGGCGAGGCGTGCGCGCGGGCGCGAGGCGATGCGCGGCTCAGCTCGGTCGGCAGTGGCTCTGTTTCTGCGCGCGAACAGGGGCGAAGAAGAAACTCCGAATTCGAGCGTTTGGCGAAGATTCGACGGCCGATTCGTTGATGGACGAACTCCCCTACACTAGCTACACAAAATCCACAAGAAGCTCGCCGTCTTGGCAAGCAGCGGCGAAACCAAAACAGGGGAAATGAATTGGAAGGAGAAGAAGAAAGAAGGAACTTACCGGTGTGGGGCGATCGGCGAGGGAGCTCGGGCGAGGGTGAGGAGTTGCAGTCGGTCGAGGGGAAAGGAGAAGAAATCGCGAGGGAGAAGTGAGTCGGTCGGAGGAAAAATCGCGAAGAAGAAGGGAAATGGGGAAGAATCGGGCGAAATGCTGCTTTTATACAAAAATCCCACTGCGCACGGCATATATACCAAATCGCGCGCGTAGATTAACAAACATGCCCGATGGCTCATTTGGCGCGCGCCTTGCCTAGCACGCGACACGTCCCTGGTTCGAATCTCACTCGACGCGCTATTTAATTCCTCATTTAATTTTACTCTTTCCCAAGCCCAAATGCCTTCACCAAAAATCTCGATCCTATTCAAATTGACTCATAATTATTCCGGCAATTTTCAATTTCAAAACCGGCCCTGTCGGCCCAACCCACAATTACCAAAATGCCCCTGGGCCTCCCGGGAAGACCGGGATGAAATTTTCGGGCCGTTACAAAGCCTGCCCGGAGACAGTTCTTAGCTTCAGGTCGGTGGTACAAGCTGCTATAGCTGAGTGCCGAGGGTTTCGCACTACTGTAGTTCAGTGACACACCACTTTCGTTCTTATTTCGAGCCTGGCTTCGGGTACTCTCCTGTTGTCTTAGGAACAGCTTGGTCGAGGGTAAACGGCCCTCGAGGACACATATTCGGGATCAGCTTTTGAGTTGGTCATTAGGCCGAGGGAGAAAGACCCTCGAGGGTGTCTGACATTTATTCGGGATCAGCTTTTGAGTTGATCAATTGGTCGAGGGAGAAAGACCCTCGAGGATGTCAATTGGGATTGGTTATCTTGATAGATCAGCTTGGACATAACGCACTTTGTCCCATCAGCTTGGACATAACGCACCTTGTCCCATCAGCTTGAACATAACGCACTTTGTCCCATCAGCTTGGACATAACACACTTTGTCCCATCAGCTTGGACATAACACACTTTGTCCCATTAGTTTGGAATAAGATATGGCAGCTGATCACTAAGCCGGAAGTAGGAGACTTTCGAGGTTTCTAGACTTGTCTTGATTAGCTTGATGAGCAAAGTTCTGTGCTGGTAACTGTTGCATGTATACTAGGATGCCAGGTGATTGATGTATCGTATTGTACCCCAGTAGGGGATTCTTACTGAGTGCTTTCGTATTTACCTTTACTTATCTTTCAAGTAACTTGGGACAACATCGGGATGGCTAGTGGAGGGAGCTGTGTGATCATGGGAGCTGCCGGCGTACTCTGTCCTCATTTATGTTTGAGTCTTTATTTTGTAGTAGCATGCTGGGAAAACTCTCTTTTACCTTAAGAGTTATTTAAACTATTGCTTGAAACACTGGCCAAGAATTATTTGTGAAAACTTATTTATGAAATGAATATGTTACTTAAGTTGGTTTAATCAAGTTTTATTTTTAAGTGGTTTTCTTTATTGTTTAAATGTTTTAAATTGTAAGCATGCTAGTAAGAACCGGGTTTAGGACCACTGTTTGGGTCGGGTTCTTACAGTAGAGGACACAACGTAAGTTGTTCACATCGGGTCAGTGTCGTTGAGAATTTAATCCAGCGCCCGATAGCTGGAATGTGATGAAACATGTCGCCCCCGACGATGTCTAGTTTTTAGTTACGCGGGCCCTAATCATAGGTGTTGGCCTATTCATTTATGCACCAGACCTGATATTGTTTTTGCGGTTGGGATGTTAGGAATATTTCAGAGTAACCCAAGTGTCGACTACTGGACAACTATAAAGAAAGTTATTAGATACCTTCAAGGAACAAAATCTTATATGCTCATGTTTAGACGAATTAAAAATTTGGAAGTGATTGACTACTATAATTCAAACTTTGGTGGTTGTGTTGATTCATGTAATCAACATCTAGTTACATTTTCATGCTTGCCGGTGGAGCTATATCTTGGAGAAGCGCGAAGCAGACCTTGACTGCTACTTCCATTATGAAGGTTGAGTTCGTATCATGTTTTGAAGCTACCTTATAGAGTGTGTTGTTGAAGAGTTTCATTTCTGGGCTTAGAGTTGTTGACTCTATTTGTAGGCCATTGAGAATGTACTATGACAACTCAGCTATTATTTTTATGGCTAAGAATAACAAAAGTGGTAGTCGAAGTATGCATATTGACATTAAATAGTTAGCCATAAAAGAACATGTTAAAGATAAGGAAAGCGATCATTGAACACATTAGCACTAAGTTGATGATTGTTGATCCATTGACTAAAGGCATGTCACCCAACATTTTCAATGATCATGTAATCAAGATGGGACTTGGTTCCTTTATGTAAATATTTATTGTACATATATTCAGTATTTTATTGAAACTCTTATGTAGTTTATGTTTTCTTATTCAGTTTGTGCCCATACATATTTATTCTTGAGAAAATATTACTAAGTATGGACCTCGAATGAACATATGGTTTATTCATTTATGTGGGTTGTGTTGAGAAAAATATAATGCACTGTGATATATGAAACATAACACTCACATTTAGATGACTTGTCGTCATAATCCATGTGTTTTTTTTTCATTATGAGGTTGGTGAGGTATTCATGGACCAAGTGGGAGAATGTTGGGATTTTCTTTTTATTTATTAATTAAATTTATATTTGTATTATCCCAATTAATCATTTAGTGGTCCACAATTCTGTAACCTCCCCATTAATGATGTGTTTGGAGGAAGGATTTTCTTAATCCATATTAAATAAATACCCCTAATACCTATTTGATGGCCGAATTACCAAAATTCAAAAGTCAGATTACAAAAATACGGATTAGCTACAATTATTTTTTTTAATCCGTCCTTTTTTCTGCTTTCTCTCTTCTCACGCCTCTCTCTTTTCTCTCCCGTATAACTTTTCTTCTTCATTTCTTTAGGCCAATTTATTTGCCAATTCAAGCTTCTAACGATCATTTTGTTTTCATTAATCTTCTTGCTCTTGAAATTTCACATCCATAGAACTCTGAAATCCATATTTTTAAGGAGTTTCAATTTTTTCGTCTTCTCCTTCGTCTAGATCTGGGTTCGTTTCATGTCTAAACTTTGATTTCCTTCCTAGATCTGAGGGTATCGCTGCTGAATCACCTACAAATCTTGCCGTCGTAGACTTCCTTAAACCTTGCATATGTGAAAATCGACCTCTATATGCCTTTATCGAATGGTATATTTATGTTGGGGAGTTCTACTGACTTGGTAGGATTTGTGGTGTATCCGGCTTTGTGGGATTCCTATACAAAGGTAAGTTTTCTTAACCCTAACTCCATCCGATGATGAATCGTTGATTTATTTTTTTCAAATTTTTTCATGTCATTCTCCTAAATTGATTAATATTTATTTTTTCTCTGTTAGTTTCTTTTTTTTTGAACGAATTATTCTCTGTTCTTTATTAGTTGAGTATCAAATCCACATTTATTTTGGATATTACGAATCTTCCTAATTGCTTCGATCTGTTTTTTGTTCTCTGTTAGATTTTTTTAATGAATTGTTCTATGTTCTATGTTCTCTGTTAGTTGAGTATCAAATCAACATTTATTTTGAATATTACGAATATTACTTTCTTATTTATTGATGGCTGACGACTTCCTAATTACTTTGATCTGTTTTTTGCTCTCTGTTAGTTGAGTATTAAATTATCATTTAATTTAGATTATTTTATTATGTGTTCAAATATTGTGGGTACTATTTTTGTATTTATTGATGGTTAATGATAAGCTCAAATGTCTTACTGCTTTCATTTCATCTGATCATTCTGATTTATGAAAATGTGTTGCTGTTTTTAATTGATGGTAAGGGATAATTGAATGTTGATGAACTAACCAACAACTCCCCCTTCCTATATAAGCCTTCTTTATATTTTATCAGTTTACATCCATCTTTATGGCTTCATCTCTAACAATGTGAGTGTTTTTTTTAATCTAAATCATATCCATGTGTCTATTTCATTGTGTCTTTGTGTTGCTAGTAATCTATCTTATATCCGTCTAGCCATTGAACTGTATGTCTATTTCATATCCATTTCATTTGAACTATCTCTATTACACAAGTACGAAATCTGTCTAATTCATTGTGTCTTCTTGCTACTTGTTATCTATCTCATATCCATTTGTCTATTGAATTATATATCTATCTTATATCCTTCTCATCTCATTTGATCTATCTCTATATTACACAAGTAATCTGTCTATTTCATTGTTTCTTTGTGTTGTTTGTCATCTATCTCATATCCATATGCCTATTGATTTGTATGTCTATCTCATATCCAACTCATTTCATTTTATTTATCTCTATTACACAAGTTTATTTTATCTTGACCTTGCACTTTTTATCTATTTGCTTATCTCATGTATCTATGTCTACCATGTGTTCTTCATTTATTAGTTCAAAACTTTGTGTTCAGTATCTATTTGTATTGCTCATCTATCTATTGCTACCTTGTTTTGCATCATTCAAATTTTTACTTTAAAAAAAAAAAAAAAACAATGAATTGCATTTGATCTTGAATGAGAAATGAGTAATGCATCCATTCCCTGAGGCTGGGTTTATCTTCATTTATCATTATTATAGTTGTTTCACTATTGTTTATTTTGTAAAAGGTAGTTTTCTAACACTCTTATTTCGATTAAAACTTTTCCAAGCTTTTTTTGCTAACAATGTCTTTTTCAATCCTTTTTTTTTCCAGATTGTAACTCCAGCACAGTTGTTCATTTACTTCAAGGTTCGTGTTACAAACTTGTTATATACTACATTTGATTCTCTTAGATTTTCTGTAATAAACTTCTATATCTTATTACTAGGGACTTTAATCATATGAACATTATTCTCTTGGATTTTATGTATAATTGTTTTTTATCATGGTTGATATTTTTTTTTCATCCATTTTATGTTGCACTAAACCTATTTGTATTATGTTTGTTTCTCATTTATGTTTGATATTTGTTTCATGTTTTCACTATTGAAATAAACAATATGATCAAATTTTAAGTTTGAATTTTAGATTAAAATCTAAAATAAACCTAAAATTTGATTATGAAATATTTGATTTGGATGGTTAACTTAAAAAAGAGAAAAAAAACTATTGAATAATTAAATTATTCTTACATTGATTTATATTTGAAATTTAAATAATTTAGTATTAAAATCAAATTTATAGAATTAGTTTGAAACGACATCCATTTTAACTATTAAAATTAACTTCTTTTGAAAAATAAAAGCTTAATCTCTATCAATAAATAAATAAAATAAACTTTTTTTTGGGGAAAAACTCGGCTTAATCTCTATTACAAGAAAGAAAATAAAATTGCAAATACAATATATATTTTTTCAATGAATTCAATTTTATTTATAGAATTGGTTTAAATGACATCAATTTTAAGAAAAAAAAAAGTTGTTTTTGAAGAAAAAATATGTAATTGAATGACATCAATTTTAACTATTAAAATGAAATTCTTTTTTATGAAAAAAAAGCTTAATTTGTATTTGAAGAAATAATAACTATAACAAAGTCAGTAATATTTTAAAAAATGACTTGAATTTTATCTAGACAATTGTTGAAAGGACATCAATTTCAATATTAAAATGAACTCTTTTTTAAGAAAAAAAAAGACTTAATCTCTATTCCAAGAAAAAAGAGTTAGCAAATACATTACATTTTTTTTTTTTAAAATGACTTCAAATTTATCTATACCACTGGCTTGAAGTTAAAATGAACATGTTTTTTAGACTTAATTTGATTTTGACTGATATTTTTCTTCAAACTATTTTTTAGATAATGGATCCCGATAAAACTATAGTAGTTTTAACAATACTCTACACGTGACAGAGCTAGTTTCTTCTTCTTGCGAATCTTATAATGAATTACAACCCTAAGACAAAAAACTATACCTCTTTCTTTAGACACCATTTTCACCAAATGACCTTTTTCTCGATGATAAGACAAAGCGATCCAGCTTGTCGTGAGACAACTAGAATGAATCGTAGCTGCTTCGAAACCTTGTGTGACATGCTAAGGACCCACGGTGGTCTTCGAGGTTCGGATTACATCGACGTGGAGGAAATGGAAGCCATGTTTCTACATATTTTGGCTCATAATGTTAAGAACCGTGTCGTTCAAAGAATATTTACAAGATCCAATGAGTCAGTGTCGCGACACTTTCAATCTGTCCTTACTGCTGTGATTCGTTGTCATGACATTTTGTACAAGAAATCTGAACCTATATCCAACCATCATGCACCGATAGTATATGGAAGTGGTTTGAGGTCCATTATTTTACCTTTACAAAATAGAGTCATTGTAGGAACCAAATTTCATTTCTTCCTTCGAACTATGCAGAATTGTCTAGGTGCCTTTGATGGTACTCATATAGAGTTACGAGTCCCAGTTGAAAATCGTGCCTCCTTTAGAAATAGGAAAGGTATCATCACAACAAACGTTCTTGTTGTATGCGCTCCAAGCGGAGAGTTCATATATGTACTAACTGGGTGGGAGGGATCAACAACTAACTCTAGAGTTCTTAGGGATGCTTTATCCCATAACAATAGATTTCAAGTCCCTCATGATAATTAAGGACTAAAAGAAAATGCTACTTTCACTTTTAGTGAATGTATAATAACCTAGTGTTTATTGATCCAGGATACTATTCCCTTTGTCATGTGGGTAATCTAAATGCTGATGGATTCTTAGCTCCCTATAGAGGCGAACATTATCATCTATCAGATTGGAGGGGTAGCAATCCACCATGGAATATGAGAGAGTTCTTTTTAATAAAGCACACTCCTCGACACGAAATATAATAGATAGAATACCGTTGGGCTATTCTATGGCCTAAGTCTTTCTATCCGCCGAAAGTACAAGTGAAGATCATAATAGCTTGTTGTCTTCTACATAATTTAATATGTAGGGAAATGGGCTCTACGATTGGTTTAGAGATATTAGAGGAAAACGATTCCACACTCTACCAAGAGGAAATGGAAGATACCCCAACGATTAATTTCGTAGAGACATCGCCTCTTTGGACCGCATTTCGAGATTCCATGGCCCAAAGAATGTTTGACGCAACCCAAAACTAGAAATTAGACTTCTAATCTTCCTTTTTTTAGTGACTATAACATTTATGAATCATGAATGGCATAACATGACTTTTATGGGAAATGATACTTGTCTTGTATTATGTAATGAATGATAGTAAATGAATGATATTCCTTACTCTGTATCTCTTATGTAAAACTTCCATGTAGCAACATGGCCGCGACGGGGAGAAACAATCAACACAGTTGGACAACAATAGAAGATAGTATTTTAGTACAATCACTAATCAAACTTGTACAAGAGGGGGAGGGGGGGGGGGAAGATCAGATAATGGTACTTTTAGGAATAAGTACCATAATAAACTACTTCGACTAATGCAACTAAAACTACCTAGATGCCCAATTACATCTACCACTGTGATTGATATTAGAGTGAAGATTCTAAAACGACAATATCAAGCTATTGCCGAGATGTTGGGCAATACTTGTAGTGGATTCGGTTGGAATGATAAATACAACTGCATTGAAGTGGAGCCAGCTGTTTTCGACAATTGGGTTTAGGTATTAAAGAATAGTTATAATATAAGAAAATGAAATTTCAATTTTTTTACGAACCGTATGTTCATAATTCCATTGTTAGACGCACCCAAATACAAAGGGTCTCAACAACAAGCCTTTTCCACATTACGATGACTTGGCTTATATTTTCGGAAATGATAGAGCATACGGGTCAATATCTCAATCTACTAGAGATATTGCAAAAGAAGATTCGAATGCAGAGGTCGGTGAGGCTGGCGGTTCCCAAGAATATTACATACCTAAGATTTCTGTTGTTAAAGAAGAAGCCTCAAATACCCCCACAAGTAGAGTAGCTAGATTGTCATCCTCTTTTGTGGGAGAGTAGAGAAAAAGGGTCACAGAAAAGCAAGAAATGCTTGATGTGTTGTGTGCCGGCATGAACATGCAGTACGAGAAAATCATGAGGATTGCTGATTGGCCTGTCACAACCCTACAAGTGACAAAGGAGGATAATAAATCTACAAGAGCCGAAGTCGCTACAGTTCTTCAGAAATTATCACCACCATTAACCAGTCCAGAACGGGTTATACTGATGAACATCCTTTTAAAAGATCTCGACGAAGCTTCTGCTTTTCTTGGAGTCCCAAAAAATGATCGGGTCAGCTACTGCGATTATCTATTGAACCGACCCAAATGATGACCTTCTCTATCTCTTTTTTGAGGTTGATGGTTGCCTAGAAGATGACCCTACTTCTTATATTAATTAAAGGACGAAAAAACTTTTTTTTTGTTCAACCATCGATTACTTATTGTACAGAATTGACTTGCTTTATATTTCCTCTTTTATTATGCAATGAACGTTAATTCATATTTCCTATTTTATTATAAATGAAATGTTAATTCCTTTAATTTATTACCTACACTTTAAATTTTAATGAGAAATAAATAAACATACACACTTAGGTCAAATTCTTATAAAATGCATGAAAATATAAGTTTGATAAAATAAAAAAGAAGTATTAAAATTAATTTCGAAGTTTGATAAAAAAACAATTTAAATTACCCTTTGATTAGATTATAGAGCATCGAACGAATTTAATAGTATGGAAGATATTGTACACGTGACAAATACAAATGGGGGATGATGTTGGAGCGCTCTCACTAGAGCGATAATGGACGAATCTTCAACCAAATGGTCATACTTTCGAGATTTAATGGCGGAACGAATATTTACTAAATGGAAAACCTCATTAAATGAGTGAATGAAGCAATTTCATAATGTAATACTTGCAAGTGAATGATCTTATTATTATCTCTTATTTGGTTGAACTGATATTTAAAGTATTATGTCTAAATTATAGTTTGGCTATGAAATGAATATTATGTTGTCACAATTTAAAATAAATGTCATTTTATATTGCCAAAGAAACAACTAAAATAATATTCAAAGCAAACTCAGATAACAAAATTAAGTTTATAAACTCAGATTAACTTAATATTTGTACCAAACACAGCTTAACTTAATACTGAGCTTAATTTAATCCATGCATCAAACAACAGTCAGCTTAACTTAATCTGTCTATGTAAGGGACCGATCCGAATGGGGCACTAAATGGGCCCTTACCCCAATGCATGCATTCAAAGTAAAGGACATTAAACAGACATGATTTCGGATTCCAATTAAAAAAAAAACATTCAAAATAACCCCTTTAAAAACTAGACAATTTCCCTGGAACCTGTCCCTGTTTCCAAGCACCTGTTCCAAGATAAATACATTTCCAAAGTTTACTCTGATCAGAGATTTACTAAAAACCATTCAAAACCTGTTCAGATACAAAAATGCTGGAATCCACAAAACATTTACAAAACATCCTAGGGCTCGTGTCTTGCCACATGCATTCAGGGAAACAAAACATAAAGAGTCATAATACAAAAATCGAGTTGGAAGACTGGGCCCCATGATCACAGCTCCTCCTTGACCATCTGTCTCTCGCAACTTGGTTACTCGTGGAAAAACCACGATAAGGGTGAGTAACGAATTACTCAAGAAGAATCCCAACCGGGGTACAATACGATATACATGGTCATCTCGATGAGCGTATGCAAGCTATGAATATAAACACGAGAATAGAGCACATAGCTTAGCCCACACTTGGGCCTCGGATGCCAATTTAAGGTCTTAGTCCGGAATAATATCACCACCACGATTCAATACATAAGTCGCCCTATACGAGAAACAAGTCCCGCCTCGGCGTCTCATCGTCGACGAAAGGTACATCGGCTCAAGATCCCGAGGAGCTCTCCGGTCGGTGGTTGTAATGAGCGTAAGCATGCACCGCGTGCTACTGCGCACCATGGGGGGCGTCGGGTCCAGAGGCAAGTCGCCTATGTTCGACCACCACGCCTAACTAAATCTTTGGATCGGTGTCACCGACATAGGGGTGTGAGACTGGACACGTAAACTATGTCGGCTGAACCACCGCACTTTGAGGTTAAGGAAACGGGTCGTGGTAGGCTTACACCAGAAGCCGCCTTACCTTAACAGTGGCAATCGGGGCTACGGCCGAACACGCCGAGGGCGTGCCGATCACGGACGAGGCAATGCCAAGTCATCATCCCGACGGTTGGGGCATTTAACGATCGCCATCCTCACCCAAGATTGCGGGGCCTACCGCTTGGGTTAGCTAATCCTCACGGGGTCGGGGGCGGAATGACTTGCTCGGCGTCCCCGCCATGGATGCAAGGTACTTTATGCATCGGCCCGGATGATGCTATCTACCGCAATTCTAACTCGCCTAGCTAGCAAGCGACAAACAATTCCATAAAATCCAATACGTGCTCAATAAGAATACAACGAGCCTAGCATGATACTACGAAGCAAGGAACAGATACGAGCATGCTAGAAAAGAACAACCTAGCATGGATTAACATGAGAATTAAATCAGGAAAATCATGCTAATCGGGAATTCAGAATAGAATACCTAGCTACACATGTCAATAAACACAAACAAGCAGTCAATCAGCAATCACATATAATATCGCAGGGTCCACACAACTTCGGTAAGAAATCTTTACCTTGGTCGGGGACGATTTGACACGAAAACCTAAGTGGCGAACGAACCCGAACTAGCTACCGAGAACCTATCAATCACAACAAAAATCACACAATAGGCCTAAATATAATAAAATAAGCAAGGCTCAGCTCGGGAGCAACTCACGAGGCACGACGAACGCACGAACGAGCCGATTGCACGAACGGCAAAGAACGGGCCGGGCTGGCGTATTGGAGTGCGAAAATGGGCGTCTTGGGGGCGCGACGCGCGCGGACGGATGCTGGGCGATGCAGGGGCGCGAGGGCGAGCGCGGGCGGGCGACACAGCTGGGACGGCGCGCGGCGTGACACGGAGCTGGGTGAGGCGAGGCGAGGCGGCTGGGCTGCTTCTGCGCACGCGAGGCTCGGCGAACAGGGGCGAACAGAGGATCGGAGAAAACGAGCTCGATTCCGGGCGATTGGAGAAGATTCGACGCTCGATTTGAAGCTGGACTACTTCCCCTACACTAGCTGCACAAATACCACACGAATCTCCTCACTCCCACGGCCGGCAGAACGAAATCGAAACCAAGGGGAAAGAAATCGGATTTTTCGAAGGAAAGGAAGAAGTGGAAGAACTTACCAGCTGCTCGGAGGGAGAATGGGCTTCGAATTGGAGAGGAGGAGCTCGGAATTGGCTGGTCAGCGAGGTAGAAAATCGCGAAGGAACGCAGTCGGTCGGAGAAGAAAATCGCGAAGGAAATGGGGAAGAAGAAGGAGAAGCTCGGGCGAGCTGGCCTTTTAAACCAAAACGCGCATCAAACAGGCATATGTATTAGATCGCGCGTTTAGATTTACAAACGCGCCCAGTGGCTTGGCTGGCAGCGCCCTCCGCCTAGCATGCGGCACGTCCTTGGCTCAAATCTCACTCGACGCGCTATTTAATTCCCTATTTATTTTTACTTTTTCCCAAGCCCAAATGTCTTCACCAAAATTCTCGATCCTATTCAAATCGACTCATAATTTTTCCCGCAATTAACAATTTCATAACCGGCCCTGTCGGCCTGACCCAAAATTACCGAAATGCCCCTGGGCCTCCCGGGAAGACCGGGATTAAATTTCCGGGCCGTTACAATATTCCCCCCTTATAAGACTTTCGTCCTCGAAAGTCACTTAAGATTGGAACAGCTCGGGATACTGCAATCTCATCTCATCCTCCCGCTCCCAATCGGCTTCCTCGAACTCGACTCCTCCATCGAACCTTTACCAACCGGATTTCACGACACGTAGTGTCTTTGTCTCAAAAGCAAGAATCCCCACCGGCTTCTCCTCAAGCTCAAATCCTCATTCATTTGTAAAGGCTCAAAATCAACAATGTGCGACGGGTAAAGCACGTCATCGCCTCAACATTGAAACATGAAAAACACTGCTGCTCGCCGACAATGACGGAGGCAAGGCTAATCGATAAGCAACCCCGCCGATCCTCTCCGAATCTCAAATGGACCAACAAACGGGGACTCGGCTTTCCACGCTTGCCAAACCTCAAAACACCTCGCATCGGTGCGACCTTTTAGGAATACATGTTGGCCAACCTCAAACTCCAAATCCCGACGCGAACATCGGCATAACTCTTCTCATCTCGCTCCGAAATGTCAACATACGAGCTCTAATCTTACGCACGGCACCATTGGTCAAGCTGCAGCAACTCGGGACCCAAAAAACACGCCTATCACCAACCTCTTCCCATAACGCGGGAGATCGCAACGCTTACCATACAAAGCCTCGAATGGAGCCATCAGATCGCCGATCGATAATCGTTGTTATATGCAAACTCCATCGAATCTGAGATACTAGTCCCAATCGCCGGAAATCCAACACACAAGCCCTCAACATATCTTGAGAATCTGGTTCACCCTCTCCGATCTCGTCCATCGGTGCGAGGGTGAAAAGTCAGTCTTTGAAATCGCACTCGATGCCTAAACCCATTCGGGCGCTCTCCGAAACGAGAAGTGAACCTCGAATCACGGTCAGACACAATCCTCGCGAGCACACCGTGATAACGAATGATCTCGCTCCAAAAACAATCTGCGCCTTTGTTCCACGGTATAAGTGTCTCTACCGGGAATGAAGTGTGCGCTCTTAGTCAATCGATCGACTATTACCCAAATTTGAGAGAACTTTCTCGGAGTCCTCGGCAACCAGAAATAAAGTCCATGGAGATCTCTTCCCATTTCCACTGAGGTACACTCACCACGCAACAAACCGATCGGTCTCTGCAGGTGCCTTCACTTGGCGACAAGTGAGACATCGATCGACAAACTCCGCAACATCTCTTTTCATACCCATCCACCGTAATGTCCGCTTAAGATCTCGATACATCTTGGTACCCCCGGGTGCCAAGCAAACGGAGAATCGTGGGCCTCGAGAGCAACTCGTTTCGCAATCTGCGACATCCGGAACACACAACCGCCTCTGACGTCACCCCATGCTCGTGAATACACAAAGTCAAAATCTCCATCAGCACTAACTCTGTCAAATAATCTCTTAAGTGCGGGGTCACTCTCGGTGACTATCAATAATCCATTTGTCTAATCGATGGTCGGATCACAACTAAGCTACTCGCGCAATAACCTCACCCAACAACATCGCAATCTCACCGCTCGAACTCTCTCCGTAACTGGGTGGGAACTCAACAATACCATGGAGTGCGACGTCTTCCTACTCAGAGCATCGGCTACAACATTGGCTTTACCGGATGGTACAGAATCTCGCGATCATAATCTTTCACTAACTCTAACCATCTCTTACGTCTCATATTCGGCTCCTTACGAGTAAAGCAGATACTTGAGGCTCGGTGATCGGTAAACATCCGGATCCGCTCACCATACAGTAATGCCTCCAAATTTTCGATTGCAAAGACCATCTTTGCTAACTCCATATCATGAGTCGGATAGTTACGCTCATATGGCTTGGTGACAGGAAGCATAAGCAATGACCTTCCCGTCTTTGCATCAACACACACACCCAACCCGAACTTGGAAGCATCAACAGTAAACCACGAAACCACTGTCTTCTCCCGGATCGCCAACAGTCTTTGAAGTCAAAGCGCGCTTGAGCTTGGGAAAGCTCTCATCACACCTACCGTCCCAACAAACTCGACACCCTTCCTCGTCGACGAGTGAGGGGCGAGGCTATGGCGGAAAAGTCCTTAACAAACCGACGGTAGTAACTCGCCAAACCCGTGAAGCTGCGTATCTCGATGGCGAAGTCGGCTCGGCCCACGAACTCACGGCCTCAATCTTTGCTTTGGATCCACGGCTATACCATCCCTCGAAACTACGTGACCTAGGAAGGCTACTTGCTCCTCCAACGAGAATTCGCATTTGGAAAACTTCGCATAAAACTGGTTTTCCCTCAAGGCTGCCAACACTTTCCTCAAATTCTCTGCATGATCCTTCCTGGTCCTTGAATAGATCAGAATATCGTCAATGAACACGATGACGAAGCTGTCCAAAAATGCTTTGAACACCCTATCCATCATGTCCATGAACGCTCTTTGGTGCATTCGTCAATCCAAACGACATGACCCCAAACTCGTAGTGTCCATATCTAGACCTGAACGCTGTCTTAGGAATGTCGGCGTCCCTAATCCGCAACTGATGATACCCGGATCTCAAATCTATTTTGGAGAACACGGAAGCTCCCTGAAGCTGATCGAACAAATCATCGATACGGGGCAACGGATACTTATTCTTCACTGTCACCTTATTAAGCTCACGATAGTCAATGCATAGGCGCATCGAACCATCCTTTTTCTTCACAAACAACATCGGCGCTCCCCACGGGACACACTCGGACGGATGAATCCTCGATCTAACATCTTCGTGAATCGAACCTTGATTCCTTTAGCTCGGCTGGCGCCATACGATACGGAGCCTTCGAGATAGGGAGGGTCCCTGGCTCGAGCTCAATTGTGAAGTCAACCTCTCTCTTCGGGGGCAACCTCGGTAATTCCTCAGGAAACACATCCGCAAACTCTCGCACAACCGGCACTTGATCAATAGTCAGTGAGGGACGGCTCCCTCCGGACAATTTGGCTAGGTAGCCCCAAGCTCCATAAGCTAGCAAACGAAGATCTTTCACAGCTGACACCATCGGCGGGCAAACTCCACCGTGAACTCCACGAAACTTGAAGCTGGGCCGACCCGGCGGCCTGAACACTACTTTCTTCCGGTGGCAGTCAATCAATGCGTGGTTAGCGGCTAACCACTCCATACCAAGAATCACATCGAAACCACTCATGGGTAGAACTATGAGCGTAGCTACCAGCAACTCTCCGGATATCTCGATCCCGCCATCCTTAACCTTATCTTTTGCTAACATATTAACTCCCGAAGGAGTTGCAACAGATAATTCAAAACCTAGAGGCTCTAATCTCAACCTAGCATGCTCAGCAAACAATACAGATACAAACGAATGCGTAGAACCAGAGTCGAACAAGACAAATGCACAATGATCCAAAACAAGAAGCGTACCTGCCACTGCGGCATCCGCACGCTCGGCCTCCTGGAGGTTCGTAGCGAACACCCGGCCCTGCTGCTGCTGCACAGGCTGAACTACCATAGCTGGCTGATCGCAGAAACGGGCCACATGCCCCCCTCTTCCACATCGAAAACATAGCCTGGGCCCGGTCTGACAAGCTTCATGGTGGGCTCTCCCGCAAGTAGCACAAACAGGAATCTGCCTGGGACCGCCCTGCTGGCGAGGCTGGAAATGAGCCGGAACCCTACGCTGATCTCGGTTCTGAATTTGTCCCTGACGGCGATGGCCGCCTCCTCGGAAGTCAAACCTCCTCTTCTGTCCCACCACAGCTGGAACAGGGCGCTGAGCCGGAGCGGCAACAATTTGCTCAACAGGATACTTTCCATTGTAAATAGTGGCCAGCTGAACAGCTCTAGCATAAGTGTCAGGGGCCTGTGCCCTGACATCCTGAGACACACCCTGCCTCAGACCAGAAATGAACTTCCGAATTTTCAACTTAGGGGTTGCTATCAGCTGCGGAGCAAAATAACCATACTCCGAAAACTTCCTCTCGTACTCCTCTATAGAATCAGAACCCTGCTTGATTCTTGGAAAAGCGCTACCATCTTCTCTTGAGCCTCATCACTAATGTACTTGGCCTTAAATTCTGACTTGAAGAACTCCCAGGTAGCAGGTGAAGACCAGGTGGTCTCTCACTCAAGGTGGACTCCCACCACCATCTAGCTACGCCCCAACAACACATGGGTCGTGCACACCTCGGCCTCACGAACATCGGGGCACACCATAATCGGGAAGGTGTACTCCAAATGGGCAATCCATCTAGCTCTTTGCTAAAGCATCACTGTGGCATCAAACTTATCGGGGTTCCATTTCACGAAATCCTTCAACCATTTACCAAGCTCATCGGCACCCTCGCCACCTCCTCGCCACAGAAGTGCTTGGCTCCTGAGCCGGGGAGTCTTCTTTGCGCCTCTTTGAATCAAACAAGTCATTTGCTCGATCCGAGCTCGGGACTCTTCCATTTGCTTGGCGCCAACAAAGCACTGGGTCTACGCCTCCGGCCACTCAATAGGTCGACCACCATAGACCTCATAGAATTAGCAAATTCGCTCCGAAGCGATATCACGGCGCCTGATCGCCTCAATGCCTACTCGGGCTCAACCGGGAGCTACGGGCGGAATGCTATCGATCTCGGCTTGGGACGATGTCCTGCGCGGGTCGAGATCCGATCGACACCTCGGCCTCCTCTCGGGCGTCCTCTTCGGCGCGGGTAAGCGGCATCTTTGGCGATCTACACCCAAACCAATAACGAGTTAGAACACCGCTCGTCTCGCTCCACAACACTACACAAGGCATACACTAGATGATGTGTATTGTAAATTCTTAACCCTTTTTCTCAACAACAAATAGTAAACTTAGGCGTACCTGATGACTGTCGGAGTGCTAGTGATCATGGGAAAACGACCTACAACAACAGGTCAAACTACATAATTTATGACTCTGAGCTCTGATACCAACTGTAAGGGATCGACCCGAATGGGGCACTAAATGGGCCTTTACCCCAATGCATGCATTCAAAGTAAAGGACATTAAGCAGTTTATGATTTGATTCCAATTAAAAAAAACATTCAAAATAACCCCTTTTAAAAAGCTGGACAATTTCCTGGAACTGTCCCCTGTTTCCAAGCACTGTTCCAAGATAAATACATTTCCAAAGTTTACTCGATCGAGATTTACTAAAAACCATTCAAAACTGTTCGGATACAAAAATTTGGAATCCACAAAACATTTACAAAACATCCTAGGGCTCGTGTGCGTCATACATGCATTCAGGGAAACAAAACATAAAGAGTCATAATACAAAAATCGAGTTGGAAGATCTGGGCCCCATGATCACGGCTCCTCCTTGACCATCCTGTCTCTCGCAACTTGGTTACTGTGGAAAAACCACAGTAAGGGTGAGTAACGAATTACTCGGTAAGAATCCCCAACCGGGTACAATACGATATACATGGTCATCTCGATGAGCGTATGCAAGCTATGAATATAAACACGAGAATAGAGCACATAGCTTAGCCCACACTTGGGCCTCGGATGCCAATTTAAGGTCTTAGTCGGAATAATATCACCACACGATTCAATACATAAGTCGCCTATACGAGAAACAAGTCCCGGCCTCGGCACGCTCTCGTCGACGAAAGGTACGCGGCTCAAGATCCCGAGGAGCTCTCCGGTCGTATTTGTAATGAGCGTAAGCATGCACCGCGTGCTACTGCAGAACCATGGGGTGTCGGGTCCAGAGGCAAAAGTCGCCCATGTCCGAGCCACCACGCCTAACTAAATCTTTGGATCGGTGTCACCGACATAGGGGTGTGAGACACGGACACGTAAACTATGTCACTGAACCACCGCACTTTGAGGCTAAGGAAATGGGTCGTGGTAGGCTTACACCGAAGCCGCCCTTACCTTAACAGTGGCAATCGGGGGCTACGGCCGAACACGCCGAGGACGTGCCGATCGCCGGGGCGAGGCAATGCCAAGTCATCATCCCGACGGTTGGGGCATTTAATGATCGCCACCCTCACCCAAGATTGCGGGGGCCTACCGCTTGGGTTAGCTAATCCCTCACGGGGTCTAGGGGCGGAATGACTTGCTCGGCGTCCCCGCCATGGATGCAAGGTACTTTATGCATCGGGCCGGATGATGCTATCTACCGCAATTCTAACTCGCCCTAGCAAGCGACAAACAATTCCATAAAATCCAATACGTGCTCAATAAGAATACAACGAGCCTAGCATGATACTACGAAGCAAGGAACATATACGAGCATGCTAGAAAGGAACAACCTAGCATGGATTAACATGAGAATTAAATCAGGAAAATCATGCTAATCGGGAATTCAGAATAGAATACCTAGCTACACATGTCAATAAACACAAATAAGCGATCAATCGGCAATCACATATAATATCGCAGGTCCACACAACTCCGGTAAGAAATCCTTACCTTGGTCGGGGACGATTTGACACGAAAACCTAAGTGGCGAACGAACCCGAACTAGCTACCGAGAACCTATCAATCACAACAAAAATCACACAATAGGCCTAAATATAATAAAATAAGCAAGGCTCGGCTGGGAGCACTCACGCAGGCGCGATTTAACGCACGAACGAGCCGATTGCACGAACGGGCAACAACGGGCCTTGGCCGGGCGCGGACGGATCTTTGGGCGTCTGGGAGGCGCGGGCGAAGCGGCAGACACTGGGTGGCGGGGCGCGCGGCGTGACACGGAGTCGGGCGAGGTGCGCGCGCGGTGCAGCGGCGAGCTCGGCCCGGTGGCTGGCCGCTCTGCGCCACGCGAGCTCTGCGAACAGGGGCGAACAGGGGCGAACAGAGGATCGGAGAAATCGAGCTCGATTCCGGGCGATTGGAGAAGATTCGACGTGCGATTTGAAGCTGGACCACTTCCCCTACACTAGCTGCACAAAGACCACACGAATCTCCTCACTCCCACGGCCGGCAGAACGAAATCGGAACCAAGGGGAAAGAAATCGGATTTTTCGAAGGAAAGGAAGAAGAGGAAGAACTTACCAGCTGCTCGGAGGGAGAATGGGCTTCGAATTGGAGAGGAGGAGCTCGGAATTGGCTGGTCGGCGAGGGAGAAAATCGCGAAGGAACGCAGTCGGTCGGAGAAGAAAATCGCGAAGGAAATGGGGAAGAAGAAGGAGAAGCTCGGGCGAGCTGGCCTTTTAAACCAAAACGCGCATCAAACAGGCATATGTATTAGATCGCGCGTTTAGATTAATAAATGCGCCCAGTGGCTCGGCTGGCAGCGCCCTCCGCCTAGCATGCGGCACGTCCTTGGCTCGAATCTCACTCGACGCGCTATTTAATTCCCTGTTTATTTTTACTTTTTCCCAAGCCCAAATGTCTTCACCAAAATTCCCGATCCTATTCAATTCGACTCATAATTTTTCCGGAAATTAACAATTTCATAACCGGCCCGACCCAAAATTACCGAAATGCCCCTGGGCCTCCCAGGAAGACCGGGATGAAATTTCCGGGCCGTTACAGTCTACCAAACACAGATTAACTTAATCTCCAGCTTAACTTAATACTCATGTTAACTTAATCTTAATCCCTATACCAAACACGCCCTAATTGTGTAACCAACCCTATTTTTATGCATTTTTTAAAAATTATTTCTCTTAATGGTAGAGAAATAGAGAAAAACGATTATTTTTCTTTTATCGAAAACAGAGTACATAGAATATAGAGGGCGTGTTTGGTGCAGGGATTATGATTAAGTTAGTCGGTATTAAGTTAAGCTGAGGATTAAGTTAATCTGTGTTTGGTGGACATGTTATGTTAAACTGGATTAAATTAAACTGGCTGTTGTTTGGTATAGGGATTAAGTTAAACTAGATTTTTATTTAACATTTTTTTAAAAATGTATACTCTTTGATTTATTTTCTGTTGATAATAGCTAAATGACAAAATGACATTCATTTGAAATAGTAAAAATATAATATTCATTTAAATTTTTTTTTATCAATATATTTTATTATTTCTTTCAATTTTAACTTAATATCTATATTAAATTAAAAAATATATAACAAATTTTATATTCATTAAACAAATTTAGAAAGTCATTTAAATTATATAAAAATCATTTTAATTTAGTTGCTTAATTATAAGGTTGGTATACATTTAAATTTTTTTAAAAATTAATTTATTTAGTACACCCTAATTTATAATATAACAATTTAAAATAAGAATGTATCAATTAAATTTAGGGCTTTTTTCAGTACTAAGCCTAATTGAGAAAAAAATTGCAAGCGTGTCCACGTTCATAAAATTTAGCAAACTTATTTACTGTTTTCAAAGAAGAAAATTCGTTTTATTGGTAAATTACATAAATATCCTCACTCATTAAACTGAACCAAATTTCAAAAAAAAAAATCTCGAACACTTTACACACCCCGTTTCCAACCTAATATTATATCCCTAAAAATCTGCTCAAATACTGTAAATAATATTTTACCTGAAATATGCGATTTTTTTTTGTAGGAGATAATTCTTTTGATTTTGCAAAAAAAAAACTTCTAGATTATTATTATTTGAGAAAAGTTTAAGAGTAGGCTAAAATAGAAAAAGTAATTGCAAATTTGTCTAGATAAATAAAATTGCGTCAGACAACAAATCACGCGCCCATCACCTTCCTCTTCCCACGTCTTGACTGCACCATTTTGATTGCATTCAAACCGTGTCAAAAGCTTATTCCTCTCAATTTCTCAAACCACGATTTCGATTGCATTCTGATCACTATTGTTTCTGTCAATTTCTATTGTTTTCAAACCATCTAAGAAGCTTATTCTTCTCAATTTCTCTATTCTTCGTCAGATTTCACCATTGTTTCTATCGATTTCCTTCATTTTCAAACTGTCTCAGTTGCTAACAGTATTATTAGGTTTCACTCATTAATATTAAATTTTTTAAAATTGCATAGACATTTTGCTCTATAGTAAGATGAGTGGACCACAGATGAAAACCTAAACATTGTATGAGATTTCTGAAATATGTATTGAACTTTTAATTTCGAATTGTGAAATCTCTATTGATTGTTTAATACTGTATGAGATTTCTGAAATTTGTATTGAACTTTTAATACTGTATGAGATTTCTGAAATTTTTATTAAACTTTTAATACTGTATTTGTTTATCAAACTTTTAATACTGTATTTGTTTATGAGGTATGTATTAAACTTTTAATACGGTATGAGCTTTCTGAAATATGTATTGATTTTTTAATACTCTATGAGTTTTCATAAATCTGTATTGAACGTTTAATAATGTATGAGATTTCTAAAATCTGTAATTAATTTTTAATATTGTATTTGTTTATCCAAAGTACGGTTTGTGAATTAATTCTACATCTTATAATAATTATATTGTATTACTATTGTAGATGGCTGATGATAGAATAATTGGACGGAAACCCACCAGAAAAAAGAAGAAATCGATTTGTGCACCGAAAATCAAAAGAACGATGAAGAAATTTATGGAAAACCAAAGAAATCCAGAAGTTAGGTTTATGTATCTGAATGCTCACAATTATTAATATATTTTAATACGTTATTGTAAATAATCATTAATACCAGTATTATAAGAAAAATATGTGAGATACTCATTAATACTAATGACTTCTTTTGTTAATTTTTTTGAAAACGACCATATTTTTAGGAAAAAAAAAAGATGAACGTAGTCGTATGATTTTTAGGTTATCGAAGTTGTCGTTAATATTTTAAATAAGTATTTATTTAGTAATACAAAAGTTTTAATATAAAGAAGTATTTATGGATAAAACTTTTGTGACATTGATCATGTTATGTATGAGTATTATAATTTTTTTAAAAGGAAAATGCTTCTCAAAATTTAATTACAAATGTGGACAAATTGTAAAATATTTTCATTCATAATGGCTATTATAGTTTACTACTGTATTCTCAAATAAATGTGACAATACTTACTAATATAAATGAATTTTTTTGCTATTTTTTTAGAGTAACCGTATTTTTTTTTATAAAAAGATGAACGAAGTAATCATATAATTATTAGATTATAGAAGATTTCATTATAATTATGTTCTCTAAAAATCCCTAATGCAACTTTAATAAAATTTTAGACAATCTCATATTTGAGCATCAAATCGAAAAAAATGAAATCCATCCAATGACATATAGAAAAAAGAATGAAGTAAAAATTAAGATTTAAAAAGGGAAAAAAAGAAAGTAATGAAAATGATGAAATTTTGAAAAAAATGAATGAAACGTATTTTTTAAGAAATTGCTTAAAATAATAATAATAATGAAGTTAAAAAATTGAAAATGTAAGATTTCAAAAAATAAAATGAACATACCTATCCACTAAAAGCCCAAACGTGATTTGAAAAAAAAACGCGTGAAATTTTGCCTCCGAACAGAGAAAAAAACCGTGGAGAGAGGGTATAATAGGTATTATAAAAATATATTATTAATTAAATTTAAAACAAAAAATAGATTTACAAATATTTTAAGATGAGATTAGATTTGTAATTATTTTCTTAAAAGTGGTCATCCACTATAATTTCCCTTAAATTTATTTAGTACACCCTAATTTTTGTAAATGGTAATTAAGTTTGAAATTCAATTTTATTCATATTTTAAAAGTAATTCAAACTTCAAATAGATTGATGAAAATTATAATAAAAGTGTAAACCTAATTTTAATGCATTTTAAAATTATTCTACCTATTTTATTGGTTAATACTCATTCAAATTAAAATTTTAGTCAAATATAGAAATAACAAAATTACATTCATAAATGGGTATATATAACAAAAACTTTCCTTTTTTGAGAAACATAAAAACCCATTTAGATGCTTAGAAATAAGCCATCAAATAACATAAGTAATTTTTTTTTTGTATATAATAATAAATCAAATTATATTCTAAGTAGAAAAATGAGTTTTAAAATTTCGCAATTTTTGTGACATTTTATGTACCAACAATTAATTTCAGTTGAACATAATTTTTAAATAGTCAATTAAACTATTTAATAGTGTTTTTTTCAATTAATTAAATTAAAGTATCCAAATGGATTTAAATTCTTTATAAAAATTAACGCGTAACATATTCTTTTTTTTTATTTAATAAAATTCATTAATACATTTTAAAATGAATATAGTTTTTTTTTTAATTTTTTTTACAATAACTAGGATAAGGGAATTCAAACCCATTTTTAAATGAAATAAAAAAAAATAACAAAACAAAATTCTTGACATTCTATTAGATGTATCCATTTTATATTTTACAAATGTAAAAAGAATACATTTTATATTTTACAAATTTAAAAATATTCATACAAGTTTTCTTGATATCATATCATATCATATACCTTAAAGTAGGACTTAAGGGAGAAATTATTTTTGGACGATTTTACTCCTTACGTCATACTCTAAATTACAAAGTCATCTATTGGAATATAAAAAAAAATTAAATGTAAAAAACGTACAAGATATTTACAATATCATTTATATTTTCATCATCTGTATAACGTAGAAGATAAGATATTTTTATCCTCATAGATTTTATGACTAAGTTAGAAGATAAAGATTTCGAGTATATTATGAACAATTAAATGAAAATATTTACAATATAATTTAAATTTTCATAATCTTTATAATGTAGAAAATAATATATTTTTACCAAATCTCATAGATTTTATTTGACATTTTATATTCTAATTAAAATAATAAATTGAATTTTCCAATCCTATAAATAGTTATCTACATTTTGTTTACAACAACATTTCTGTTTGCTTGGATTTACCTTTGTTTCTTTTTGTATTTTGTTTTATAATAAGATGTCTTATTTTTGTTGGATTATTTATTTTAACTTTCATCTAATTTTTCTTTTGTTGCAATAATTTTTGTAGGGATCTGTTTTGCATAATTGTTGCATTTCAAAAAAAGAGATGTGGAAAAAAAAAGTTTGAAGAATGATAAGATTATCATCAGAGATTAAAGTGTATGAATTTTTCATTTTAAAAAATTTGGTAAGAATAATCTCCTACTGTTACTTTATATATATATAGTTTTAAACTTTCTCGTTGCTTGAGATTACTTTTCTTGGTTTCTTTTTGTTTTTTGTTTTATAATAAAAAATTTAGTTATCTTATTTTTGTTGAATTATTTTTACCTTAATTTTCATCTAACTTTTCTTTTGTTTCAATAATTTTTATAGGGATCTTTTGTTGCTTAATTGTTGACTTGGCAATGTGGATTTTTTTTTTGAAGAATGATAAAATTAGCATTTGAGGTTAAAGGTAAGTTCATAGATGTATACTAATAAATATATTTAGCTTATGTATATTTATAATTATAATAATGATATAACTCTTATAAATTTTATAATTGAAGAGTAATTGGTCTATGAATAGATAAATCGAGAAAAAAACTAAAAAGCATCCATTTTTAAAAAATTAGAGATAGAATTTAATTTTAATGCAATAATTTTTTTTTTAAAAAAAAAAAATAAAAACACCTATTATTTTTTAAGCTCAAAATAAAATATTAACTTTTTTTTTAATATAAATGAGAATTAAATGGTTTCCTACATTTTTACACTAAATTGAAATCATCAAATAATAATTTCAATCTAATTGAATTTTATAACCATTTTTTCACGTTAGTTAAATTTATTAAAATTTTCATTTTGAGCTGAAAAAATAATAGGCGTACTTACTATATTATATACTTACTATTTATTGCACTCAATTGACATATTTTATTAAACATATATATTTATAATTTATTATTTAAAAAATTATCACGTGCAATGCCCGTGTTAGAATTCTAGTAAATTTAAGATTGGTTAACTCAAGTTGTTAATAGTACTAAAAAAAAAAATCAGTTTTTAATATCCATTATTTCAAACTATTTGTTAATTATATTGTTAATATCTATTTCTTCCTAACCTAAAAAAATTCATATTATATCTCAATAAAAAAATTGCGTTACATTCAAATATATTTATTTTATTCTATTGTATAATATATTTCTTTAATTATTTAACATATAACATTTAATTTAAAAATCATACAATTATATATTAAATAAACTATAAAACGTAAAAAATAATTTTATTCTAAAAAAATAAAACATAAAAAATAATTTGAATAAACTTTTAAATCAAAATTTTAAAGTTGAATAAATTGTTTGAAAAATAGAATTAAAGATGATTTCGGAAAACGAAGTAGAGAAAGAATTTATGAGGATTATTGTTGGATTTCGTGAAAAGATTAAGTTAATCTGTCCACCAAACACGAATTGGAGGGATTAAGTTAATCTGGATTAACTTACTACTCCCACCAAACATGTCCAGAGGGTTTCCTTTTGTCTGACAAATCTCAATTTATATTCTCTTTTTGATTTTGGTACCTTATACCTATTCTTCATAGAGATAACCACACCATTTGAGTTAGTAAGATTGAGGGTATAGAAGAACCAAGGTTTTCATTATCGTTGGTGTTACAATTTGTGATCAATTGCTATCTCGGTTATCAATTTCAATTGACAGCAATAGTTATTTTATTGAATGCTTCCTCTTGTGGTGATTAATTTATGATAAAAAATTTAATATAAATGTAGCATATTTTCTAGTATGTGCTCCTCTCAATCATGTGCTCCTCTCAATGTGAGGTTCGAGTCCTTCAAGTGAAATCAATTTTTATATACCTTCCGTGCTTTCATTTCTTTGATATTTTTCGATACCTAACCTATAGATGATTTAATTTTAAATGATCGTCCACTATAATTCCATTGATAATTGGTTAGGTCCATATGTGGGTTTTTTCAAATCCTCTATTTTTAATGTATGAAAGAGAACATCGAATTCATTAAATTAGTAAAAAAAAAAAGAAAAAAGTGGTATTATTTTTAATGTTCAAATCTTCTATGGTTAAATGTTGGTTGGATTCAAGTCATATTTCCTACCCACTTAATAAAACAAATTGTTAAATTATAACTTTTATTTACGGAGTCTCTAACTTATCTAACAAAATCTCTAAATTTTAAAAGTACTAGAGATCCGTATATAATATATAGTTATACAGTATTTCGGGATAAATAATTTAATCTTATCATCTCTTGTTTGAAGGTTCATGCTTAGTTGCATCTCTCGTCTATTATAAATTTATTAAAATTCACAATTCAATTTTTTTTTATTACTTTTATTAAAAACTCACGTTTTTTTTAACAATTTATTAACACATGGAGTTGATGGAACTGAGCTTCAAGCTCTTGATTGAAGTATATGCTTTAAACTCAATTGAGTTAAGTGGGTAAAATTCATAGATTTATTAGATAAAGTAAAAATTATATAAAACAATTGTTTTAGTTTAATATTTATTCTACTCGTCGAGCATTCTCAAAGCCAAAACACGTCCCGTAAAGACTATGCTAGAAGCTCGACATGATAGCTTCACGCCCAGACAAATTGTGGAATTTCGTATGCTTTTTTAAAAAATTAAATATGTATACATTAAACACAAAATTGAAAATTTAAAGATCTATTATATATTTAAATCTCAGCCTATTTGATTCAAAATAAAAATTGAAATCTTTACCTACAGTTAAAAATGATCATGCAACTTACATTAACGATCTCAAAGTTTAAAGTTCGATTCTCCTATCCTATATATTATAAAAAATAAAAATAAAAACTATATATTTACCCACTTTTAAAATTGACATAACTTAAAAGTTCAAGCACTAACTCGTAATTTAACCTTTATGTTAACATTTCGAGATATTTTTTGGAAAAAAAGTTACAAAAAGATGAAATTAAAATTGAAAAAACATATTAATATTTCAATTTGATTGTTTTTAATCGATTTAACTTAATTAAAACCATCCGTGGAGTGAAGTCATCAGTTTTTAGCTTGATTAAAAGTCAAATTTTGCTATATTTTGATTTTCAATTTTTTTTTAATATCTATGGAACTTTTTCATTTATTTTATTATTCATGAAAAAATCCACTAAATATTAAGTACAAAATAATGCATTTAACCAGTGAATGGTAAAAGAGGCAGTGAAGGCAAGGAAATAAAAAAAATATTTGAATATACGCGTCTATCAACGATTAAACATACTTACCAAGCAGAATAACAACATATCTGTTTCTTTGGATTGATATCCTTACTAAGTTGAGTGAGCTCAAGCTAGCCTCTCTTTGTGATGTTATCGACCTTCTGGGTTCATGATCTGTGAAAAGACACTACTTGTCGTCAACCCGCCTGAATTTTCACTAGCGAGGCTTCGACTTCCAATGCTCATACTGATTCCGGTGCTTCTCGAGTCCATTATGTTTGCGTCGATGCTAGGGGAAGCACCCGCATCCTTCTTCCCTTTGCTAATGACGTCGAGCTGATGCCGACCTTCTTCCTCCTCCATCCCGCTGCCTAGCTTGCCGCTTTCTTCTGCGCTCTCCTGTAGCTGCAATGCAAACTCTAGATTCCAGAGAACATCGCTCATTGACGGCCTGTCGATGCCCTTATCAGATACACATTTCATTGCCGTCTCTGTGAACTTCTTAAAACACTCGGATGCAATCTTCCCTTTTAGGAATGTGTCAATTATCTGATGTAAAATGTCTTTTTTGTAGCAGTGAGCAGCCCATTCTGCTAAACTCACTTTCTCTTTAGAGAGTTTTGGGCTCAGGGCTGGTCGAGCACATAGGACTTCGAAGAGGACGACTCCAAAGGAGTAAACATCAGATTTTTCGGTCAATTGCTGCCGCATAAAGTATTCAGGATCCAAGTATCCAAAACTACCTTTTACTACAGTGCTAACATGTGTGTGATCCAATGTAGGACCAATTTTCGACAACCCGAAATCGGATACTTTTGCCACCCACTTATCATCCAAAAGGATATTGGTTGTCTTCACATCTCGGTGAATAATTGTATGCTTGGCACCCGTGTGAAGATAATGCAGACCACGAGCAGCTCCGATGCAAATCTCGAGCCTTTGCCTCCAAGACAAAGGTGGCATGTGGGTCTTGTATAGATGCTCTCTAAGCGTTCCATGAGCCATGTAATCATAAACCAGTATCATTTCACAATTCTCATCGCAGTAGCCAATCAACGAAACAAGGTGGCGATGGCGAAGCTTAGAAAGCATTTCGATCTCAGTTTGAAACTCATGCGCACCCTGCTCGGAAAGAGGGTTCCCACGCTTGATCGCAACTTCTAAGGTCCCACCATCAATTTTTCCCCGGTAAACCTCGCCAAAACCACCCACTCCAAGTACTAAAGATTCATCAAAGTCCCTTGTGGCAGCCTTTATCTCAATAAATGAGAAGTGGCGGCAAAGGTTGGAAGGCATGGAGGATATATAGCTTCGACTTGTGTTCGTCTTAGCCGATTCAGCCGAATGGGAATTTCCATACAGAGAAAGAGGGAGCCATCCTGATGGTCCTTCAACAGTACTCGAATCCTTCCCACGCCCACGACGACCGCAACATTTAGCAACAACAAAGAAACCAGTAAGAAGAGCTAAAACAACTACACCACAAACAACTCCTGCAATAACTGCTGCATTATTCTTTGATTTACCATGAGACGACGGCGACTTAGCTAACGATGGATCAATTATCTTCTCTATCGGCGCAGGAATAGGATTCAGCCCTGCAAGATTACCATTCGAGCTGTTGATTTTGAATATCTCCACTCCGTTCAAGATCGCATCATCGAAATTGGGCATCGCCGACTCGTCTGGATGCAGTTCGAGCCATAAATCCTTCTGTGGGCTTCCACCCCCTGGAACCATAACCACATAATCCTTGTACACAGGAGTCATAATATTTCCATGAGCCCAAGCAACAACATCAGCACTATGCATAACAGTTTGATTATGGATAAAAATGTCAAAAACTCTTTGGTTAACCTTGGTGATAGTTGCAACAATCTCACAAAAATGAAGCCTAACAAGGTAAAAGAATCCAGAATCAACAGAGAAAACCCAGGACAAATTATAATTCAGATTCACATGGTCATCCGGACCCATGGTTCTAGCCGTGGAGTAAACTTCCACGGGCGCAACGTAAGCAGAAACATCCGGCGGATAAGTAATGGACGAGTCCCGATCAAGACTCACACTCACTCCCTGTGCAGCACCAAACAAATACAGAGAGTCATCAAACCAAGACCTAAACAACCCCGAATCCGCCAAAGGCGAAATTCCATTCCCTCCGACATTCAACCGATAAACATTCTCAAGCGCGGTACCGTTATCGACAGTAAAAGGCGTGGACTGCCCAACAACAAAAGTAGACCCGGAGGAGTAAATATCAGGCATAGATACAATCTCAATCCCATTCACAAACGCATAGGCCTTGGGATGGATAGAAGACGGAAGGAAAGTCAGATTCAACATTCCATCTTGAACATAAACAGAGTATTCCTTAACAATGTAATCAAAGTTCAAAGCCTCAGTGGTTAATGAAGCGCTGAAGTTGTGAAGGAGAGTGTGCGTTTGAGTTAAAACAGAGAAACGGGCATTGAAGGCATCAAGTCCAGCATAGGACGATGGGTAGAAGTAGAGGCGAAGAAACAAACGAGTTGGAGGCATAGGAAATGTATAAGTGAAATTAGAGTTGAAAACTCTGGCCGTCATGAAAGGGATTTCAGGAACGGATGGATCCTGCGTGGCCGCCGGCGAGGTAGTGCTGTCCCCCGTCGCCGGGATGTACTTGGATTTGTCGTCGGTCGTCCATTTCCGGTGATCAATGTCGATAGCCGTCGAGGAAGCTCCGCAGTTGAGGAGGATGGGATTCTGTGATGAAATTATGGGGATATGGAAGAACAAGGTAAGTACAAGATGGAGGTTCAGGATCGGCATCATGGAAGCAAATTGATGGGGTTTATTGGGATGATGGGAAACACAGAAATGAACTTCGGTGGTGGCTCCATTTTTCAAATTTCATTTAAAGCTTCCCTTAGTCAACCCTATTGCAATCACTTGACTACAATCTTATAATTTAAAGAAATGATCTCTTGATAATCATTTTCTTTTTTATTTTATTTTTATGAAATATAAGTCTATTTCTACTCAAATTTTCTACCATGTGCTCCTACCATGTCCTCTATATTTATTTAAGAAAATAGGTGAAAGACTAACCAAATTTCAAAAATAAAATCAAGACTTTGGAAGACATTAAAAGATAGGTAAGATGTAGATATCCAAATAAGAAAAAATGTACCGTTGTCGTAGACTTAAATTTCATAAACAAAAAACAAAAAATAAAATGGTTATCCAACGGGGCCTTAATTATTAAATCGTATCATATATCATTAAAATTCTGCTCTTACTAGTCGTGTATTTGGCTTGTTTGTGAAGATTAATTGTAATGTTTGGTGGGTAGATTAATGAAATAGTTTTTTTTTTGTTTTAAAAAAAAGAAAAATTAAATCCTTTCCTCACTACTAGCAAAAAACGAATTTTTTTTTTTTGAGAAGAAAATCATGATCCGATGTAATAAAAAAACTTTATTTTGTTTAAATGTTATAAAACTTTGGAGGTGTTTGGATGAGGTTTTGATAAGGGGTTAGTTTGAGAAATTATTTTGAAGAGTTATTTTGATTAGTTAAAAATTGAGAGTTGTAATAAAAAAATTGTTTGGATGTGGGTTTTTTTTTGTAGAGGAGTTAAAGAAATAAAATCTTGTTTGGATGCAGATTTAAAATGAGTAGTTATTTAGAGTAGTTAAACAATAATTAAAAATGAATTATTTTAATTGAGTAGTTTGGAAACGATAAGTTATATTGAGAAGTCATAAATGAATTATTAGAAATGTGTGATTGGAAACAAGAAGTTATTTTTAATAGTAAAAGTAAAGAGAAATTTTGAGTAGTTACAAAAATCCGCTTGAATGTAGGTTTTCAAAGAAAGTTAGTAAATTTTTTATGTAATAGCTTTTTTTAGAAGTAGCTTCTCAAATTTTATATAGAGAATTTACCATTAGCGGCACATTCTACCCCTTGCATTATATTTGCAGCAGAATTTTTAAAATAATTCATGTATACCACATTCTTTTTTCTATCGCTCAACTAGTGATAGAATTCAATTTCAATTTCTATCCCTGATAAAAAACATAAGGAGTGATTAAATGAGTGATATATTTTACCTTTTTTATTATATATGCAAAATTCCCTTTTATATATCTATATCATTTTATTATTTTTATTTTCAAATGAATGTGTCCTTTTTAATGAGTTAAAATAGCGTGTATTTTAAATTTAATTTCATTTTGATCCTTTAATTTTTAAATGTTTAATTTTAATTTATGTATTTTTATAAAGTTTAAAATTAATTTTTATGGTAAATTTAAAGTTTTTTTTGGCACAGGTAAATTTAAAGTTAATATTAGCTTAAATTGATTCAATAATTTTAAGTCTTTAATACAAACAAAGATATAATGTGGTTCTAAAAAAACAAAGATATGATGCGAACATAATTATAAAATTTATAGAAAAAATTATATATTTCTAGAAAAAATAAGCTCATAAGAATCAATATAAACTTTTATTTTATAATAAATATTAGGATTAAAATTGAAATTGGAAAGTTTTAAAGAAAAAATATAACAAAATTAATAAAGCCAATCACTTTAAAACGCCTATCACCAATCCACCTAATAAACAACATTTCAATCACTTGGATCAACTTTGTGTGAAGTGTGATCCTCAAATATTCAAACCCTACTTTTTGTAAGTGGGAAAAAAATAATCATTTCTATTTCTATTTCCTTGCTCATAAGTCATATAGAATATTATCACCGATTCCATTCCTAAAATTTATGTAATCTCTCTTTCTTTGACTTATATTCAAAAAAAAAAAAAGTCATGTGAATATTTCTTTCCATAAAAATGTTATATGATTATAATACTTTTAGCTTGAGGATTCATACCAAACCCAATATTCATGAAGCAGTTAAATTTTCTTAAGAGAGTAAAGAAAACTTGTACTTTTGAAGTCAACCATTATCTCTTAACTTTTTAGTTGACTTGTATTTAATTTGCATTGGTCAGCATTCTAGATATTAACAAACAAAATTGATTGTAATACACCCATTTTTACATTAGTGGAATTTTTGTTCCTATTATACATTTTATTTCAATTAATTCTCATTATGCCTACACCACTGAATCTATATACTAGATATAAAATGTATAATAGGAACAAAAATTCATTTGTAATTTTGTGTTTTTTTAATTTATTTTTTATTTGAGTCATTTCAAATTAAATAAATAACATTTTCACTTTTATTTGGTCGCCAATTCTATTCTTTGATATTTTAAAATTGGTTTAAAGATTATTTTGGTCGCTCAATTATTATTTTTTATTCTATTTTAGTTCCTCGATTTTTAAAGGTCAAATTTTAGTTTTTCAACTTCGCAAAACATTTAAAAATAGTCTTTGGATTAAAAAAAAGAAAGCTAACTATAGTTAAAATTTTGATAACTCTGGCAAGAAAATAATAATAAAAAATAAAATAGTCTTCACTTTATCTTCTTCCTCCATTTTTCACCCTCGTTCCTAATTTCATTAATATTTCTTTAAAATTACAAAACATTAAACTAAAATAAGAACCCCACAAGTTGTAATTGAACAAAATTTCATGGACTCCAACAAATCCCCCATTTTGGCTAAAGACGATTTCAAAGCCGTCGAATTCATTAACCAACCCCTCCACCAACACCCATAACCAACCCCTCTCATTAGGAATCCCATAATCCAACCTCCACTCCCACAAACTCAAATTTTAACAAAGTTTCAAATTACAACTTGTGGTGTTCTTATTTTAGTTTCATGTTTCATAATTTTAAAGAAATATTAGTGAAGTCAATAGTAGAAAATGAAATGGAAAGAGGGGTGAAAAATGTGAGAAGAAGAAGATGAAGTCAAGAATATTTTATTATTTTTTTGCCAAGTCATTCAAGTTTTAATTATGATTAGTTTTTTTTAAACCAATGCCCGTTTTTAAGCTTTTTGCAGGGATTAAAATTTAACTTTTGAAAGTCTAGAAACTAAAATAAAACAAAGATAATAATTGACAGACCAAAATGATATTTTAACCTTTATAATTTATCTTCTTTTGTTGGTCGAATATTCGAACTTAAAATTTCTAGATTTAAGATAATTGATCATCTTTCCACCTCCACTTAACTAAAATTTATCTTATTTGTCATTCCATTAAAAAAAATGTAAATAAAAAGTCCAATAATTGAAAATGTTGACAACAAAAAACTTAATCCTTCATTATTAAAATCTTCTATTAACAAAGTCAATTTTGGTATATTAAGTCTCCGGTGAAAATTTTACGAGAACTAAATTGATAATTATCTAAACGATTATAAACATCGGAAACAGTTGTTAGCCCTTTAAATTTTTGCGATCCTATTTATACATAATTTCAGTAAAATTATACCGTCTTAGATTTCAAGGCACACATAATGCAAACTAAACATGATAAAAATGATTACTTAGGGCTCGTTTGATAACATTGTTGTTTTCTATTTTTTATTCTTGTTTCTTATTTTTTAGAAACATGCTTGTTTGATAACGGTTCTCGTTTCTTGTTTCTTAAATAAAATAAAAACGTTTCTTAAATAAAGTGAAAGAGTGAAACTACAAAAGTAATTCATTTGATTCTGTTTTTTTTTTTAACTGAAAGTACGATATAATATATATATTATATTACAGCTCATGTATTTAAAATTAAAAGAGATTGGTTTAGTAGTGTTGTTATTAATAATTCTTTTTTATGGACCATATGGTTCAAATCCTATTGAGACTCTTTTTTTCTTTTCTTTTTTTGATAAATATTTCTTTTATTTTGGATGTTTATATTACGAATCTTAATTTTAAATTTCCCAATTTTATATATAGTGTTAATTTTTAAAACTTCATAAATTTTTTCACTTAAATTTATTTTCATTTTAATGTATATAGTAACAGACTAAACCATATATAATTTAATTAGTTTTGAGTCAACATTATATTAAACGAATGTCCTTAAAAGAGGATATTACATATTATATATTTCATTAATTTTGAATAAAAATTTATATGTATTAGATAATGTATATTTGTTTATAATTGTTTTTATCCGCTTAATGTATATGATGCAATATTGATTAAAAATTAATTCTTTTACTTTTTTCTCCATTACTCTTTTTATTTTTTTTCTCCATCTATATACATTTAATCTTACTTTCATATTTTACAATAACATCGTTTTCAAAGCAATATAATCGTTATATATTTGAGTAAACATAAAATTATATAAATGATTAAGTAAAAAATAACATATAATATTTTTATAAAATATTTATTTATATTAAACTATATATATTTTTAAAACTATTTTAGTGAATTTTTAATGTGTATTATGTATTTATATACTACATTATCTTAACTTTTTTTTTAATTATACTTAAAAAAAATTTAAAAAATTATAAAAATTTGTAAAATAAAAAAATAAAATAAAATAAAAAATGAGAAACGAGAAACAAGAAACAAGAAATTGTTATCAACAAGTTTTGTTCTATTTCTTGTTTTTTATAAGAAACAAGAAATAAAAAAAGTTATCAAACACATTCTTGTTTCTTATTTTAAAACAATTAGAAACAAGAAAAAAGAAACAAGAAACATGAACCTTATCAAACGAGTCCTTAATTTTCATAAAACTTTTCTCTCAAAGTAAAAAAATAAGCATCGAAGACATTACTTTAATCTTCCTTATTTGTTACCGATGATGTGATGCCATTCATTGATTTAGTTAAAGGTAATATGGAAAACACCACGTTCACAAGTTCGTTCTTAAAAATTGGTATTTGGTTCTCATTTATTTGAGAGTAGTAGTACCTCTATTTAAGGTTTGTGGCTCCCTCCCCCCCCCCATTTTTTACTCAAAAAAGAAAAAAAAGGTAATATGGAAAACGACCCATCCACATCTTCCCTTCGAGCACTAAGGTCGCTAAAAGCTTGAGCAGAGAAAAATAGTTTAGTGGAGAGTATTGGAGTGGAAATATCTTCTTTGGCGATGGACCACGTCGGAGCATCGCAAATCTAGACGATATAGATAGAAATTTTGCAAGTAGAAAGGGATTTGGTTTGGTTCCCATTGAAGATCGAGCATGTTGACAAAGCATTCTAAGCTGTGCTCTTACTTAGTGTTTCATGTCTCAACTTTGGACTCCTTGCATCCACTTCTACTTTAGACACTTTCTTCGGCCTTCTTAGGGAGACTTGAGGGACATTATAAATTATAGAGAAACTTACCATATTAGTTTCAAAAAATAATTATAAATATGTTCACTCTAAAAGAAATTAACAACCATAGTCATAGATATAAATAATACTATTATATTAATAATAAATAATATTGTATTAATGAGTATTAAAATAAGAAAATTTATCATCAACGGCACATTCTATCTTTTGTATTATATTTGCAGCAGAATTTTTAAAATAATTCATTGAACATTAATTTTTATCACTCAATTAGTGATAGAACTCAATTTGAATTTCTATCATTGATAGAAAACTCATGCAATAATAGAATTAGTCTATTATTGATTAAATTCTATCACTAATAGAACTCAACCAGTGATAAATTCAATTTAAATTTTCTGTTACAAATGAATTAATTTTAATTTTATGCTATAAATAGAAATATTTTGCTCTTTTTTGTTATACATACAAAATTCCCTATTAATAATATAATATTGCAATGTTTTAACAACTATGAAAGTAAATATTTTAAAATTTTACTATATTTATAATTATTTTGTAGTGAAAATTCAGAACTAATCCCAAATTCCAAATCCAATTGATCCAAATCAGAGGCAAATCTAAACAAATTGATGAAAATCTAAACAAACAAGAAGGTAATGGAGAAGAGATAAGAACACACCGATTTAAGTGGTTCGGGACTTGCCTTACCTCCACTATCAAGCTTGAGATGATGGTTCTCATTTACAATGCCAAAAACTCAAGAGAAATACAATGGTGGCTCACAAATCTCTCACTTAATTTGAAAAGGCCTAAATGTGAGCTGAAATAGCTCACCCAAAACTCAATGACCTAATCACTCTTTTGACGCAGGGTAAAAGACTAAACCAATGTTAAATTATGTGAAATCACATTTACCAATTACCCTGTTGACAAACATATCATAAATGGCAAAAGAAAAAAACACATCTCATCATAATTTCAGAACTCTAGACAAAACTGGATCATATCTTTTTTAAGCACGAGCAAATCATAACGGTCTTCAAGACCTCAGAACTTCTGCACAACGGTGAACATCCACAAGCATAAACTTGAACCTGTCCTCAAAAGAACATCTCCGAAAAAAGACAAATCATAACAAACGTTTCCAGATAACTTGAAATCAAAAAAATGGGAAATACCCTCTTAAACGACATAAGCAGCACAAACAAGAGTCAACAAAACTAGTATAAACTAACTCTTCATAATCAATGTATTCAAAACTCAAATGACCTATGAAGACAAGTCCAAATCAAAACCTGAGTGCTTAGAACGCTACACACAAATGTCAAAACTTTCATGTAACTGTTGAACAAACTCACAAACTATGCTAATCAAAATGGCAAAATACAGAAGCACATACAAATACTCTCAAAACACAACAAACATCTTTCATATCAAACTCACAAATCAAGAAATCTTCATACTGTATAATTTCATCAAAACTACTAGGAACCATCAAAATATCATCCAAAGTTAATGATATCCAGACTAAGCAACCAACCCTAATAGTCTTTCTGAAAACATAATAACTAAACAGATTTCTTGCAAAACAGTAATCAAACATGAAAGAGTCAAACTGCAACAAAAACTGACCAATGCAATAAAAGTCCAACAATGAGGATAAATACAAGAACACAAATGGAGAAAGAACATTTATCGCTTCTTCATGTATGTAGCCAAAAACAAACGAATCTACATTAGAACGAGTGTATACAATACCCTCTAGACTGTGGACTTAATCACATACCAGCAATAGTAGACAATAAGCAAATAAATTTTAGGTCTCACCACAAAGATCCTACATGAAAAATTAGAAAAATAAGACAACTCCCTATCCCACACTAAAGGCTCAACTAAAGGATCTTCATATGCATAAGCAGAAGCAACAACTAAACTTATATCAGAAAACTCAATATCATAATTCAACAATGTAACGTCCCGGAATTTTCATCCCGGGAGGCCCACGGGCATTTTGGTAATTTTGGGTCGGGCCGACAGGGCCGGTTATGTAATTGTTAATTGCCGGAAAAATTATGAGTCGATTTGAATGGGATCGGGAATTTTGGTGAAGACATTTGGGCTTGAAAAAAGGTAAAAATAAATAGGGAATTAAATAGCGCGTCGAGTGAGATTCGAGCCAAGGACGTGCCGCATGCTAGGCAGAGGGCGCTGCCAGCCGAGCCACCGGGCGCGTTTGTTAATCTAAACGCGCGTTCTAATACTTATGCTTGTTTTCGAAGGCGGTTGGTATAAAAGCAGAGCTCGCCCGAGCTTTCTTCTCCGTTTCTCTTCTTCTCCTTCGCGAATCTCTCCGACCGACCGAGCTCCCCTCCGCGATTTCTCCCCCGCCAGCTCCAATTCGACCGCGTTTCTTCTTCAAATCCGAAGCCAAACCCCGATCAGCTGGTAAGTTTCTCCTTCTCTTCTTCTCCTTCGCGTTTCCATCGACCCTTCCCCTATTTTTTTGGAATTTCATTTTCCGGTCATGTTAAAGCGATTTGTTGGGTGGGTTTTGTTCAGCTGGAATAGAGGAGTTCGACCATCCATAAATCGCTCGTCGAATCCTCCCCTATCGGCCGAATTCGAGCTTTCTTTCCATCGCGAGTCGCGTGCTCGGTCATTCGCCGTGACCCGAGCCACGCCGCGCGCGCATCGCCTCGCCGACTCCGTGTCACGCGCGCGCCCTTCTTCGCCCCGCATCCGTCGCGCGTCTCGCGCCCAGTAGCGCCAGCCGGCCCGTTCTTTGCCCGTTCGTGCAATTGGCCCGTTAAATGCGTTCGTCGCGCCTCGTGAGTTGCTCCAGTGAGCCTCGTTTATTTTATTATATTTAGGCCTATTGTGTGATTTTTGTTGTGATTGATAGGTTCTCGGTAGCTAGTTCGGGTTCGTTCGCAATTTAGGATTTCGTGTCAAATCGTCCCCGACCAAGGTAAGGATTTCTTATCGGAGTTGTGTGGACCCTGCGATATTATATGTGATTGCTGATTGATTGCTTGTTTGTGTTTATTGACATATTTAGCAATATGTGCTCGTTTCTGAATTCCCGGTTAGCATGATTTTTCCTGATTAATTCTCATGTTAATCCATGCTAGGTTGTTCCTTTCTGGCATGCTCGTATATGTTCCTTGCTTCGTAGTATCATGCTAGGCTCGTTGTATTCTTATTGAGCACGTATTGGATTTTATGGAATTGTTTCTTTGATTGCTAAAGCGAGTTAGAGTGGTAGGTAGATAGCATCATCCGGGTAGGGTGCATAAAGTACCTTGCATCCACGCAGGGCGTATGAGATGGAGCCGCCCGATCCTGTTAGGGAATAGCTAACCCTAACGGTGGCCCCGCAATCTTGGGTGAGGGTGGCAGATCGTTAAATGCCCCAACCGTCGGGATGATGACTTGGCATTGCCTCGCCCCGGCGATCGGGGACGTCCTCGGCGTGTTCGCCGTAGCCCCGATTTCCACTGTTAAGGTAAGGGCGGCTTCTTCTCGGTGTAAGCCTACCACGACCCGTTTCCTTAGCCTCAAAGTGCGGTGGTTCAGGTGACATAGTTTACGTGTCAGTCTCACACACCCTATGCCGGTGACACCGATCCAAAGAATTAGTTAGGCGTGGTGGATGGACATGGGCGGCTTGCCTCTAGACCCGGCACCCCATGGTTGCAGAGCACGCGGTGCATGTTTACGCTCATTCTGGCGCCGACCGGAGAGCTCCTCGGGATCTTGAGCGGTGTAACTTTCGTCGATGATGACAGCAGAGGCCGGGACTTGTTTCTCGTATAGGGCGACTTATGTATTGGATGTGTGGTGATATTATTCGGACTAAGACCGTAAATTGGCATCCGAGGCCCAAGTGTGGGCTAAGCTATGTGCTCTATTCGTGTTTATATTCATAGCTTGCATACGCTCATCGAGATGACCATGTATATCGTATTGTACCCCGGTTGGAGATTCTTACTCGAGTAATTCGTTACTCACCCTTATTCTCGTGGTTTTTCCAGGTAACCAACCATGCGAGGCAGGATGGTCAAGGAGGAGCTGTGATCATGGGGCTCAATCATCAAACTCGATTTTGTGTTATGACTCTTTATGTTTTATTTTCTCTGAATGCATGTAGACGGACACGGAGCCCTAGGATGTTTTTTCGAATATTTTGTGGATTCCAGCATTATTGTATTTAGACATGTTTTGAATGATTTTAAGAAATCTCGATCGGAGTATACTTTGGAAATGTATTTATCTTGGAGCAGTGCTTGGAAACAGAGGGACGAGTTCGGTGGAAATTGTCTAGTTTTTAAAGGGGTTATTTTGAATGTTTTGTTTTAATTGGAATCCGAAATCATGTACATTTAAATGTCCTTTACTTTGAATGCATGCATTGGGGTAAGGGCCCATTTAGTGCCCCATTCGGGTCGGTCCCTTACAGTTGGTATCAGAGCTCAGAGTCATAAATTCTGTAGTTTGACCTTTTGTTGTAGGTCGTTTTCCCATGATCACTAGCACTCCGACAGTCATCAGGTACGCCTAAGTTTACAATTTGTTGTTGAGAAAAAGGGTTAAGAATTTACAATACCTATCATCTAGTGTATGCCTTGTGTAGTGTTGTGGAGCGGAGACGAGCAGGTTCTGACTCGTTATTGGTTTGGGTGTAGATCGCCAAGCATGCCGATTACCGCGCGAGAAGAGGACGCCGAGAGGAGGCCGAGGTGTCGTGGATCGGATCGACCCCGCAGGACATCGTCCCAAGCCGAGATCGATAGCATTCCGCGCTGTAGCTCCCGGTTGAGCCCGAGTAGGCGTTGAGGCGTATGCGCCGTGAGATCGCTCCCGGAGCAGAATTTGCTAATTCTATGAGGTCTATGGTGGTCGACCTATTGAGTGGCCAGAGGGCAGAGACCCAGGCTTTGTTGGCAGCGCAGCGGGAAAAGTCCCGAGCTCAGATCGAGCAGCTGACTCGTTTGATTCAAAGAGGCGCAAAGAAGACACCCCGACTCCGCATGAGCAGAGCCCTTGTGGCAGAGGTGGCAGAGGGTGCCGATGAGCTTGGTAAATGGTTGAAGGATTTCGTGAAATGGAACCCTGATAAGTTTGATGCCACAGGTGATGCTTTAGCAGCAGCTAGATGGATTGCCCATTTGGAGTATACCTTCACGATTATGGTGTGCCCCGATGTTCAGAGGCCGAGGTGTGCAAAACCCATGTGTTAGGGGCGTAGCTAGATGGTGGTGGGAGTCCACCCGAGTGAGAGACTAGCTGGGTCTCCACCGCACCGGGAGTTCTTCAAGTCAGAATTTAAGGCCAAGTACATTAGCGACGAGGCTCAAGAGAAGATGGTAGCGCTTTTCCAGAATCTGAAGCAGGGTTCTGATTCTATAGAGGAGTACGAGAGGAAGTTTTCTGAGTATGGCTATTTTTCTCCATGACTAATAGCAACCCCGAGTTGAAAATTCGGAAGTTCATTTTCTCAGTCCGAGGCGGGGTGTCTCGGGATGTCAGGGCACAGCTCCTAACACTTATGCTAGAGCCATTCACCTAGCCACTATTTACAATGGAAAGTATCTGTTGAGCGAATTGTTGCCGCTCGGCTCAGCGCTACTGTCCCAGTGTGGTGGGACGAGAAGAGGAGGTTTGACTTCCGAGAGCGGCCAGCGCCGTCGGGGACAAATTCGTAACAAGGATCAGCGTAGGGTTCCGCTCATTTCACCTCGCCAGCCAGAGGCGTCCCGAGCAGATTCCCGTTTGTGCTACTTGTGGGAGAGCCCACCTTGGAGCTTGTCAGACCGGGCCCAGGCTATGTTTTCGATGTGGAAGAGGGGGGCATGTGGCCCGTTTCTGCGATCAGCCAGCTATGGCGATTCGGCTGTGCAGCAGCAGTGCAGAGGCGGGTGTTCGCCACTGAACCGTCAGAGGAGAGCGAGCGTGCGGATGCCGCAGTGGCAGGTACGCTTCTTGTTTTGGATCATTGTGCATTTGTCTTGTTTGACTCTGGTTCTACGCACTTGTTTGTATCTGTATTGTTTGCTGAGCATGCTAGGTTGAGATTAGAGCCTCTAGGTTTTGAATTATCTGTTGCAACTCCTTCGGGAGTTAATATGTTAGCAAAAGATAAGGTTAAGGATGGCCGAATCGAGATATCCGGAGAATTGCTGGTAGCTACGCTCATAGTTCTACCCATGAGTGGTTTCGATGTGATTCTTGGTATGGAGTGGTTAGCCGCTAACCACGCATTGATTGACTGCCACCGGAAGGAAGTAGTGTTCGGTAGTCGGGTCGGCCCGACTTCAAGTTTCGTGGAGTCCAGGGTGGAGTTTGCCCGCCGATGGTGTCAGCTGTGAAAGCTCGTCGTTTGCTAGCTCATGGAGCTTGGGGCTACCTAGCCAAGTTGTCCGGAGAGAGCCGTCCCTCACTGACTATTGATCAAGTGTCGGTTGTGCGAGAGTTTGCGGATGTGTTTCCTGAGGAGTTACCGGGGTTGCCCCCGAAGAGAGAGGTTGACTTCACAATTAAGCTCGAGCCATGGACCCTCCCTATCACGAAGGCTCCGTATCGTATGGCGCCAGCAGAGTTAAAGGAACTGAAGGTTCAGTTGCAGGAAATGTTAGATCGAGGGTTCATCCGTCCGAGTGTGTCCCCGTGGGGAGCGCCAGTGTTATTTGTGAAGAAAAAGGATGGTTCGATGCGCCTATGCATTGACTATCGTGAGCTTAATAAGGTGACAGTGAAGAATAAGTATCCGTTGCCCCGTATCGATGATTTGTTCGATCAGCTTCAGGGGGCTTCCGTGTTCTCCAAGATAGATTTGAGATCGGGTATCATCGATTCTGCGAATTAGGGGACGCCGACATTCCTAAGACACGGCGTTCAGAGTCTAGATATGGGCACTACGAGTTTGGGGTCATGTCGTTTGGATTGACGAATGCACCAGCAGCGTTCATGGACATGATGGATAGGGTGTTCAAAGCATTTTTGGACGGCTTCCGTCATCGTGTTCATTGACGATATTCGATCTATTCAAGGACCGGGAAGGATCATCTTTGAGCATTTGAGGAAAGTGTTGGTACCTTGAGGAAAACCGGCTTTATGCGAAGTTTTCCAAATGCGAGTTCGGTTGGAGCAAGTAGCCTTCCTAGGTCACGTAGTTTCGAGGATGGTATAGCCGTGGATCCAAAGCAAAGATTGAGGTCGTGAGTTCGTGGGCGGGCCGACTCGCCATCGAGATACGCGGCTTCACAGGTTTGGCGAGTTACTACCGTCGGTTTGTTAAGGACTTTTCCGCCATAGCCTCGCCCCTCACTCGTCCGACGAGGAAGGAAGGGTGTCGAGTTTGTTTGGGACGGTAGGTGTGATGAGAGCTTTGCGGGCTCAAGCGCTAGATTTGACTTCAACACGGTGTTGGCGATCCGGGAGGACAGTGGTTTCGTGGTTTCTGCCGATGCTTCCAAGTTTGGGTTGGGTGTGTGTTGATGCGGCCACGGGAAGGTCATTGCTTATGCTTTCCGTCATTTGAAGCCATATGAGCGTAACTATCCGACTCATGATATGGAGTTGGCGGCGATGGTGTTTGCAATCAAGATTTGGAGGCATTACGTATGGTGAGCGGATCGGATGTTTACCGATCACCGAGCCTCAAGTATCTGTTTACTCGAAGGAGTGAATATGAGGCGAGAGGAGATGGTTAGAGTTAGTGAAAGATTATGACTGCGAGATTCTGTACTCATCCGGGTAAAGCCAATGTTGTAGCCGATGCTCGAGTAGGAAGGCGTCGCGACTCCGCGGTGTTGTTGAGTTCCCGGCCCAGTTACGGAGAGAGTTCGAGCGGCCGAGATTGCAGTGTTGTTGGGTGAGGTTATTGCGAGTGGCTCGATTGATGATCCGACCATCGATTAGACAAATGAATTATTGATAGTCGGTGAGTGACCCCGCACTTAAGAAATTGGGTGACAGAGTTAGTCTTGATGGAGATTTTGACTTTGTGTATTCACGCATAAAGTGGTGACGTACAAAGGCGGTTGTGTGTTCGGATGTTGCGGGATTGCGAACGAGTTGCTCTCGAGAGGCCCACATTCTCCGTTTGCTTGAAACCCCGGGGTACCAAGATGTATCGGGATCTTAAGCGGACATTACGGTGGATGGGTATGAAAAGAGATGTTGCGGTGTTTGTCGATCGATGTCTCACTTGTCGCAAGTGAAGGCACCCAGCGAGAGACCGGCCGGTTTGTTGCGACCACTGAGTGTACCTCGGTGGAAATGGGAAGAGATCTCCATGGACTTTATTTACGGTTTGCCGAGGACTCCGTGGAAGTTCTCTTAGATTTGGGTGATAGTCGATCGATTGACTAAGAGCGCACACTTCATTCCCGGTAGAGACACTTATACCGTGGAACAGTAGGCGCAGTTATTTTTGGAGCAGATCATTCGTTATCACGGTGTGCTGCGAGGATTGTGTCGACCGTGATTCGAGGTTCACTTCGCTTCGAGAGCGCCCGAAGGGTTTAGGCAGCGAGTGCGCCAAAGATGACTTTTCACCCTCGCACCGATGGGCGATCGAGAGGGTGAACCAGATTCTCGAAGATATGTTGAGGGCTTGTGTGTTGGATTTCCGGGCGGTTGGGACCGATGATACAGATCGATGGAGTTTGCATATAACAACATTTATCGATCGACGATTCGAGATGGCTCCATTGAAGCCTTGTATGGTAAGCGTTGCCGATCTCCCGTGTTCGGGAAGAGGTTGGTGATAGGCGGAGTTTTGGGTCCCGAGTTGCTGCAGATTGACCAATGGTGCCGTGCGAGAAGATTAGAGCTCGTATGTTGACATTTCGGAGCGCATGAGAAGAGTTATGTCGATGTTGGCGTCGGGATTTGGAGTTTGAGGTTGGTCAACATGTATTCCTAAAGGTCGCACCGATGCGAGGTGTTTTGAGGTTTGGCAAGCGTGGAAAGCTGAGTCCCCGTTTTGTTGGTCCGTTTGAGATTCTGGAGAGGATCGGCAGGGTTGCTTATCGATTAGCCTTGCCTCCGTCATTGTCGGCGGTACGTTGTTTTTCATGTTTCGATGTTGAGGCAGTACGTGCCGGACCCGTCGCACATTGTTGATTTTGAGCCTTTGCAGCTGAATGAGGATTTGAGCTTCGAGGAGAAGCTAGTGGGGATTCTTGCTTTTGAGACAAAGACACTGCGTAATCGTGAAATCCGGTTGGTAAAAGTTCAGTGGAGGAGTCAGAGTTCAGAGGAAGGCACTTGGGAGCGGGAGGATGAGATGAGATTGCAGTATCCCGAGCTATTCCAATCTTAAGTGACTTTCGAGGACGAAAGTCTTATAAGGGGGGAATATTGTAACGGCCCGGAATTTTCATCCGGGTCTTCCCGGGAGGCCCAGGGGCATTTTGGTAATTTTGGGTCGGGCCGACAGGGCTGGTTATGTAATTGTTAATTGCCGGAAAAATTATGAGTCGATTTGAATGGGATCGGGAATTTTGGTGAAGACATTTGGGCTTGGAAAAAGGTAAAAATAAATAGGGAATTAAATAACGCGTCGAGTGAGATTCGAGCCAAGGACGTGCCGCATGCTAGGCAGAGGGCACTGCCAGCCGAGCCACCGGGCGCGTTTGTTAATCTAAACGCGCGTTCTAATACTTATGCTTGTTTTCGAAGGCGGTTGGTATAAAAGCAGAGCTCGCCCGAGCTTTCTTCTCCGTTTCTCTTCTTCTCCTTCGCGAATCTCTCCGACCGACCGAGCTCCTCTCCGCGATTTCTCCCCCGCCAGCTTCAATTCGACGGCGTTTCTTCTTCAAATCCGAAGCCAAACCCCGATCAGCTGGTAAGTTTCTCCTTCTCTTCTTCTCCTTCGCGTTTCCGTCGACCCTTCCCCTGTTTTTTTCGAATTTCATTTTCCGGTCATGTTAAAGCGATTTGTTGGGTGGGTTTTGTTCAGTTGGAATAGAGGAGTTCGACCATCCATAAATTGCTCGTCGAATCCTCCCCTATCGGCCGAATTCGAGCTTTCTTTCCATCGCGAGTCGCGTGCTCTGTCGGCTTGTGACCGCCGAGCCACGCCGCGCAGCGCGATCGCCTCGCGCCGCGCGCGCACGCCTCGCCAGCTACGTGTCACGCCGCTTCGCCCGCATCCGTCGCAAGCGCGTCTCCGCGCCAGTAGCGCCCAGCCAGCCCGTTCTTTGCCGTTGCTCGTGCAATTGGCCCGTTCGTGCGTTCGTCGCGCCTCGTGAGTTGCTCCCGAGCTGAGCCTCGTTTATTTTATTATATTTAGGCATATTGTGTAATTTATTTTGTGATTGATAGGTTCTCGGTAGCTAGTTCGGGTTCGTTCACAATTTAGGATTTCGTGTCAAATCGTCCCCAACCAAGGTAAGGATTTCTTACCGGAGTTGTGTGGACCCTGCGATATTATATGTGATTGCTGATTGATTGTTTGTTTGTGTTTATTGACATATTTAGCAATAGGTGCTCGTTTCTGAATTCCCGGTTAGCATGATTTTTCCTGATTAATTCTCATGTTAATCCATGCTAGGTTGTTCCTTTCTCGCATGCTCAGATCTTCCTTGCTTCGTAGTATCATGCTAGGCTCGTTGTATTCTTATTGAGCACGTATTGGATTTTATGGAATTGTTTGCTGATTGCTAAGGCAGGTTAGAGTGGCAGGTAGATAGCATCATCTAGGCCGGGTGCATAAAGTACCTTGCATCCACGATAGGGACGTATGAGATGGAGCTCCGCCCTGATCCCGTTAGGGAATAGCTAACCCTAACGGCTGGCCCCGCAATCTTGGGTGAGGGTGGCAGACTGTTAAATGCCCCAACCGTCGGGATGATGACTTGGCATTGCCTCGCCCCGGCGATCGGCACGTCCTCGGCGTGTTCGGCCGTAGCCCACGATTGCCACTGTTAAGGTAAGGCGGCTCACGGTGTAAGGCTACCATGACCCGTTTCCTTAGCCTCAGGTGCGGTGGTTCATGCTGACATAGTTTACGTGTCCAGGTCTCACACCCCTAAGCCAGTGACACCGATCCAAAGAATTAGTTAGGCGTGGTGACTGGACATGGGCAGCTTGCCTCTAGACCCGGCACCCCCCATGGTCTGCAATAGCACGCGGTGCATGTTTACGCTCATTCTGGCGCCGACGGAGAGCTCCTCGGGATCTTGAGCGGTGTAACTTTCGTCGACGATGAGCAGTGAGGCCGGGACTTGTTTCTCGTATAAGGCGACTTATGTATTGGACTGTGTGGTGATATTATTCCGGACTAAGACCTTAAATTGGCATCCGATGCCCAAGTGTGGGCTAAGCTATGTGCTCTATTCTGTGTTTATATTCATAGCTTGCATACGCTCATCGAGATGACCATGTATATCGTATTGTACCCCGGTTGGGGATTCTTACTGAGTAATTCGTTACTCACCCTTATTACTGTGGTTTTTCCACAGGTAACCAAGTTGCGAGACAGGATGGCTGAAGGAGGAGCTGTGATCATGGGGCTCAATCATCAAACTCTGATTTTGTGTTATGACTCTTTATGTTTTATTTTCCCCTGAATGCATGTGGCAAGCACTGAGAGCCCTAGGATGTTTTTCTCGAATATTTTGTGGATTCAGGCATTATTGTATTTAGACATGTTTTGAATGATTTTAAGAAATCTCTGATCGGAGTATACTTTGGAAATGTATTTATCTTGGAACAGGTGCTTGGAAACAGGGACAGGTTCCAGGGAAATTGTCTAGTTTTTAAAGGGGTTATTTTGAATGTTTTGTTTTAATTGGAATCTGAAATCATGTCTGTTTAAATGTCCTTTACTTTGAATGCATGCATTGGGGTAAGGGCCCATTTAGTGCCCCATTCGGGTCGGTCCCTTACAAACAACTTATCAACAACACAATTAATTTCAAGTAGAAAACCTTTCAAATTTTCAAACGGAATCTCAAATTTATCAGATACTACATTCATCTCGTGTTGAAAAAGTTTTCCTTGCAGAATTTATAAATTATTTGTAAGTTTTCTAGACAACTTAATTTTCTCATCTTTACTCACAAAGAGTAATTCATTGAGAGAGAAGTAGTTATAACCAAAAACATTAAGTAAACTGAACGAGATAAGGTTTCATTGAAGACCTTGAACGAATTTCACATTTGTTAGCATTTTGACGAAATCGTCATCCATGTTAAAGCGAACAGAACCTACTCCCTTAATCTCAAGTTGAAGGTTATTAACAAAAAAAAAACCTTGTCATAATTCAAAATTTTCAAATTTTCAAAATTGTGCTCATAAGGGGACATATAGAATGAACAACCAGAGTCTATAACCCACAAATTATTAGAAGGGCCCAAATTTTCAGAATTTTCAACTAAGAGCACCTCAGTCAAATCATAATCTTTGAGGAAGTTTGTTGAATCTTCATCAACTTTCCTAACAGGTAATTTACCTTTACTCTTCAGATACTTAGTATGTCCCTCTTCTCTGTAGTAATTGCAAGTAAATCTCTTTTGCTCTAATAGTTCTTTCCCCTTTTCAGATTTAGAGCTCGATTTACTTGAAGAACTGCCTTGGCTTTTAGAAAAATGGCTCCTCACAAACTAGGCCTCAAAATCCTTTTTTTTCATTTTCATCTCTAATTCCCTAGACCTGAATAAATCCAGCATACTATCTAGAGTCAAAGTATTTCTGCTATACGTAATTACTGATTTAATCTCTTTGTAATTCTCGGTTAACAAATTGAGGAGAATGGTTGCTTGATTTTCAACATCAAGCTTCTCCTCAGTATTGGTCAGGTCACCATAAATTTTGTTGAGCACGTCTATGTAAACTTCTAACCCCTAGAAAGATCCATCCTAAACCCAAACAATGCTTCCTTCAAATTAATCTTATTGGTTAGAGATTTAGACATGTAGAATTCTTCAAGTTTGGACCACAAAGCGGCACATCGTCTATGACACTATAGGTTATCTCAGATGCTTTAATTTTCTGGTCCTCATACATTGTTAGAGGCCATTTTGGAGGATTATTCAAGGCTCTAGCAACCTTTTGTTGCACTAAAAAGGCTTTCATTTTCTTTTTCCACAAACAAAAGTCCTCTGGCCCATCAAATTTGTCTTACTGAAATATGGTTCGATATTTTATGCGAATTATCACAATTTCAGGAGAATGGTGAAACAAAGAAAATTTCAAGCAAGCCACAAACCGAAAACAATACAAACAACGAGTTCAACCAATCACAAATACCCAAACAGATCACAAAGCAGCTATTAGGGGTGTTCAAGCAACCTGACAACCCGAACCAACCCAATCCAATTTGAGGGGTTGGGTTGGGTCCAAAATTATGAATTTTTCATAGGTTGGGTTGGGTCAAGGGTTGACCTAAAATCAACCCAACCCAACCCAACCAACTCGAATTTATTATTCATTTAATTTTTTTTTACCTATAACATAATTATATGTTAACTAATTATTTATATTATATGTATATTAATTTAATTTAATTATTAATGTTAGATTTCTTATTTTTCAATATATTTTTTAAAGTTTTTATAATCTATACATCAAGATTAAAATATATACTAAAATTATGTCATCTAGTTTTAATGAAGTCGAATTATGTTATCTAGTTTTGTTGTTTTAATGATCTATTTGTTTTATGTTATATAGTTGCAATTTGTTCACATGCAAACATGCGAGGATCAAGCTTAATTACTTAATATGACAGCAACAATTTAAAAAAAATCCAGCCAAATGGTCCTAATTCACAACAGGCTAAAATGAATTTAGTATATATAAAATATACCTTAAATTTTCTATATTGATGGAAATTAAGCTGCAGAGTTCAAAATTAATGGAATTTGATGAACGCCATAATGATATTCACAATTGAAATTGATTTCACATTTAAAATGAATCTCACGAACGCAATTAACCTCACCTTACCGAATGAAACGAATAACCAAAAATTCTCTGCCAATCACCGAATAAAACAAAATACACTAAATTTCTGAAATCAATCTCAACCAAATTGTTTTATCCTGACGAGTATATGACAGCAGAAGTATCAATTAATTGTTATTAACTTTGAATTTCAGATAACGGCAGCAACAAAGCGATAATAGCAAAATGATTAACTAAAATTGCAGCAGGATCTTAAATGAGCAACTCTGATACCAAAATGTAGTGAAAATTCAGATCTAGTCCCAAATTCCAGATCTAATTGATCCAAATCAGTGGCAAATAGAAAAGAAAATCGATGAAAATCTAAAAAAACCAAAAGGTAATGGAGAAGAGATAAGAACACACCGATTTAAGTAGTTTGAGACTTGTTCTCCCCCACTATCAAATTTGAGATGATGATCTTCTCATTCACAAATGCCAAAAACTCAAGAGGAATACAATGGTGGCTTACAAATCTTTCACTCAATTTGACAAAGCGCGTAATGCGAGCTTAAATAGGTCACCCAAAATCCAATAACCTAACCACTATTTTAACCCAAGGTAACAGACTAAATCAAAGTTCAAATATGTTAAGTGACATTTACAATTTTGTTAGAATAACCTATCCATTACCGATTTTCGTGAATTACATAATTTGAGTCAGGAGGTCTCTCTTGACTTTGGATTTTTTAATTTTTTTTTTATTTCAAGTGTCCATTTCTGAACGGATGCACATAGCCTGCACACGTGTATATACTCGTTGGAGCCCAAGGTGTGGGTGATGCTATATTTATTTTAATGATCATATAAGAAAAAAAAGTTAATAAAAATATAGCTCTATTGATATCTATGAAAATAATATAAAAGTTTACAAAAATATAAGATCATATAGCTAGAAAAGAGAGCCAATAAAAACAAAGCTCTAACGAGATCTTGTATAACTTAATAATCTCGAGGTTATATGTTCAAATTTCTCTTTCCTATAAAAAAAAAAATATATTCAAAGAAAGAGAAACCCACAAAAGAGGGAGACCTTTAAAAAGCAGTTTTCAATCATATAAAATAGTGCCTAAAAAATACTTACAAAAATGTTTAGGAAGAATGTAGAATTTAATGAGGCCTCATATATGAGAAGACAATATTTCCCCTCCTTAAAATTTTTTGTGCCCATCCTGCATCATACTTGATAATAAAAAATTAAAAAAAATTCAAGGATGCCTTTCTACGAGATATGTAGTCATCACACGTCGCATTGACGATCAAAGCTTGATCAAGGATTTGCCTCTTGTCCATAAAGTCGCTTTGAAAATCAGCTATCATGGTAGGGGCACTGTCTTAAGAGCAATACTTAGGTAAATGTAGATAAATATTTTAGAAATATTTTAAAACCACGTATTTTTACTTTTTTGTATTTGTCTCTCCATTTTAATATTTCTCTCTCCATCAACCAAAACTAATTTTTTTTAAAAAAATAAAAATATGTGGATTAGTAATCCTTACCTAAGTATTGCTCCTGTCTTAATTCTATTAGTTATAACTTCTAGTCTTCTAAGTTTTTGTGAACACTTGTGAAGAGGCTGACGGCCCTAAATTGGGTAATGTTTATTAGATAAACACGAAGTTCCATCTAAAATATAATTGGTTACGAGAGCAATAGCACTTGCATCTTAATAGGAATATGAGATTCTCTCTATTTTTTCTAACGTGGGATCTTCAACAGAATCGAAGAAATTCATTTATTTAGAAATATTTTTCTTCCGTTTGTGGCGCGGCGTCGAAAGCTTGGATTTACTTCTTTCAAGGTCTTAGGTTCGAGACTCACCTATAACATTAATTTGTAGACACTTTCCGTGTTCCATTCTTTCGATATATCCCAATGTCTGACCTAGGGACGGGTGTAGTAACCATGAGTATAGTGGAGCGAAATTTTGATTTCTCGATTTCCAAAAAAAAAAGATTATGTTTTTCTTCCTTCTACTTCCAGGTGAGTGAAGTGGTGGTGTATTGCATATGCCCAAAAATATGAGATCTGTTGCTTTCAGTGTGTATCTGTTGATATCTATACTGAACATCATGGCCTATTCAAGTTGACTTCACATTTCATGAGACTGTTTCAGGTGAGTACATATATATATACTTTGCTTGTTGTACATGAAGATGCAGCATCAATCATTCAAAGGCTGACTAAGGTTAGAGGAGAGAATTTTATTTTGGGCCACTTTACACCTTGAGATTGTAGATTATACTTTACAATAGTTTTCTTTGTCTTGTTAATGTTTGGGAAATTCAACCCAAGATTTGAAAATTTTAAAAAGTTGTTAAAGAAAACTTTTTTTTTTTTAATTTGACAATGAGTTCAACTTTTTCCGAGAAGAAAGATAAACTTAATCAAATAATTTAACACCACATTATTAGACTTATTTATTTGAAAACATCAGTACCCTTTACCAATGATTTATGGTTTTCCTCCCCAAATTGGTACCTAAAAAATGAAAACTAATCAAATGATTTCACAGACCACCAAAAGGTATCTACCACAATTGGAATGTTTTGAAAATTCTAGCAGGTTAGATGTTCCAATTCTCGAATGTTGTTCAATTAAACAAATGAGATAATAATCCAACACATATAATTTTTAAATTTTACAATATTCAAGGGTTTGACTATTTTTCCAAAATTAAATAATTATAAATATGAATTACAAAACCTAATTAAACATTCCTTTTATCAAGACTAACACTATCAAATCTAGGAGACAACTAAGTCATATATTTGTTTTTAATATCTTTCAATTTTTTATTTAATTTATTTAATATCTTTGTCAAATCGTTTTTTATTTAACAGCAAGGAATTGTCAAATCGTCTTTGATCGTCTTCTCCATGGCAACACAAATTGTCATTTTATTCATTTTACAACTCATTGCATCCAACATTTGCCACATTCTTCAATCCTTCTCACTCCCACTCACACTTTTTGTTCATGATTTCTTTCACACTCACACTTTTTGTTCATGATTTTGATTTTTGGAGATTGGGGATACAATTGCGACCCAAGATATTTCATGAGTCTTGTTGGATCTCACTTTCATTGACGGGAGGTATTCACAAGTTTTTGTTTGATTTTCACGGATTTCTCCATCAATAAAAGTGACGCCGATTACAATTGCTTTTAACAGAGTTTGGACGACGCGAATGTATATTCAAATTACACTACAAAATATGTTGACATTGAATCCTCAATATCCCAATTTTATTCACCTTCACCCCAAGTCTCAAATTGGATACAAGCCTGAGTGTCTAGCCTTTCTCTTTACAAGTATAAGGTTGACGATAACAGAGATAGAGAAGTGCGGGGTTAGTAAACGGTGTGTATACAAACTGATGCGTTCTGGCTGAAATCATGACAGTATGTTTTGGTACACATGGTATATAACCAGGAACAAAATATGCAAAAGCGGTTGAAATCATGATAGTATGTTTTGGTACACATGGTATATAACCAGAACTGGCTGAAATCATGACAGTATGTTTTGGTACACATAGTATATAACCAGAAACAAAAGATGCAAAAGCGATTGAATTCATGATATTATGTTTTGGTACACTTGGTATATAACCAGGAACAAAAGACACCTACAATACCAAAGCATTATGCTAAGCATGCATTTTTCGCATCCAACGTTCGTATTCAAGAGAGGATTTGAGGTGAATTCACTTTATATTTTTATATTTGTTACTTCTTTCAATATTAAAGAATTCACTCACGTGGACCATGTATACTATTATGATTAAATGCCCGTCTCAAATCTTTCGAGAAATAATTTCAAATAATTAACGGTATACTTTCTTTTTATCTTTTGAAATAAATTTTAAATTTCCATCTTTTGGTTAAAAACTTGTTAAGAATGTTGTTAAGATTTTTCTTAAGGTTATTACAGAGAAAAAGAGATTTCAAATGATATTTTTATTTAAAAAAAACAAAAATTAAGTAGAGGAGTATAATTGTCCATTTCTTATTTACAAATTAGTAATTAATTTTTCAGATTTAAAAAGAGACATTTATTTAAACTCCAAGATATTGTAGACATTATCTTAATATTTATCCAAAATCTAGACATTTGTCTAGTTGTCCATAAATTGTATTGTTTAAATAGAGTTGGGCTGTTGGATTTTTGTTGGGCTTGGATTTAAATGGGTTGTAAGCTTAAAATTGAAGAATTTGATAAGTGAGCATGAATGGTTTATTTTAAAATTAAGGGCCAACATTAAATGATTATTAATGTTTGAGTTTTAAGCCTTGTTTTCAAATAAAATATTTTTGTGGATTAATTAATATTCTATTTTAGAGGTTGATGTTGGAATAAATAGTTGAATATTATTATTATTTATTTATTATTATTATTTTTTTTTAAAAAAAAGTATGGTTGGGGAATATTTTAAAAACTTTGGGTTAAGAGTTTTTTTGGGTTATTTTAATGTCCTTAATGGTATGGGTTTTCATTTCAAGAGGGAGCCAAGGTTAACTCTAGGTTATACTTTGTTTTAGGCTTAAACTCTTAGCTCATTCGAAGGATTGGCTTGTTATTTGAGGATTTTCGTATCTTCAAGGGCAAAGACTTTTACCTAGAGTTGTGTGGTCCTTAAATGCTATGTTTGCTCGATATTTGATTAATTATTTGCTGGATTATCTATAAGATGCATGGATTCAATCTTTGAGCTAGTTTGACCTCGTTGGCCTCTATATTGGATATTGAGCTAGTATAGTTTATTTAATATTTGTACACACGAAAATGTTCATTTTTCTTGATACTGCTCAGTAGTATGGGATGCCGAATGGTAATTAATTTGATGTAACTTATGGGATCAGTTGCGTTTCTCATAAGTTGTAACATGACCAGTTGTGTTCCTGACCTTAATTAAGGTCAGTTGTGTTCCCTAATTCTGTAGGACCAGTAGCTTTCCTACCGCCTTATAGGACCAATTGCATTTCTCTATAAGTTATAGCAGGACCAGTTGTGTTCCTGATTTGTTGATTTGATGTAATTTATGAGACCAGTTGCGTTTTTCATAAGTTGTAGCAGGACTAGTTGTGTTCCTGCCCTTTATTAGGGCCAATTATGCTCCCTAATTATGTAGGACCAGTAGCGTTCCTACCGCTTTATAGGACTAGTTGCGTTTCCTATAAGTTATAGTAGGATCAGTTGCGTTTCCTATAAGCTATAACAGGACCAGTTGTGTTTCTTGTTAGAAATCATTTGGACCAGTTGAGCTCCTTACGTAAATAGGCCAGATAAGTACCTGAATAGGTGGGACCAGTTGTGCTTCCCCATTTAGTTGAATCTAGAGGTTCTCAGCTTAGAGCTCTAAGTCTGAGCGTGTTATAGATAATAAAGGCAGTTGTTGGTTAGGTGTTGAGCTGACGTATGCATTTTTGTACTCTAGGTGGGAGTTCTTATTGAGTAATCCCCATTACTCACCCTTAACATTTTCCCCCTTTTCAGGTAAAAGAGTGAACCATAGTGGCTGAGCTGGAGGCAACGAATGATCATGGGGGGGGGGGGGGTAATCTTATTTTTAATGAGTTATTTTATCATACATGCTTGTAAAGTCCTACTAAAATTAGTTATTTTAGTCGGATCTTTACAGGTTCAATTTGAAAAACAAAAGAAAAATGATTAAATAAATTAAGACAAGAATGAGTTTTCACACCTTGTTCGAGATCGCCAAGAATCAAATTCTTGGGATGAGATGGAACATACCTCCATTCTTTAGGTATAGATGAAGAACATTCTTCATACTTATCTGAAAATCATTTCTTCTTCTTTACATAAAGCGATTTTCTTGCCTTTGTCACTAACAAGTAAATCTCCAAAATTTTCTTTTAAGGCATCACGACATATATACTCATTAGAAATATTTTTACACGATTCATCAAATACAACACGCATAGATTCCTCAATAGCTAATGTTCTCTCATTGAAAACTCTATAAGCTTTACTAGAAGATGAATAACCAATAAAAATACTAACATCTGTTTTAGAATCAAATTTTAAGTTTTTCTTTGTTGTTCAAAATTAAACATTTGCATCCAAAAACTTTGAAATACCAATATTTGGAATTTTGTTATGCCAAAGCTCATAAGAAAGCTCATAAGGAGGTTTATCTAAAGAATGTCTAATTAAAACTTTATTTAAAATATAACAAGCGGTATTAGCGGCTTTCGCCTAAAAATACTTTGGTAAATTAAACTCATGCAACATAGGTCTAGCATATTCTCTTGTAAAGTACGATTTTCCCTTTCAACTACACCATTTTGTTGAGGAATTCTTGGAGCGGAGAAGTTATGAGAATTTTTTTTTTTTTTTTCACAAAAGTTTTCAAAAGCAATGCGATCAAATTCTCCTCCATGATCACTTCTAAATTTAGAAATAAGAAATTCTTTTTCATTTTGAACTCTTTTTGGAAAACTAGCAAAACTTTTCAAGCATTATCTTTATGTTTTAGCATCAAAACTCAAGTATATCTTGAAAAATCATCAACTATCACAAAAGCATAATAATTTCCTACAAAACTAGCAAATCTAGAATGGCCAAATAAATCCATGTGTAATAGTTGAAGAGGCTTAGATGTAGAGATCACATTTTTAGATTTGAAAGATGACTTAGTTTGCTTACCCATTTGACAAGTATCACAAACTTTATCTCACCTGATATGTTTTTATACCCAAAACAAGATTTTTCGTCATCTTATCTCATTACGATATCTCACCTGATATGTCTTTATACCCAAAACAAGATTTTTCGTCATCTTATCTCATTACGCTCCACACAAGTTTTTATTGTTCTCTCCTTTTATGTCTTTGCATTCAAATAAAGTTTTTGTGCTGTCAAATGCCCCCTAAATTTTAAGAATAGATATTTTTGAGAAAGCTAAATGAAGATGAAAATGATTAAATCCAAATATAGGTCAGTCACGTTTACTATACTTTTCCTAAAAAGGAAAAGTCAAAAAAGCAATTCTTTCCCAATCTGCCAATTTGGCTGCTAGAGTTGACCCCCACGTGGTCGGGACTGAAATTGAAAACTTCTAAGAAAGTTGAAGGGGCAAATATATTGAACATTCTCATGGTTAATTAAATTGGCCGGCTTTGTTTTAATATCTCATGGTTAGTGGTGGGATTAGTCTATGCATTTATTGGTTTATAGAAAAATTTGCAGTAAATTCATTTTATATAATAACCGTCATAAATTAAATTTATTACTTTCTAAATTTTTAAAAATAATTACTATAAATTAAATTGATCAGTTCCTAAATTTTCAAGATTCACCTCAATAACTATATTAATCTATTAATCTATAATGACCACTTTCTTTTATCAAGCTATTCTTCCAAAATCCAACCACATACACACATAACTGTGAACATGTTAATCTTTTTCCTGTATGAATAAAAAGTTTGAATATAGCATGACCTGAAACAATATTTCTATTTTATCATAAAAATAGATGAAATATATATATATATATATATGTATATATATATATATGTATGTATATATATATATATATGTATATATAACCAAATGCCCATGTATTTTTTTTTTTTTTTTGAGAAAACCAAATGCCCATGTATGAACTTAGTATTCATAATAATAAATATTAAATTATTTTTAAATTGTGAAATATTTGTTTATAAATTTAAATTCTCTATATGTATATTGCTTTAAAATATTTTTTAGACATTGTTATTATTTATATTTCAGCGATATTTTTCAAGTTTTTTTTAAAAAAAAATTTTGTGTGTTTATTGTAGGTCGCATTCGCTGACTTGAATATATAATTCTTTTCGTTGTCCAAATACTTTTCTTTTCCTCACGACATTTTCAATATTCCAAATTGAATCCTTCAACGTTATTATTAAACAAATCTCAAAAGAAATTAAAAAGGAAAAAAAGAAGTAACAAGTTGATTTTCACAAGCTCCCTGGCGGACAAATGTGTTAAAAGAAAAAAAAAAGAAAAAGAAGGGCAGATGATGTAATCTAATTAATATAATTAATTAATGATTTAAACATATGGGCGACGGCCGACAGTTCCTAACTTCCTATTCGTAATGTGGCCGCCGTACCCAATTTAACGTGAAATCTCCAAAAATATTTTACTTAATTTAAATTAATAATAATAATAATAATAATAATAATAAACGTTTCATTTTGTTACTCCGTTTATTAAGGAAAAAATAATCTTTTCTCCCAAAAAAAAAAAGGAAAAATAAACTACTTATGTTTGAGTTTGACTGAGGGTCACTGAAACAGTTAGTTGTCTTGTCTGGTGTTAATCCATTTCAACTCTACGGTCATGAGTTGAGCTCGGAAATCGGTATTTGACTCTCATATTATTTTAGAGTAGTTGTGCCCTCTATGTAAGGTTTGTTGGTCCTCCTTCCCCCACTATGTACTAAAAAAAAAACTTTTGTTTGAGTTTGAGAATGTGGGAGAATACTTTATACTTCATACCCTTACCAGTGAATGTATATAAACATGGTTTGAGTTCAATTAAATACTTTAAGATGCACTAAATAATATTAAATAATTTGTCGGGATTCCTCTCTTTCAAACTAAATAGAGTTTAATAAAATAAATGCAAAATTAAATAAGAAGTTCAAAAGATAATGCAGAAATAAAAAATAAACTATATTTATATTCTCAGATCAGCTAGTCTCCTGAGCATGCACCATTACATGGGCTAAATGATGTCATCAAATGTGAATATAAACAATTTAGTTAGGATCCATTAATTTTACTAGGAATCACATGTAATTACCTAAACCATACACTGCAAACATAAATATTAGTACCTAAATCTATACATGTTCAACAAGATAAAAAAAAAAACTCAACAATAATAGCATAATAGTTAAACAAGGGTACTTAGGGTTCCTCGGCACAAGAGTGTGCAATGGCAACATAGTGCGGGTACGATTTATCCCTCGATACACTAGTTTGCAGTAGCAACATAGTAGAGGTATGTCATAGTAGTGCACAATAACAATATAGTAGAAATATAGATCATCCGTCCCACACAATAATGTACAATAATAAAATAAGTAAATCCCCTATTAGTCCGCATCCTAGACTACATGCTCGACAAAGCATAAAATAAATCAAATACCTAAACCACTCCTACTTAATATCCATAATCCATTCAACTACTATCTCTAATCCATTCAAAGAAGAACAAACCAACAAAAAAATATTTAGCATACTACTTATAGAGCCTAATTATATGAATCAAATTCTAGATGATTGACACACATCACAATAAAAGTTTTTTTTTTTAAAAAAAAAAAAAAAAACTTACCTTGACTAACGACTTGATTGAAAACCCACTTAAGCAACAAACAGACAACAACAAACCTAAGTAAGGCCAAACACTTAATCAATATGCTTTATTGACTATAGAACTAAAGAGACTAATAAAACAACGAGTTTATATAAGAGCGCACAAACAAAAATGAGATGGCTACGCGCAACATGTGAAGGAGATAGACAACACGTGAACGACACATGCGAGCTGCAGCAAAAGAGATGGATTCGAGTGACATCAATTATCAATTAGATAATTATGTTTTTGTAAAAATGTTTTTATGAGTAGATGATAATTTTTTGAATAATTGTATTTGTTTGTAGGTTTAGTATTTGTAATTGTCTTTAAATATGCTTATGACTTATTCATATCATTTATACATTTATTTATTTAATGAAAATGAGAAACATATATAATTAATTATATATGATTACACTAAAATAAAGAACACATTCTTTTAATTTCAGTTACTAACTGCAGGCAATATGCGAAAGAAGAAAGTAAAATTACTGATGAAAACAAATGATGCAATACAAAATATAAAGAAAACAAGGTAAGTATGTCATTCAAAGATGTTATGTGTACATGGACATCCAAGAACTCATGCTACAAAATGCCATCTAAATGATTCACATGTAGATATTCAAAAGATGCTCGAACATCAATAGAAACTTAAATATTTTCATTACCTTAAAACAAACGTAGTAATCTAGATGTGCATCTATGTACAATCCCACAATATCATAAGCCAATTTATCCCTAAATGTTTTTTTTTTAGAAAAATTGATCTCTAAGGTCCCATTTGATAACCATTTTGTTTTTCGTTTTTTGTTTATGAAATTTAAGCCTACAACAACTATATTATACCTTTTTCTTTATTTTGATATCTACATCGTAACTATATTTTAATAAATAAAACTTGTAAACAAAAAAAAAGTAACTTCCAAAAACTTGTTTATGTTTTTGAAATTTGGTTAGGAAAGATGGATACATTGTAGAAAAGCTGTAGCATATGATAAGAAATTTGAATAGAAATAGACTTAAATTTCATAAACAAAAAAATAAAAAACAAAATGTTTATCAAACGGGCCTAAATATTTAGTTTTCGTTAAAAGGTTCGATTTTTTAAATTTGACATATTTGATTTTTTATATATATATATATATACAGAAAGGCTAAAGTTGAAATAAATTTACTAAAAATGGACATCCGTGGCAAATTTGCGTTATTTAACTTAAAATATATTTTTATTAAATCTAGAAAAAGGTCAACCCCTTTAAATACTATTAAAATAATTTAAAGTATAATTAGAATGAAAGTAAAATAAATTAAAGAGCTTTTTTCATAAATAGACCCTATTTGAAAAGTATTTGCAAATATATATATCTACAAAAATATTAGCAAAAGTAGATTTTATTTTAATACATTATAAAATCCGAAAATATTGAATTACAATCATACCCTCATATTGGTTGTTTTTTAATTTTGGAAGAAAAATTTCAAAAAAGGAAAACTATTTCACATTCCAAAACCACAAATCGCAAATTTATGGGCATTAATTGTAGAAAAATATATCATTCGAAATCACATTTATTAGAGACGTTTCATCTTCCTTTTTTAATACCTTATAAATTTAAAAAATAACGATCAAATTATTGGTTTTTTATTTGGGGAGTAAAATTTAAAAAAAAGGAAATTCGTCTCACATTCCAAACCAGAAATCACCAATTTATGGTGCATTAATTGTAGGACGAGAGTGGCAACAATACATTGTTAGATGTACTGTGTTGTGATTTACATACAGTATAATTCGTAATGTACATGTTATTTGATTCTAGTAAGTTTATTTATAAATAAACCGTATGAGTGGCTGAACGTTCAATTTCGTTGATTGAAACTAGAACACGTTTGATAACCACACAGTATTGAAACAACTTAGTATATACGGTACAACCATAATATATCATGTATCATACCGTATTTTTAAAACTTTGTGTTTTTTTTTAAAGTGTTTAATTTGCTGATATGGATATTTGTAGTGTGATTTAATATGTTTGCGACAACGAACAAGTAATTTTGAATGTACAATACCGTATAGTAAAACATTGAGAAATAACATATGTAATATTTGTGAATTCATAGAGATTCGTACTGTTGGAACAACTTCACACAAAATTACTATTCAAAGTGAGATCAATAGTAAATAAAAAAAGGTCTCATGGGTTACAAAATTGAAATTGAAAGCATTAGACATAAAAAAAAGACTGTAATGTAAAATCATCATTGAGTGAATGCGTTCCTCAATATTTATGCGACGCTCTTCAGCTACTTTATGATTATGGTACATCTCATTTTCATCCTACTGACCATTATGTGCAATACATATTGGAATGCTTGTTGAACCTATAAGGAAAAGTTGTATAGTATTACAAAAATGTCAAAATAATATTGCTCTATATTATAAGTCGTATAATATACATGTATAAACAATACCGTATTGCGGAATGAAAATTTAATGAATAGTAATATGAGTACGAAAAATGTATTATACATGAATAAAAAAGAATAATAAACCATAAATGTATTGTGTAACTTATACAATATGCATAATGAAATAATGAAACATATAGAATTTTGTATAGTTTATACTGTAATATAACGTACGGTACATGGAAAACTACAGTAGATAATACTCAAGTATACAGAACTTGAACATTTTAGTATGTAGATAATACTGTTCTACATATGATTTAAATACATTTCTAAATGAGAAATATTGACATTGTAAATAACACTATGTGCAATTTCAAATGGAATGATTAATGAACCTATAAGGAAAAGATGTACAATATAACTAACCTAAAAATATAGTATGAACATACGATATATAGTCAATTATACAATTTCTTTTACTATATAGAAATCGAGGACGCGTGAATATACGGTATATACTCAACTATACAGTTTTGTAGATGTATATACAGTCAATTATACCACAATATGAATTGGAAAGTACGAAGATACTACTGTTCTACATATGATTTTACTACATTTTCTAAACATGATTTTTGACATTCTAAAGATTGGAATATAAATGAATTAAATGTACAAAATTGACATAAATAGAAATAAAACATATCAAACTAAACAATCTGAGACATATCGAATCACGACTATACTGAAAATGAACAGTAACATGCTAATGGTGATGGATAAGTAACAAAAAACGTGATACAAATCATGAAAAACGGAGATTATTGAGAGAATATGACTTAACTCGTATGATTATACCATCCGATCGGAGCTTTGTGGTCGAAGAAATTTACATTTTACGTGGTGGCCGGAATGTGAAAAGAGAGAAGGAATAGAGCTGAAGAAACGAAAATGGAGGAATGGAGAATGGAGGAAGAAGAGTGAAACAGAAAAGGAAAAGGAAGAAAGATGGAAGATAAATGAGAAAAGAAATTAAAATCTTTTGCATTAAAAGAGTTGACAATTAAATATGGTATGTTTTAAAAGAATGAAAAATATGTTTAAATGGGTGTTTTAATTAAAAAATTTAGTATTAAGTGTGATAAAGAGCAAAATGGTATTAATGAAAAATTAATAATTACAAATTTTAATAAAAAAATTAACTTTGCAAAAAAAAACTTGAACACCTATATTTGCAAATACTTTTCGGATATGGTCTAGTTACTATAATTTCCCTAAATTAAAAGGTGTTAATCCATTATCCTCCCACCGACCACTTCACCCCTACAAAAACTCAAAAAGTCAAAGACATCGATTATTCTCACATTTTACACGAGCAATTACTCCACCATACGCATAATAAAAAAAAATACCAATAACATTTCACATTTCACATTTACCATTGAAGAAAACTTAATTTGAATGGATACATCAAGAACTGTCCATAATGATAATTATTTATTATTATTATTATTATTATTATTATTATTATTATTATTGTAACATATGAAGTTGCCAATTTTAAGCAATCTATCCCCCAACATAATGAAGAAAATATATTAACCAATTCCAAATCGGCGGCAGAAAATTATGTAATTGCCGTCTATAAATTTCCATTCTCTAATATCCTCAATTTCATATACTAAAATAAATAACAATAACTAATCAGTTTATACAATTATTGAATTGATTATAATATTTGTCTGCGCGTAAGCACCTACTGGGACAGGACATTTTCTTAATTCAATACACAAATGAAAGTCAAAAACCAACATTGATGATAATAGCAGCCAAATAAGGCCTCTTCAATTCCTTCATCCTTTTCTATTTCTTAAAAACCTCTTTTGTTTTTCAATTTTCGAAAAACCAAAAACACACAAAATAAGAGTTTCTGTACCTTTCGGCTTTCTGTTCCATCCATGGCGGTTTCTCCTAATTCTTTCCCACCGAGGAAGCGGCGGCCGTCGGCGGCGGCTTTCGTTCCTCCAAAATTCTCCGGCCAAGTCCTCCTCGAATCCCTCGTCTCTCTCTGCCGAGAAATCTCCGCTACCAAACCGCTCCAATTCCTCCTCAACCGCTACTCCAACTCCACGATTCGCAAATTTCAACTCCTGGAGGTTTTTCTCGAAGATCTCCGGTGCAATACGATCGTTTCGATCTCCTCCGCCGCGCTCTGTCTCGAAGAAATGTACATCGTGTTGCAGAGAATGAAGACCTTGATCGAAGACTGTTCCAACGGAAGCAAGATGTGGCTACTCACACAGAACGAATCAATCGCCAACAGTTTTCACGAACTTACCTTGGATTTATCCACTCTTCTAGATATCTTCCCCGTCAACGACGCTCGATTGACCGAAGACGTCGAGGAATTGTTCTACCTCTTGAGAAATCAGTGCTCCGAATCCGCCGCCTTCGTCGATCCCAGAGATCAGGATCTCCGATTCAGAGTTTTGAACTTGATCGATCAGATTCGAGATGAAATCGTTCCGGATCACACCGAATTGGCCGAGATTTTCTCGAGGATTGATATTCGAGATTCGTCCAGTTGCAGAGAGGAAATCGAGAATCTCGAGGATGAAATACACAATCAAACGGATGAGAAATCGAGATCTGATGTGATTGCGTTCATCGGATTAGTTCGTTACGCGAAGTGCGTGCTATACGGAGATTCAATCGCCTCGCCGGAATTTCAACGGAAAGATTCCATCTCCGATTTGCCTTTGCCGGCGGATTTCAAATGCCCGATTAGTCTCGAATTAATGCAGGACCCTGTCGTCGTGGCAACAGGACATACGTACGATCGTTCCGCGATCACGCTCTGGATTGAATCTGGCCACAACACGTGTCCCAAGACAGGTCAGACCCTGGCCCACACCAACCTAATTTCTAACCGCGCATTGAAAAACCTAATAGCTATGTGGTGTCGTCAGGAGCGGATTCCGTTCGCCGTAACGGAAACGAACCTAGACGTTCTGTTAAACAAGGCGGCATTGGAAGCCATGAGGATGACGGCGTCGTTTCTCGTTAACAAACTCGCCACGTCAGCGAATTCCTTACACGATACAAACGGCGTCGTTTATGAGCTTCGGGTTTTGGCGAAAACAGATTCCGGCAGCCGTGGGTTTATAGCGGTGGCCGGAGCTCTGCCGCTGCTCGTCCGCTATCTCAACTCCGACGACAAGGCGCTGCAGGTTAACGCCGTGACGACGGTGCTGAACCTTTCGATTTTGGAAGCGAACAAGTCGTTGATTATGGAGACGGACGGCGCGTTGATCGGAGTGATTGAGGTGCTCCGATCCGGCGCCACGTGGGAGGCGAAAGGGAACGCCGCTGCCACGATCTTCAGTCTCGCCGGCGTCCATAGTTTCCGGCGGAGATTGGGGAGGAAGACGCGTGTCGTAAGGGGATTGCTGGATCTGGCGAAAGAGGGGCCGATTAGTTCGAAGAGGGACGCTCTGGTGGCGATTCTGACATTGGCCGGCGATCGGGACACGGTGGGGAGGTTAATCGAAGGTGGGGTTATGGAGACGGTGAGCCATGTGATGAACAGTCTTCCGGAAGAGGCGGTGACGATTCTAGAAGTGGTGGTGAGGAAAGGGGGATTTATGGCGGTTGCTTCTGGATTTTATGTGATTAAGAAATTGGGGGCGGTTTTGAGAGAGGGATCTGATCGGGCTAGAGAGAGCGCGGCGGCGGCGCTGGTGACGATTTGCCGGCAAGGTGGGTCAGAGACGGTGGCGGAGCTGGCGTCGATTACCGGGATTGAGAGAGTAGTTTGGGAGATGATGGGCGGTGGGACGATGAGGGGGCGGCGGAAGGCGGCGTCGCTGTTGAGAATACTCCGGCGATGGGCGGCGGGGTTGGACGAGAATGGTGGCGTCGACGGTGGAGACTCCATGATGGTGACTTCGTCAAGAACAGTTGGCGATTCCACCACCATTGTTAGTTCATCGAGAGCTGCAATTGTTAATATTTAGATACCCACACATTTGTTTGTAAATTTTTGTGTTTACTGTTATTGCTTTATTCTTTTTCGTTTTTTGAAAAAAAAAGCCCAAAGTAGAGTTTTCATTAGTTTGGTTTGTATTAGCTAGTTTAGGAAACATCAATTTTACCAAGTAGCATGGCTAAAAATTGCCATGTGTTAAAATTCAACTGCTCTAAAAAAAAAAGAAAAACAAACATTTGTGAAACATTCATGATCATAACCGATCCTAATTAATTTTGCCATGTATTTTAGATGAACTTAAATTGGGTAATAGGAAAGAACCAAGGAAATGAAATGTGAAGATGAATTTAAAAGGGTTAAGCATGACATCTCCATTATAAGATATTGTTTATATTGATAAGATATTATTCATTTTGAGTCTAGTACATAAAATCATAACAGATCCACTATTCATTTATTCTATACCGGTTTAATGCCACTTATCCACATTAAGCATAACCCTTTGTAGTTATCTTTGGTCATCACCCAAAGAATCTCACATTAATGAAGTGATTGTTTCATCTTTATATACCTAATAACTTCCTCCTAATATAACGATATGAAATTTTGATATTGCCCAACACAAAGTAAGCATTTTTATTTTTGAAACTTTAACATGTATCATCTACTTAAAATTGGTTGGAAAGTTCAAATTTTCAATCTCAAATTCATTCTATTAAAAAAGGAGTGAAAACTGAGAATTGAATATAAAGTAAATAACATATTGTACAATATAATAATTTTAAGGGAATTTTTCATGAGTAGCACTATATATATAGTCATGTTATATTGATACTCATAAAATTGATAGGTTTCAATTAATTAAAATTTATAGATTTCAATCCAATGAACTTAAAATTAATAGACTTAAATATTTTATATTTTGTTATGTATAAAATATTTTAAAAAAATTGGCTATAATTAAAAATAATATTGGAATTTGAAATATATAACAAATTTCTTAATTCTAAACTATTATATTAAAAAGCGTAGCACTCCTAAGCTTCAAAATCAAAATTTGCAAAGGCAGATGCTCATAGGATTTGATAATAGGCCAGAGAGGACCTTTGGCCTGACCTGATTTCATAATGCAAACTTGAATATAAATCAAGTCAATTTGCTACAACTAATGTTATTCCATGACAATAAATAATAATGCATTAATGTCGCATTTTATTGCCTATATACAGAAGGATCATGTAACAAACCTTCATTAGAAGAACTCAGCCTTAAATCTTTCTAAAAAAAAAATCTAAATGGGTGCATAAAAACAACTATTAAATTGCGAACAACAAAACTTGAAACCTCTAGCAATGGTAATGTAACAACCCAAGTTTTCCTTCCGGTTCTCCAGGCCTGACAGGTTGTCCTCTCAGTGAGTTGTTGGGCTGTTAGGGCATTTTTGTGCTTCCAGGAGTATTTTGGTCATTTTACCCTCCAGGGGTATTGTGGTCATTTTGCCCTCTAGGTTGCTCTCTCAGTTATTCAGGGTTTCAGGAATGTCTGTGTTGGTTTTGGACTTCAGTTTTCCTTCGGTTTTGATTTCCAGGGCAAGAGTTCCATTTTAGGAAAGATTGGTGGCCTCCCGGGTAAAAGGAGAAAATTAAAATAAATTGTGGTTGTGCTAGGATTTGATCCTTGGTGTGTGTGTAAGGGACCGACCCGAATGGGGCACTAAATGGGCCCTTACCCCAATGCATGCATTCAAAGTAAAGGACATTAAACAGACATGATTTCGGATTCCAATTAAAAACAAAACATTCAAAATAACCCCTTTAAAAACTAGACAATTTCCCTGGAACCTGTCCCTGTTTCCAAGCACCTGTTCCAAGATAAATACATTTCCAAGGTTTACTCTGATAAGAGATTTACTAAAAACCATTCAAAACCTGTTCAGATACAAAATGATGGAATCCACAAAACATTTACAAAACATCCTAGGGCTCGGTGTCCGGCTACATGCATTCAGGGGAAACAAAACATAAAGAGTCATAATACAAAAATAAGAGTTGGAAGACTGGGCCCCATGATCACAGCTCCTCCTTCAGCCATCCTGTCTCGCAACTTGGTTACCTGTGGAAAAACCACAGTAAGGGTGAGTAACGAATTACTCAAGAAGAATCCCCAACCGGGTACAATACGATATACATGGTCATCTCGATGAGCGTATGCAAGCTATGAATATAAACACAGAATAGAGCACATAGCTTAGCCCACACTTGGGCCTCGGATGCCAATTTAAGGTCTTAGTCCGGAATAATATCACCACACATCCAATACATAAGTCGCCTATACGAGAAACAAGTCCGGCCTCACTGTCTCATCGTCGACGAAAGGTACACGGCTCACAATCCCGAGGAGCTCTCGAATGGTATTTGTAATGAGCGTAAGCATGCACCGCGTGCTGCATCGCAGACCATACGGGGTGCCGGGTCTAGAGGCAAGCCGCCCATGTCCGATCACCACGCCTAACTAAATCTTTGGATCGGTGTCACCGACATAGGGGTGTGAGACACGGACACGTAAACTATGTCACCTGAACCACCGCTTTTTGGGGCCAAGGAACGGTTGTGGTAGGCTTACACCAGAAGCCGCCCTTACCTTAACAGTGGCAATCGGGGGCTACCGCCAAACATGCCGAGGACATGCCGTGCTTTGGGACGAGGCAATGCCAAGTCATCATCCCGACCGTTGGGGCATTTAACGATCTCGCCACCCTCACCCAAGATTGTAGGGCCTATCGCTCGGCAGGTTAGCTAATCCTCACGGGGTCCGGGGACGGAATGACTTGCTCGACGCCCCCGCCATGGATGCAAGGTACTTTATGCATCGGGCCGGATGATGCTATCTACGCAACTCTAACTTTGCCTAGCAATCGACAAACAATTCCATAAAATCCAAAACGTGCTCAATAAGAATACAACGAGCCTAGCATGATACTACGAAGCAAGAGAAGCATCACGAGCATGCTAGAAAGGAACAACCTAGCATGGATTAACATGAGAATTAAATCAGGAAGAACATGCTAATCGGGAATTCAGAATTGAGTACCTAGCTATACATGTCAATAAACACAAACAAGCAATCAATCAACAATCGCATAATATATCGCAGGGTCCACACAACTCCGGTAAGAAATCCTTACCTTGGTCGGGGACGATTTGACACGAAAACCTAAGCGGCGAACGAACCCGAACTAGCTGTCGAGAACCATCAATCACAACAAAAATCACACAATAGGCCTAAATATAATAAAATAAACGAGGCTCAGCTCGGGAGCAACTCACGAGGCGCGATTTAACGCACGAACGAGTGATTACAGCGAACGCTAACGGCAAAGAACTGGTCGGGCCGGGCGCTACCGGCGCGCGCGCGAGGCGCTGGATGCGCGCGCGAGGCGATGGATGCGTGCGGACGGACGCGCGGCGATGCAGGGGCGCTGGCGAGGCTCGGCTGGGGCGCTGGCGAAGCGACGCGACACGGTGCTGGGCGAGGACGCGCGCGCTGGCACGGTTCGGTGTGCGGCGAGGCTCGTCGGCTGGGCTGCTTCTGCGCACGCGAGCTCGGCGACTCTGTTTCTGCGCGCGAACAGGGGAGCGACGATCTAGGCGAGATGGAGCGATTCCGGCGACGATGGAGCTTCTACACGAACGAATCCATCTCGGCTAGCTGCACAGAACATCGCACACACACAAATTACTTCGACTCGGCCGGAACACTCGAAATCGGAGCAGGGGTGACGGAATTGGGGGAGAAAAAGAAGAAGAAGAAGAAGAAAAGGAAAGCTTACCGGAGGAACGATCGGCGAGAGAGCTCCGGCGAATTGGAGTCGGCGAGGGAGCAAAACGCGAAAACGCCCTGGTCGGTCGAAGGGAAGGATCGCGAAGACGAAGGAGAAGAGAAGAAATGAAGAAGGAAGCTCGGGCGGAATTTCTGCCTTTATAAAAAACACCATTGCGCACGGCATATATACGAGATCGCCCGCAAAGAATAACAAACACGCCCAGTGGCTCAGCTGGCAGCGCCCTCCGCCTAGCATGCGACACGTCCTTGGCTCGAATCTCACTCGACGCGCTATTTAATTCCCTATTTATTTCCACATTCTTCCAAGCCCAAATGCCTTCACCAAAATTCTCGATCCCATTCAAAACGACTCATAATTTTTCCGACAATTAACAATTACATAACCGGCCCTGCCGGCCCGACCAAAATTAACAAAATGCCCTTGGGCCTCCCGGGAAGACCGGGATGAAATATGTGGTTGTCGAAAATTGAGGCTTGTGTAGAGGAAAATAAATTGTTTTAAAAAGTGCCTTTGGTGGGGCTCGAAGGGGGGATTTTTGGGGGATTTTAATTAATTAAAAATAGGAGAAATTGCTAGGGTTACATCTCATTCTCCTCATTTTTCCCCTTGGCCGAATTTCACCTCTCTTTCTCTCCCTCCTCTTGGCCGAATTCTCCCCTCTTCCTCCATAGCTCTCCAATCTTCAAGCTTTTGTGTGCATCTCCATAGCTTTTCTTCTTCATCCCTCTTGAAGGTAAGTGTTGCAAATTCCTTTTTCCTCTTTCTCCTTGTCTTGGTCGAGAGCCAACTTCAACTTAAAGGGGTTATATTTCTCTCCTCCTTGTAGGTCTGAGTTCTCTTGGTTGGGAAGAGAAGATTTGGAGTTTGATCTTTGTTTAGTGGTTGAAGATCCGAAAATCCCTTCACTCTTGCTATTTCCGAAATCCTCATTGTCTCTTCTCCTCCTCTTGGGCGAGACTACTAGGTGAGTGTGTTTGTTCTTGCTCTTGTGTTGTGTTCGAATGCTTGTTGTTGTTGTTCTCAATTCCTTTTCTTGGTTGTGCAAGTAGCCCTAGCCGAATTCTCTTGGGTGTTTGTGGAGTGTGCTTGCCTAGGCCTCTAGGGTCATCTCTTTGGCCGAGACTACAAGGTGAGTGGTGCTTAAGTGATGTGTGCTTCTTTGTCCTAAAACCCCTTGGTGGCCGAGAGCACCATGTGGGAATTGTGCCTTGTTGTTGTGTGATTAAGCTAAAACTGACCCATGCCTTGTGTTGGATTGTATGCCCTAGCCGAGAGTGAAGAGAAAGGAGTTTGGAGTTCTTTTGTGTGTGGTTGGACCTAGCTTGGCCGAGACTACCCTTGGAGGTTGAAGCCTTGCTCGAGTTTCGGTAAAGCCCTAATCCCTGGTTGTTTGGTTGTTGTGGTTTGGTTTGTGACTTGTTGTTCTATTGCTAGGATAGCTTGTGAAGTGTTCTGCAGCTTAGGGCTTACTTCGGGGTTTTGTTTCCACTGTTGACAGGTAAGGGTTCCTTGCCAGGGTTGTGTGGGCCCTGCGCACCTCATTGATAACTCCTAGTTGTGTGTTGGTACTGTCCTGTTAGTGGATAGGTTTTCTGCAAGTTGTCTGGATTTATATGAACTGTTAGTGGATAGGCTTTTCTGCAGGTTGTCTGGATTATATAAACTGTTAGTGGATAGGATTTTCTGCAGGTTGTCTGGTTTATATAAACTGTTAGTGGATAGGCTTTTGCAGGTACCCTGGAGGAAGTATGTGCTTGTAGATGCTTAGCTTTGTTTATTCTCTATTGTGTGTAAAATGGAATTGTATGTTGTATATGTTATGTGGTGATGTATACTTTAGCATGTTGTAGCTAAGTTCTTCCTGAATTGTTGTTAGGATTGGCATGTAGAATATGTCATGTTTTTGTGCTTCCCTGTTTATTGACTTGTCTATCTGTCTGCTTTATATTCTTGTATCCTGGACTTGTTATTTATTATACTATGACTGTAACCTCAGTTAGAGTCCTTAGAGAGTCCCGAGTGTCAGTCGAGTTGCGTGCTGGCTCGGTTTGCTCAGGACTGCCTAGTGTGTTGCAGTCCAGGACTAAGCCAGTGTGTGCTGTCCCTTGTTGGCCTAGAGTGTGGTGACCAGTTTCTAGGATTGGCCCAGTGTGTTGCTGATCCCGGGTTGGCCCAGTGTGTTACTACCCATGTTGCTCTAGGACTAGTCAGTGAGTTGTTGTCCCCTGTTAGCCTAGTGTGTCGCTAATCGAGTTGGAGCAGAATCGCCAGTGTGTTTGCGATTGAGGTCGCTGCATGTGTTGCGGCCGAGACTAGCCCAAATGTGTTGTTGTCCTAGTTAGCCCAGGGTGGCTAATCTTGCTTGCTGTGCTGTTATAGCTTTGAGATTACTTGTATTGTACTCCTGTTAGTTAGCCCAGTGTGTGCTAACCTTGTCTGGCTGTGAGCTTAGACCTTGTTGATGATTATCCTGTTGTACTGTTTAAGACTGCCATTGTAAAGACCCGACCCGAATGGGGTTCTAAAGTAGGCCTTTACCTCAATGCATGCAAATGGAAATACATAAAATGACCCAACTAGGGGTCGGATTGAAAAACTATTCAAACATAAGAGTGGAAAACATTAAAACAAACTAAACATTCATTTACAAAACAGTGATTGATCAGTACTTTTCTTAAAACATAAAAATAGTACAAAACATAAGTTTTCCCTTCAGACCAAAATCCATGTACATGCTGAATTCAAAACAAAACAAAATAAGACGCGACAGAGTGTCAGCAGCATCCATGATCTCCCAGCTACCTCCGCTAGCCGCCTCGGTCTTTGTTCCAAGTTACCTGTGGAAAAACCACAAAATAAGGGTGAGTAACGAATTACTCAGTAAGAATCCCCAACCGGGGTACGATACGATGCAATCAATCATCTAGCAACCTAGTACACATGCAAACAGTTATCAACACGGATCTTAGCTCAAAGAGCTTATAAGGCAAATTCGGAGTCTTCGGAAGTCTCCTACTTCCGGCCTAATGATTGGTTCTCATAACCAATCCCGGGACATCACCGAGGTCTCTTTCACTAGGTGCATTGATCAGCTCAAAAACCGATCCCAAGGATGTCCTCAAGGGCCTCTTGCCCTTGCTGCAAATCTGGACTTACGGGAGAGTACCGAAGTCTAGCTCTAAAGCTGGAAGGAATGGTGTACTCACGACATTAGGCCGGGAGAGCTCCGAACCAAGCAACTAACGCGCGGCGCGCACCGCGCATCTTCGCAACCGACGTAAATGTGGGGCCTAAGGACAAACTACGCGGCCGCGGTATGCATGCCTATGACTCGGAAGCGGTGTCGCGATCACACGATGCGCGAGGCCCTCGGCGCTCATCATGCGAAACAACCACCGACACGAAGCTAAGAACCGGCCAAGGTAGGCTTACACCGTTGGCGGTGGTTTCGCTCTAGCGAGCTACAAACTAGGCTTATGCCGATGTGGGTAGCTAAATCCACATCGGCCGGTCGGGGGAAGCAATATACGTTATCTTTGCATGCACTTTACTCGACTAGGGGACAATGTGCGTTATGTCCACTCTCGGCCTACGGATGATGACAAACCCTACTTTACTAACTAAGAGTACGGAGTGAAAGATTCTGGCCTAAATACATAATAGACATCAATCATACATATCCTAGCATGGTACTATGAACTTAAAGCCGGAATCTCGGGCATCGTTGGAAGAACAAACCTAGCATGACACTAACATGTACAAACGACCAAACATGCTAGCAAGAATTCAATTACAAGCTGTCCTATCCACTAACATGCTCATAAAAGTAACAGGCATACAAGTCACAATCACGAAAGCATCGCAGGGTCCACACAACCCCGGTAAGGAATCCTTACCTGGAAACAACAGAGAATAATAACTATCACGACCAACAAACAACCTTTGAGCCTCAATCAAATCCCGAACAACCTAAGCATTTCAATAAAAACACCAAAATTTAAATACAAATCAGCAGCCAATCAACTCAGGACCCAAAGAAGGAAAAGGCTCGAGAATTACCAATCGAGAAAACACACGGCTCAGCCAAACCAACTCAGCTGGGCAAGCTGTCGGCAGCAAAGGGGCCGGCTGGGCTCGCTAGCTAGGCAGGGGGTGCTCGCGCCAAGCCGGGCGCTGGGGCGTGGAGCCGTGGCGTGTGGCGAGCTAAAGGATGCAGGGCGCGGCGCGCGGGTTTGGCCAGCGGCGAAGCGGCGCGCTGAGAGGACGCGCGAGGCGCGCGCGCGCGGCAAGCTGCTGTGGCCGGTCGACTGGTGCGGGGCGAGCTGGCGATGGCGTGGGGGGGCTTGGCACGGTGCGAGCTGGGGCGGACTGGGGCGACGTTGACACGGGGGTGGCTCGGCGTGGTGCGGCTGGCTAGGCGAGCTGGGGCGAGTAGGGGGCTCGGGGCTGGCTAGGGGTCGGGTGAGGGTGAGAGAGAGAGAGAGAGAAAATGCAAATTAAAATACATGGGGAAATTTGGGGATTTTCTTTTATTTATTTAATCCATACTTATCCCATTTTAAATGCCTTAAAATCCATTAAAATAAATCCCTAAAAATCCCATTTTGGCTTCCTCTTCGAGACCCGGCTGAAGCGATCTTTTCCAATAATGAAACTCACTTAATAAATCACTAAGGCAAAGGTTAAAATCCCAAATCTTGACTAGGGAGCAAAAAGACCAAAATACCCCTAAGGGTTAAAATGCTCTAACGGCCCAACCGATTGCCCTAATACTGAACCGAGAGTACCTGGAAAACCGGAATGGAAATCTGGGCCGTTACAGCCATGTTCTGAATCGTTGTTTGTATGTTAGGGTGTTAGGTGATTTGTTGTGCGTATTGTACCCCGGTTGGGGAATCCTTACTGAGTGCAATTTGTACTCACCCTTTCTGTGGTTTTCTCCACCAGGTAACTTGGCACAACATCGTGGTGGCTAGAGGAGGGAGCTGATGGATCATGGGAAGACCGCTGCATAGTCTGAGTCTTTTATAATGCATCTTGAAAGAGTTTTGGAGCTTGTATTGTTGAACTTGGATTTATGTTATTGTCATTTGTAATGTTTTGTAAACTCTGGCCAGAGATTGTTTATTGTTTTCCCTTGAAGCATTTTCAAATGGATTTTATGTTTCCAGTACATTTAATAAAGATGTTCTTTTCCAGCCCTTGAATGATTTTCACTGACTTTACATGTCGAGTAAGGGCCATTTAGGGTTTTTTAGTGTCGGGTCCTTACAGGTAAGATAGAGTAACCTCGTTAAAATAAATCTTAGTCGCAAAACAAGCTACCTGAAATTCAATGAAGTATTGCCGAGAAGAGCAATATGAGCTACCTTTATTAAAAACTTTGGGTTAAAATATTATTTTGGTCCCTCAATTTTGGAGGTTGGTCCATTTTAGTCCCTGAATTTTTAAATGTCTGATTTTGGTCCCTTGACTTTGTTGTTTGTCAAATTTTGGTCTCTCAACTTTGTTGTTTGTTCAATTTTAGTCTCTCGACTTTCAAATTATCAAATTTAGTCCCTAGGCTATCAAGAAAATTAAAAAATGATCCTCTAGTTAAATGAATTTTTTCTCACTTTTAAGTTATTTTCTCTCTCTTCCATCTTTTATCATTTCTCTTTTTAAAAAATTTATCTATTTTAAATCCACCTCTCTAATCTTCTTTCCTTTTTCTTTTTTTTTTTCCTTTTTCTCTCTTCAATCCATCTTATCTAATTGTTTAACATGAGATAATTTTTCTAAATAATCATTTTCCTACTTTGATTTGTCACTTTTTGTTTTCAAAATTCATAGTCTAACTTGGAACCAAGAAAAAAAGAAGGAAAATATATGAAAGAAGAAAAAAAGATAAGAAAAGAGAGGAAGAGAGGTGGATGGGAGAGAGACAAAACTTATATAGAAAGAGAAATTATGAAAAATGGAAGAGAGAGAAAATAATTTAGGAGTGAGAAAAAATTTATTTGACTAAATGACCATTTTTTTAAACTTTTCTAATACTTTAAGGACCAAATTTGAAAACATTTGAAAGTCGAGGGACTAAAATTGGACAAATAGCAAAGTTGAGGGACAAAAATTGGACATTTGAAAGTTGATGGACCAAAATTAGACAAATAACAAAGTCGAGAGACTAAAATTAGTCATTTGAAAGTCGAGGCACCAAAATGGAATAAATCTCAAAGTCGAAGGATCAAAATGTCATTTTAGCGATTTTATTTATTTATCGTCATAGGAACTATGCTCATAATTATAAATGATAGAGAATTTACCATCCGCTACACATTCTATCTCTTATATTGAGGTGCGCAGGGTCCACACAACCCCAACAAGGAACCCTTACCTGTCAAACAGTAGAACCAAACACAGAAGATGCTCCTTGAGCTGCAGATCACCACACAAGCTTCCCTAACAAACAATCAAAAGGTCACAACCAAAGCAAAAACACTCCAAACAATCAACAAACAGAAGTTAGGGCTTTATAAAAAACCGATCAAAGCTCCAACTCCCAATTAGGGTCTCGGCCAAGGCAAGGATAACCACCACACCACAACCTCAAGGCTCACTTCTTTCACTCTCGGCTAGGGTATCACCAAAGACACAAAACACAAGTTAACTTCAACCTCTACTCAACACACAACCAAAAACTCCCTCATGGAGCTCTCGGCCACCAAGAGGAATTTGGGATGGAACAACCACCATCAACACACTTGTTCACCAAGTGGACTCGGCAATGGAGAGAGCACAAGGGAGGTCTCGGCTAGCCCCCCTGATAAGGATCATGGAGTTCCACAAGTTTCACTTGGACCTATTACACGATCCAAAGCAAAAAAGATTCAACAAGCATTCATTCTTCACCTTCGACAGTGCATAACCTCAATTCAAAATCCATTTCATGTGCTAGAGACCATTTCAAGGGAAGAGGAACCATTTGATGCTTTGGAAGTCAATGTATGCAAGATTGAAGTTGTCCATGGAATTAATGACATTTGACTTGATTTAAATGTCTTAATCATTCCACAAGGAGAAATACAAATGTTAGAGTTGGCAACACAAACATCAATTTTCAGATTTTAGGAGCTTTTATGCAATTCTATGTTTAAAATCTTGTTTTTAATGTTTTAGGTTATATTTTGCAACAATGGCATTATGATAATTATGTTGGTTTCTTTATTTTAGGTTTAACTTTCATAGGCTAGAAATAGCCATGAAGTAAGTTGTAAAACTCAGATTTTGAATGAATGAAAATTAGCTCTCTACAAGTGATCATTTTCTTAGAATTTTAGAGCATGTTCTTTGTCTCTTTTTCTAAGTTTCCCTTGCAATCTTGTGATTGAATGCATTTGGGCCATTCAATCCAGCCTTGATCAAGCTTGATCGTGGAGTGACTCAATCTATAACAAGATCTTCCATATCTTGCTTCTAGATCATTGATCTTAAGAGGTAATCAAATTCTAGCCTTTTCTCTTGGTTGTTCCCAAATCTATAAGGAGGTGTTAATCTATTAATTCAAGGGTTCTTGCTTCATCATAAGCTTGGATCTTTGGGCTGAGAATTAGAGTTGCCTTATCATTTGGTATCAGAGCATAGGTTGCATCTTTGTGGCCAGCTCTAGATTTGATTTTATCTTTAACTTTCAGCAATTCGTTCATCTTCTTGTTCAGATCTTGTTTCTCTGTTATTCATCATTGTTGGATCTAAAAAAAAAAAGGGTTCATGGTTCGATCTTGAATTATTCTTGTCCAATGTGAAACTGCTGCATTGAGTGCTTATATTTTCGTTTGTAACACCTTGATAAAGATCGAATTTTACCAATTTTTCTTCTGAAAAAATTTAGATCAGTGCGTTATCTTTAATCCTTAAGAAGACGACTTATTCAAATAAGTATAGTAAAGCATTCATTTGTGGGTTTCTTTTTCAGTGTGTAATTTACCTGGAAAAAAAAATTGCAGAATATTTATCTTTCTTTTCCATCAAATTCTTTGTGGCCTACTCTAGATTTGATTTGATTTTATCCTTGTGGCCAACCCTAAATTTGATTGGATTTAATCTTTTATTTTATCCTTGTGGCCTACTTTTGTTTCCAGTTATAACACCTTGCTAACGGCCGAATGTCACAAATTATCCTTCTACAAAAATTTAGATCGGTGTGTTATCTATATTCTTTAAGAAGGCTATTTACTCAAATTAGTAATTTCATACGTTCATTTTTTTGTTTCCTTCTAAGTGTTCGATATATCCGAAAAAAGAAAAAAAAATCTGAACATTTATCTTTCTTTCTATTTCTTTTTGTTCTTGATTTTGTTATTTCATAATTTTTCTTGTCTTGGTTGATTTGTAAGGCTCACTATTACAAGATTTGCTTTATCCATATTAGCCTCCCTTTATCAAAATTTAGCCACTTTCCCAAATAGCCTACCTTTGTGTGTGATAAACACGAGCGTTTCGAGTGTAAAATTCAGTGAGTTGAGTGTGTGAGGTCATTTATATATATTTTACTATTTTACAACCATGAATCATGATGGGAGAGGTGGAGAGGAGATTAGTGAAGCTAGGTGGAGAGAAGCTCAAAGTGGGGTCATTAATCGTTTAACTCAAATGGTTAATGCCTTAAGCGATAGGTTGGAGCGAATGGAAGTAGCTTTAGGAAATCCTCAAGGGAGGGAGGATAACTTTAATTATGAAGGAGTTGAAAATGAAGATGGAGAAGATAATGTTAACCTCTTAGCGGGATACAATCCACGGGGAGGGAGAGTTTTAGGTCGAGGGGGACGAGGAGGAAGAAGAGGGGGTAGGGAAATTATAGCACCTAGAAGGGTCGAAAGGGAGAACCAATATGAAAGAGGAGTATGGGGAGTAAAGCTTAAAATTCCTACTTTCCATGGGAAATCTGATCCGGAGGAGTATTTGCAATATGAGAGCAAAATTGAGCATGTTTTCGATTGCAACAATTTTAGTGAAGAAAGGAAGTTGAAACTTGTCGTTGCTGAATATTGTGATTATGCCAATATTTGGTGGGCTTCTTTGAAATCCGAATGGAGGAAAAATTTTGAAGAACCAATTGAAACATGGGAGGAGTTGAAGACACTAATGAGAAAAAGGTACATTCCTAAACATTATTCTCGAGAACTCAAGCAAAAGCTCTATACTTTGCAACAGGGATCCAAAAGTGTAGAGGATTATTACAAGGAAATTGAGGTCTTTATGAACAGAGCATGAATTAACGAAGATGAGGAGGATACAATGGCTAGGTTCCTTGGCGGGTTGAACCGACAATTGGCTCATCAAGTTGATAGACAACCTTACTTTGATATGAAGGAATTGTTACACCTTGCTGTCAAAATTGAAGGATAATTAGCATGGGAGAAGGAGAATTCCAAGAGGTACTCTTCTTCTAAGTCTACTACTTTTTCTGCCAATACTTGGAAAAAGAATGCAAATAATGTTAAGGTTGATTTGAAGCCAAAAGGCAAGTATGAGTTTTACAAAAAGGACAATGCTGAAAGTTCTAAAGGCAAGGAGAAAATGGAAGGATATAAGGAGGTTCGAGAGAGAAATAGAGATATCAAATGTTGGAAATGTCAAGGGAGTGGACATATTAGTCGTGATTGTCCAACAAGAGAGTCATGATCATTAAAAATGGAGAAGTTGTCACTGATGGAGAGGGCAGCGCTGAAGACGAGTTAATTGATGAAAAAGAAAATGAGAATGAGGAAGAATTGGAAGATGGGAGTCATTTGGCCCTTGTAACAAGAAGACTCCTTACCACTCAAATTAAGGAGAATGATGTCGATGACCAAAGAGACAACTTATTCCATACACGATGTCTTGTTAATGGGACTCCTTGAGTCTTGTTATTGATAGTGGAAGTTGCACCAACGTCGTAAGCACATTTTTGATCAAGAGGTTACAAATTCCAATTCAACACCATCCTAAACCATACAAGCTCCAATGGCTCAATGATAGTGGGGCAATGAAGGTAGTTTCTCAAGCTTTAATTACTTTTTCTTTAGGAAAATATCAAGATAAGATTCTTTGTGATGTGTTACCTGTAAAGACCCGACCCAAAAGGGGCTCTAAATGAGCCTTTACCCCAATGCATGTAGTGAAAATAAAAGATATTAAGAAAAATACATTTCGGATCCCAAGTAAAAACAGAAACATTCAACAACCAAAACATACATTTCTAAAAGCATACTCTGATCAGAGATTTATTTAAACCATTAAAACAATCCACAAGTATAAATATCTTTGGAATCCATAAAACGTAAGAAAACATCCGGGGCTGTGCCCGTCTACATGCATTGGGGAAATAACAAAAGTCAAGAGTCATGATAAATAAAATAGAATAATCAGAGATGACAGCAGGATTCCATGATCACAGCTCCTCCATCAGCCATCCTGTCTCCCGCCTTGATTACCTGTGGACAACCACAGAATAAGGGTGAGTAACGAATTACCCAGTAAGAATCCCCAACCGGGGTACAATACGATATACATGATCATCTAGAAGAATGTATGCAAGCTATGAGTACAAACACAGAGCGGAGCACATAGCTAAGTCCACACTTGGACCTCGGATGCCAACTCAGGGTCTTAGTCCGGAAATACCACAACACACTAAACGCGCTATACGGGAACAAGTCCCGGCCTCACTGCTCATCGCATCGTCACGAAAGGTGCACTAGCTCAAGATCCCGAGGAGCTCTCGATCGGTGTTGTAATGAGCGTAAGCGCGCACCGCATGCTACTGCGCAAACTCGGGGTGCCGGGTCTAGTGGCAAGTTGCCGAGTTCGATCACCATGCCTAACTAAATCTACGGATCGGTGTCACGCGACATAGGGTGTGAGAGACACGACACGTGAACTATGTCACTGTACCACCGCACTTTGAGGCTAAGGAACCGGTCGTGGTAGGCTTACACCAGAAGCGGTCCTTGCCCTAACAGTGGCAATCAAGGACTACGGCCGAACACGCCGAGGACGTGCCGATCGCCGGGGGCGAGGCAATGCCAAGTCATCATCCCGACCGTTGGGGCATTTAACGATCGCCACCCTCACCCAAGATTGCGGGGCCTACCGGTTGGGATAGCTAATCCTCACGGGGTCCAAGGACGGAGAAGCGTCTCGAACGTCCTTGCCATAGATGCAAGATACTTTATGCATCGGGGGCGGATGATTCTATCTACCTCAATTCTAAACCTTAACAATAATAACGATTCAATCAATGCGAGTCCAATACGTGCTCATCGGATACAAAGAACCTAGCATGATACTACGAAGCAAGAACGGATATCGAACATGCTAGAATAGAACAACCTAGCATGGGCTAACATGAGAAACAATACAAGAGTTCATGCCATCGAGAATTGAGCAGAACACCTAGAGATAAACATGCTAGTAATCATACACATGGCATACAAAACAACAATCACAAATATACCGCAGAGTCCACACAACCCCGGTAAGAAATCCTTACCTTGGTGGAAGACTTCTACACACAAATCCTAAGGCTGCGGAACAATCCCGAGCTAGCGGCGGGAACCTAGCAAACCAACAATAATCAAGCATCTAAAATATCTAAACAACAATAGAACAAAGCAAGCTCGGCTCGGGAACTCACGCGCGCGACGACACGAGCTTAGGGTCGGCCGCGAGCGGCAGCGGGCAGGACGCTGCCGGCTGCTGCTGCTACCGCACTGCACCTGCAGCGAGGACCGCGCGCGCGGCAGCGTCTGGCGGCGGGGCGCGGCGCCGGGCGTGCGATGCGGACACGGCGAGCGGCTCGGCGGGGGCGCGCGCGCGAACGCTCGGGCGGCGCGCGCGCGGGCGGCGGCGCGAGCGCGCGATCACGGCGAGCGGCTTCAGCGAGGAGGACGCGCGCGCGCGCGAACGTCTGGCGGCGCGCGCGCGGCGCAGCGGTTCGCAAGCGGACACGGCGAGGGCGCGATGATGGGCGACGCGGCGCGGGCTGGGCTGACGCGCGGCGCGGCGAGGACCTCTGGCGCGTCGAGCGAGCGGCGGCGATCTGTCTTCCTGGGCGAGCAACGATAATTTCTTTGGGGGACAGATCCGGGCGGCGAGCGATCGGGCCGGGCGTGGCGCGGCAGCGAAGCGTCGTCTTCAGGCTTTGGGCGAGCGACAAAGGTCGGGCTGGGACAGATCTGGCGCGGCGAGCGATCGGTCGATCTGTCTTTCTGGCTCGGCTACACTCGGCTGGCTGCAATCAACACAACACACACAACACACCTCTTTTCACTTGGCCAAACGCACACCAAACGGATGAGAAGAAGAAGAAGAAGATCAATACCTACCCGGAATGATGATGATCGAACCCAAGGAGATGCAAGGATGAAGAATCGGCAAGGCTATGGGGATGGAGAGCTTGGGCGGCCAAGAGGTGTTTTGGAGAAGAAGATGGAATAACCTAATTCTATTTCATTTAACCAAATGCACCAAAACTCCAAAATCCAAGGTTAACTAAGATGTGATGCAAAGAGCAACAAGAGCACCTAATGGCTCAATTGGCACACCTCTCTACAAGCTTCCCAGAGACCCGGGTTTAAACCCCATTTGCAAAGACAAATTCTCTTTATTTTTACTTTTGCATCAAACCTTGCTCAAACCAAACCTCAAACCCCTCCAAAAACCTACAAAAACCATCCAATAATTTTAGTAACTGGAAAAGACACAAACGACCCTGACGGCCCGACCAAATTACCAAATTACCCCTAGGGCATACCTGGAAGACCGGGAAGAAAAACCTGGGTCGTTACAATATTCCCTCCTTTTTATGACTTTCGTCCTCGAAAGTCCTTAAACAGTAAAACACTCGGGGTAATGCAACCTCATCTCGTCTTTCCCGCTCCCAAGTGGCTTCCTCGTAACCCCGACTCTTCCATTGAACCTTTACCAAACGAATCTCGTGATTACGCAACGTCTTGGTCTCAAAGGCAAGGATCCTCACCGGCTTTTCCTCGAAGTTCAAATCCTCATTCACCGCAAAGGCTCAAAGTCCACAATGTGCGACGGGTCCAAGCACATCTTGCCTCAACATCGATACATGAAAAACACTATGCACCGATAGTGACGGAGGTAGGGCTAACAGGTAAGCAACTCGCCAATCCTCTCTAGGATCTCAAATGGACCAACAAAGCGGGGACTCAACTTCCCACGCTTACCATACAATGCCTCGAATGGAGCCATCCAATCGTCGATCGTAAATCGTTGTTATAGGCAAACTCCATCAAGTACAGAATCTTTGGTCGGTACGGGAAATCCAACACACAAGCCCTCAACATATCCTCGAGAATCGATTCACTCTCTCGATCGACCATCCGTCCGAGGGTGAAAAGTCATCTTTGAAATTGCACTCGTGCCCAAACCCTTCCGGAGCGCTCTCGAAGCGAGAAGTGAACCGCGAGTCACGATCGGACACAATCCTCACCGGCACACCATGATAACGGATGATCTGCTCAAAAACAATCGCGCTGCGCCTTTGTTCCACGGTATAAGTGTCTCTACAGGGAATGAAGTGTGCGCTCTTGGTCAAACGGTCGACTATCACCCAAATCGAGAGAACTTCCTCGGAGTCCTTGGCAAACCGAGAGATAAAGTCCATGGAGATCTCTTCCCATTTCCACTGGGGTACACTCGATGGCATTTTGCAACAAACCAGTGGCCTCTGCACTGGGTGCCTTCACTTGGCGACAAGTGAGACACCTACCGACAAACTCGCCACATCTCTCTTCATTCCCATCCACCGAGAAAGTGCGCTTAAGGTCTGATACATCTTGGTGGTACCAGGGGTGCCAAGCAAAAGGGGGCTGTGGGCCTCAGAGAGCAACTCTGCTCATGCAACCCGCAATGCCCGGAACACACAACCGGCCTCTATAAGTCAACCCACATGCGGTGAATACACAAAGTCAAAGTCACCGTTAGCACCGACTCTGTCAACCAATCTTTTAAGTGCGGGGTCCCCAACTGGTTGTCTATAATCCACGCCTAATCGACGCGGTGAGCAGTCAATCTGGGCTACCACAGCGGTAACCTCACCCAACAACACTGCAACCTCGGCCCGCTCGAACTCTCTCTCCGCAAGGCTGGCTGGGAACTCAACAACGCCGCAGAGTGCGACGTCTTTCTACTCAAAGCATCGGCCACTACATTGGCTTTACCCGGATGGTACAAAATCTCATGATCATAATCCTTTACCAACTCTAACCATCTCCTCTCGCCTCATATTCAACTCCTTATGAGTAAAGCAGATACTTGAGGCTCGGTGATCGGTAAACATCCGAATCCGCCACCGCATGTAATGCCTCCAAATCTTGATTGCAAACACCACTGCGCCGCCAACTCCATATCATGAGTCGGGTAGTTCTGCTCATACGGCTTGGTGGTGACGGGAAGCATAGGCAATGACCTTCCGTCTTTGCATCAACACACAACCTAATCCAAACTTGGAAGCATCACTCAGACCACGAAACCACTGTCCCCTCCGGATCGCCAACATCAGTCTTTGAAGTCAAAGCTGCGCTTGAGCACGGCAAAGCTCTCATCACACTGCTGTCCCAAACAAACTCGACACCCTTCCTCGTCGACGAGTGAGGGCGAGGCTATAGCGCAGAAAAGTCCTTGACGAACCGACGCGGTAGTAACACCGCCAAACCCGTAAAGCTGCTGCGAATCTCGGCAATCGAAGTCGGCTTGGCCCATGAACTCACGGCCTCAATCTTCGCGGGGTCCACGGCTATACCATCTCTCGAAACTACGTGGCCTAGGAAGGCCACCGCTCCAACCAGAATCACATTTGGAAAACTTCGCATAAAGTGGTTTTCCTCAAAGCCGCCAATACTCGCCTCAAATGCTCTGCATGGTCTTCTTTAGACCTCGAATAAATCGAATATCGTCAATGAACACGATGACGGTTGTCCAAAAATGATTTGAACACCCTATCCATCATGTCCATGAACGCTGGTGGGCATTGGTCAATCCAAACGACATGACCACAAACTCATAGTGACCATATCTAGACCTAAAAGTCGTCTTAGGAATGTCGGCATCCCACGATCCGCAGAAGCGATGGTAACCGGATCTCGAGATCTATCTTGGAGAACATCAAGCTCCCTGAAGCCGATCGAACAAATCATCGATACGGGCAACGGATACTTATTCTTCATCGTCACCTTATTAAGCTCGCGGTAATCAATACATAAGCGCATAGAACCATCCTTCTTTTTCACAACAGAATCGGTGCTCCCCACGGGGACACACTTGGACGGATGAACCCTCGGTCTAACATCTCCTGAATCGAATCTTCGTTCCTTTAACTCACTGGCGCCATACGATCACGGAGCCTTCGAGATAGGGAGGGTCCTCGGCTCGAGCTCAATAATGAAGTCAACCTCTCTCTTTGGGGCAACCCCAGTAACTCCTAAGGAAACACATCCGCGAACTCGCACGACCGGCACTGATCAACAGCAGACGAGGGGCGGCTCTTCCCGCACAACTTGGCTAGATAGCCCCAAGCTCCATGAGCTAGCAAACGACGAGCTTTCACGGTGACACCATCGGCGGGCAAACTCCACCCTGGACTCCACGAAACTTAAAGTCGGGCCGACCAGGCGGCACGAACACTACTTCTTTCCGGTGGCGGTCAATCAACGCGTGGTTAGCGACTAACCACTCCATACCAAGAATCACATCAAAACCGCTCATAGGCGGGACTATGAGCGTAGCTACTAGCAACTCTCCGGGATATCTCGATCCGGCCATCCCTAATCTTATCTCTAGCCAACATATCAACTCCCCGAAGGAGTTGCAACAGATAACTCGAAACCTAGAGGCTCTAGTCTTAACTTAGCATGCTCAACCAAACAACACAGATACAAAAGAATGCGTGGAAACGAGAATCAAACAAGACAAATGCGCAGTGATCTAAAACAAGAAGCGTACACCTTACGGCGGCATCCGTGACGCTCGGCCTCTGACGGGTCGTAGCAAACACTCGACTCGCTGCTGCATTTGGCCGAGCCGCCATAGCCGGGCCGATCACAAAAACGGGCCATGTGCCCTCTCTACCACAACGGAAGCACAATCTAGGTCCAGCCGACAAGCTCCGGCGTGGACTTTCCCACAAGTGGCACAAGCGGGAACTCGCACGGGTCCTCCGCTGCTTGGAGTGAAACGGATCTGAGCTCTCCGCCGATCTGCTTCAAATCGCCCTTGGCGGCGCTGGTCGCTCCCCGAAAGTCAAACTTTCTCTTCGCCCACAATACTGGGACAGGGGTGAACTGAGCAGAGCGGCAACAACCCGCTCGGCAGGATACTTCCCATTATAGATCGTGGCTAATCGGGATGACCCTAGCATAAGTGTCGGGGGCACGAGCCACGACATCTGGGAAACACCCCGCCTCAATCCGGATATGAACTTAGAATCTTGACTCTGCGGGGTGGCAATCAAGCGAGGAGCAAAATATCCATACTCCGAGAACTTGCGCTCATATTCCTCAATGGAATCAGAACCCTACTTGAGGGTTGGAAGAGCTCCACCATCTTCTCCCGAGCCTCATCACCGATGAACTTTACCTTGAACTCGGCCTTGAAGAACTCCCAAGTAGCGGGTGGAGACTCGGTGGTCTCTCGCTCAAGGTGGACTCCCACCACCATCTCTTGTGCCTCCTAGCACATGAGCCGCACATCTCGGCCTCGAATATCGGGGCACACCATGATCGGAAGGTGTACTCCAAATGGGCAATCCACACAGCCGCCGCTAACGCATCACCGGTGGCATCGAACTTCTCAAAGCTTCCACTTCACAAAATCCTTCACCACCTACCCAATTCCTCGGCACCCTCCGCCATATCCGCTCTGGGGCTACTTGCTCTCGAGGAGCTGGAGGAGCTACTGAGCTCTTTGAACCAATCGAGTCATTTGCTCGATCTGGGCTCGGGACTCTTCCCGCTGCACGCTAACAAGGCACGGGTCTACGCCCTCTGGTCACTCAACATGCTGACCATAAAAGCCCTCATAGACTCAAGCAAACTCTGCTCCAGGAGCGATCTCACGGCCTTCGATCGCCTCAACGCCCGCTCTAGGCGTAACAGAGGAGAGCTTTGGTGGAATGCCATCGATGTCGGCTTGGGACGATGTCCTGCGCATCGATCCGATCCCGATACCTCGACCCGCTCTCGAACCTCCTCTCCCGATGCGGGTGGTAGCATCTTTGGCGATCTACATCCAAACCAACAACGAATCAAAACACGCTGTCACCATTCCACAACACCAAACAAGGCATACACTAGATGATAGGTATTGTAAATTCTTAACCCTTTTCCTTTCTAAAACAATAAATCTAGGCGCACTGATGATGGCTTGAGTCTTGATGATCATGGAAAACGACCTACAACAAAAGGTCGATCCAACAGAATCTATGACTACGAGCTCGATACCAATCGTAAAGACCCACCCAAAAGGGGCTCTAAATGGGCCTTTACCCCAATGCATGTAGTGAAAATAAAAGATATTAAGAAAAATACATTTCGGATCCCAAGTAAAAGCAGAAACATTCAACAACCAAAACATACATTTCTAAAAGCATACTACGATCGAGAGATTTATTTAAACCATTAAAACAATCCACAAGTATAAATATGCTGGAATCCATAAAACGTAAGAAAACATCCTGGGGCTCTGTGCCCGTCTACATGCATTCAGGGGAAATAACAAAAGTCAAGAGTCATGATAAATAAAATAGAATAATCAGAGATGACAGCAGGATTCCATGATCACAGCTCCTCCATCGACCATCCTGTCTCCCGCCTTGATTACCGTGGAAAACCACAGAATAAGGGTGAGTAACGAATTACCCAGTAAGAATCCCCAAGCTGGGGTACAATACGATATACATGATCATCTAGAAGAATGTATGCAAGCTATGAGTACAAACACAGAGCGGAGCACATAGCTAAGTCCACACTTGGACCTCGGATGCCAACTCGTGGTCTTAGTCGGAAATACCACAACACACTAAACGCGCTATATACGGAAAAAGTCCCGGCCTCGGCTGTCATCTTGTCGATCACGAAAGGTGCACTAGCTCAAGATCCCGAGGAGCTCTCCACCGGCGTTGTAATGAGCGTAAGCGCGCACCGCATGCCACCGCAAACTCGGGGTGCCGGGTCTAGTGGCAAGCCGCCCGAGTTCATCACACCATGCCTAACTAAATCTACGGATCGGTGTCACCGACATAGGGGTGTGAGACTCGACACGTGAACTATGTCACCTGTACCACCGCTTTGAGGCTAAGGAACCGGTCGTGGTAGGCTTACACCGAAGCGGTCCTTGCCCTAACAGTGGCAATCAAGGGCTACTGGCCGAACACTGGCGAGGACGTGCCCGATCGCCGGGACGAGGCAATGCCAAGTCATCATCCCGACCGTTGGGGCATTTAATGACCGCCACCCTCACCCAAGATTGCGGGGCCTACGGTTGGGATAGCTAATCCCCCTCACGGGGTCCAAGGGCGGAGAACTGTCTCGAACGCCCTTGCCATAGATGCAAGATACTTTATGCATCGGGCCGGATGATTCTATCTACCTCAATTCTAAACCTTAACAATAATAACGATTCAATCAATGCGGTCCAATACGTGCTCATCGGATACAAAGAACCTAGCATGATACTACGAAGCAAGAACAGATATCGAACATGCTAGAATAGAACAACCTAGCATGGGCTAACATGAGAAACAATACAAGAGTTCATGCGATCAGAATTGAGCAGAACACCTAGAGATAAACATGCTAGTAATCATACAGCATATACAAAACAACAATCACAAATATACCGCAGGTCCACACAACCCCGGTAAGAAATCCTTACCTTGGTCGGAAGACTTCTACACACAAATCCTAAAGTGCGGAACAATCCCGAGCTAGCGAGCGGGAACCTAGCAAACCAACAATAATCAGCATCTAAAATATCTAAACAACAATAGAAACAAACAAGCTCGGCTCGGGGAACTCACGCAGCCAGCGACGACACGAGCTTGGGGTCAGCTGGCGAGCTGGCACGGCAAGGACGCGCTGGCTGGGCGCTTACTGGCAGCATGTGCGCGGCGAAGCGTCGGGCGAAGGCGCGCTGGCGGCGCGGCGCGCGGCGCGCGGACACGGCGAGCTTCGGCAGGGGCGCGCGCGGCGAACGTCGGGGCGCGGCGCGCGGCGCCGGCGTGGCGCGGCGACACGGCGAGCAGCTTCGGCGAGGACGCGCGCGCGCGAACGTCTCGGGCGAAGGCGCGCGGCGAAAGCGATTCGGCAAGCGGACCACGGCTAGGGCGCGCGATGGCGACGCGCGCGCGGCCGACGCGCGATGGGCGACGCGGGCGCTGGGCTGGACGCGCGGCGCGGGGCGCGAGACCTCTCGCGGCGAGCGATCGGCGATCTCTGTCTTCTTTGGCGAACGGCAAGGTTGCTGGGGACAGATCCGGCGCGGCGAGCGATCGGGCTGGACGTCGCGACAACAGGGGCGTCTGTCTTCTTTGGGCGAACGACAATTTCTGGCTGGGACAGATCTGGGCGCGGCGAGCGATCGGGGCGATCTGCGGCTTCTTGGCTCGGCTACACTCGGCTGGCTGCAATCAACACAACACACACAACACACCTCTTTTCACTTGGCCAAACGCACACCAAACGGATGAGAAGAAGAAGAAGAAGATCAATACCTACCCGGAATGATGATGATCAAACCCAAGGAGATGCAAGGATGAAGAATCGGCAAGGCTATGGGGATGGAGAGCTTGGGCGGCCAAGAGGTGTTTTGGAGAAGAAGATGGAATAACCTAATTCTATTTCATTTAACCAAATGCACCAAAACTCCAAAATCCAAGGTTAACTAAGATGTGATGCAGAAAGAGCAACAAGAGCACCTAATGGCTCAATTGGCACACCTCTCTACAAGCTTCCCAGGAGACCGGGTTCAAACCCCTTTGCAGGAAGACAAATTCTCTTTATTTTTACTTTTGCATCAAACCTTGCTCAAACCAAACCTCAAACCCCTCCAAAAACCTACAAAAACCATCCAATAATTTTAGTAACTGGAAAAGACACAAACGACCCTGACGGCCCGACCAAATTACCCCTAGGGCATACCTGGAAGACCGGGAAGAAAAACCTGGGTCGTTACATTACCTATGCTCGTTGGAGATATATTGCTTGGTAGACCTTGGCAATTTGATAGGAAGGTCATGTATGATGGTTATTTGCATAGGTATTCTTTCACAAAAGATGGAAGAAAAACAACTTTTGTACCATTAAGTTCTAATGATGTATATATTGATCAATTGAAGTTGGAGAAAAAAAAGAGAGAGTATGAAGAAAAAGAATTAAAAGAAAAAAAAAAGTGAATGAGAAAATAGAGAAAAATAAAAGAGAGAAAAAAGTGGAAGGGAGAGTGGAAAAAGTGATGGAATTGAAAAAAATTAAAAAAAAGTGAGCTATTTTGCTAGAGTGGGAGAGGTGAGAAGGGCAATGTTTTCCCAAAAACCAATCTTTGTGCTTATGTACAAGGAAGGGTATTTGGCTTCTAACGATAATACTCTTTCTTTGCCTAGTGTGTTTCAATCTCTTTTACAGGAATTTGAGGATGTGTTCCAAGATGAAGTACCTAAAGGACTACCTCCCATTCGAGGAATTGAATACAAAATAGACTTCATTCCAGGGGCTGTCATTCCCAATAGGCCAACTTATAGAGCCTATCCAACAGAGACCAAGGAAATTCAAAGACAAGTGGAGGAGCTCATTGATAAAGGCTATGTACGAGAGAGTTTGAGTCCATGCTCAATACCTATCATATTGGTGCCAAAGAAAGATGGAACTTGGCGCATGTGTGTGGATTGTAGAGCCATCAACAAAATCACTGTAAAGTATCGACATCCTATTCCTAGACTAGATGATATGTTTGATGAATTGCATGGTTCATGCTTATTTACAAAGATTGATTAAAAATCTGGATATCATCAAATTAGAATGCATGTAGGAGATGAATGGAAAATAGCTTTCAAAACTAAGTTTGGGTTGTATGAATGGCTTGTTATGCCTTTTGGACTAACTAATGCTCCTAACACATTTATGCGTTTAATGAACTATGTTTTGAGATAATATTTAGGAAAGTATGTTGTTGTGTATTTTGATGATATTCTAATTTATTCAAAGACTTTGCTTGAACATGTCGAACATGTTAGATCTGTTCTAACTACACTTAGAAATGAGGAACTTTATGCTAATTTGAATAGGTGTTGTTTTTGCATGGAAAAAGTTAACTTTCTTGGATTTATAGTTGGTAAAAATGGAGTAGAAGTAGACATTGAGAAAGTTAAGGCAATTCACGATTGGCCAACACCAACAAATGCAAGTGAGGTAAGGAGTTTTCATGGGTTAGCTAGCTTTTATAGGAGGTTTATAAAGGACTTTAGTACTATAGCTGCACCATCGAATGATTTGGTAAAAACAAATGTTGTGTTCAAATGGGGGGAAATGCAAGATAAAGCCTTTAATGAACTTAAGGAGAAATTAACCAATGCACCATTACTTGTCTTGCCTAACTTTGAAAAGACATTTGAAATTGAGTGTGATGCAATTGGTTTGGGCATAGGTTGTTTTAATGCAAGATGGAAAGCCTTTGATGTACTTTAGTGAAAAACTAAATGGGGCAGCATTGAACTATCCTACCTATGATAAAGAATTGTTTGCTTTAGTTTGTACATTGCAGGTATGGCAACACTACTTATGGCCTAGAGAGTTCGTGATTCACACTGATCATGAGAGCTTGAAGCATCTTAAGGGTCAAAGTAAATTGAACCGCCAGCATGCAATGTGGGTAGAATTTATTGAAACATTTCCCTATGTGATCAAATATAAGCAAGGTAAAGATAATATCGTGGTTGATGCATTGTCAAGAAGGTACAATCTCTTTACTTCTCTCAGTGCAAAAATTCTTGGATTTGAGCACATTAAAGAGCTATATAAATCTGACAAAGATTTTGGAACAATTTTTGCATCTTGTCGAGCTGGAAAAGTTTTGGATGATTATTATGTCTTTCATGAATATTTGTTTAAGAAAAATAAACTTTGTGTTCCTAAATGTTCTATAAGAGATTTACTTGTGAAAGAAGCCCATGGTGGTGGCTTAATGGGACATTTTGGGATTCATAAAACTTATGATATGTTGCATGAATATTTTTTTTGGCCTAAGATGAAACATGATGTTCATAAGGTTTGTAGTCAATGTTCATAAGTCTAGAACCCAACCAAATGGATTGTATACTCCTTTGAATGTACCTAATGAACCATGGACTGATATATCTATGGATTTTATCCTTGGTTTGCCGCGAACAAAAAGGGGTAAAGATAGTATTTTTGTTGTGGTTGATAGATTTAGTAAAATGGCTCATTTTATAGCATGTAACAAAACGGATGATGCAAAGCAAGTGGCTGATATTTTCTTTAGAGAAGTAGTAAGATTACATGGAATTCCTAGAACTATTGTTAGTGATAGGGATGTTAAATTTTTAAGTCACTTTTGGAAAGTATTATGGGGTAAATTGGGCACTAAACAACTGTTTTCAACCACATGTCATCCGCAAACTGATGGGCAAACTGAGGTGGTTAATAGAACTTTAGAAACTTTGCTTAGATCTATTATTTCTAAGAACATTAAGTCTTGGGAGGAATGCTTGCCATTTGTAGAGTTTGCATACAATAGAGCAATACATAGTACCACTCATTGTTCTCCTTTTGAAGTTGTTTATGGATTTAATCCAGTTACACCTCTTGATTTGCTTCCTATTCCTTCTAATGTTTTTGTGAGTGATGCAGCTACAAATAAGGTAGATTTGATCAAGAATTTGCACAAGGATGTGAAAGAGAGAATTGAGAAACAAAATTTCCAAGTTTCTTCGCGAATTTACAAAGGACGTAAGGAACTCATTTTTAAACCAGGAGCTTGGGTTTGGGTTCATTTTCGAAAGGAGCGATTTCCATCTCAAAGGAAGACCAAGTTACATCCAAGAGGAGATGGTCTTTGTCAAGTTCTTGAGAGGATTAATAACAATGCCTACAAAATCGATCTTCCTGGTGACTTTTCAGTGAGTTCTACTCTTAATGTTGCTGACTTGAGTCCTTTTGATGTAGGTGATGATTTTCCAGATTCGAGGACGAATCCTTTCGAAGAGGAGGAAGATGATAAGGATCATGGAGTTCCACAAGTTTCACTTGGACCTATTACACGATCCAAAGCAAAGAAGATTCAACAAGCATTCATTCTTCACCTTCGACAGTGCATAGCCTCAATTCAAAATCCATTTCATGTGCTAGAGACCATTTCAAGGGAAGAGGAACCATTTGATGCTTTGGAAGTCAATGTATGCAAGATTGAAATTTTCCATGGAATTAATGACATTTGACTTGATTTAAATGTCTTAATCACTCCACAAGGAGAAATACAAATGTTAGAGTTGGCAACACAAACATCAATTTTCAGATTTTAGGAGCTTTTATGCAATTCTATGTTTAAAATCTTGTTTTTTATGTTTTAGGTTATATTTTGCAACAATGGCATTATGGTAATTATGTTGGTTTCTTTATTTTAGGTTTAACTTTCATAGGCTATAAATAGCCATGAAGTAAGTTGTAAAACTCAGATTTTGAATGAATGAAAATTAGCTCTCTACAAGAGATCATTTTCTTAGAATTTTAGGGCATGTTCCTGTCTCATTTTCTAAGTTTCCCTTGCAATCTTGTGATAGAATGCATTTGAGCCATTCAATCCAGCCTTGATCAAGCTTGATTGTGAAGTGACTCAATCTAGAACAATTTCTTCCATATCTTGCTTCTAGATCATTGATCTTAAAAGGTAATCAAATTCTAGCATTTTCTCTTGGTTGTTCCCAAATCTATAAGATCTATAAGGAGGTGTTAATCTCTTAATTCAAGGGTTTTTGCTTCATCATAAGCTTGGATCTTTGGGCTGAGAATTAGGGTTGCCTTAGTACACCCCCAACACACACCCAAGGGCTTTTCGGTTAGGCTTGGCTTGCACAACAAAGAGAAGCCTGATAGAACATCCTTCCACAAAACTAGTTAGATCTACACCACCAAGCAACAAAACAAAACCACACCTACCTTTGAAGCTCTCGACAATGGTGGCACATGGAGAAACTCTCGGATCTTCACCAACAAGAATAAAAGATCAGGATGCAGGGATTGGCAAGGAGTCTCAGATCTACAAGGAGAAGAGAAGATGATCCTCCCTTGGTTAGGTCCATGGGTTCGCCCAAGACAAGCTGTAAAGACCCGACCCGAATGGGGTCCTAAACTAGGCCTTTACCTTAATGCATGCTTTAAAACTTAGAAAATGTTATGCAGGGTTGTATGCCGGATTCTGAATAAACTAAAAACGATAAAACTTTCATTCAAAACAAACACAAAATGTCCTGGAACCAGTCCCTGTTTCCAAGTACCTGTTCCAAGCTAAATACAATTTAAAATGAACTCTGATCAAAGATTTAATTCAACATTCAAATCCAAAAATGGTTTACATCAGTGTTAGAGTCCAGAAAGCAACCAGAAAACAACCTAAGGGCTCCGTGCCCAACTACATGCATTCAGAGGACATTTGAACATAAAAACATAAATAAAAGACTCAGAATTTAATCAGCTGGTTTCCATGATTAGCAACTCCTCTTTCAGCCATCCTGTCTCGCACCATGGTTACATGTGGAAAGCCACATAATAAGGGTGAGTAACGAATTACTCAGTAAGAATCCCCAACCGGGGTACAATACGATATAGCTGGTCATCTAGCAGAAACGTATGCAAGCTATGAATATAAACATAGAAGAGAACACTTTACTTTAATCCACACATAAACCTCGGATGCCATTTCAAGGTCTTATTTCGAAAAACTACCACGCGATACGATACTATACGAGAAACTAGTCCCGGCCTCAGCCTTCCTACTGTCGATACGAAAGGTGCACTGAACTCAAGATCCCGAGGAGCTCTCTAGTCGGTCTTTGTAGAATGCGTGCAGCGCGCACCGCATCTTTGCCGCTAAACTAGGGGTTTGGGTCTAGGGCAAGTCGCACAGTCAAAGACTCATGCCTAACAAATCTCTGGATCGGTGTCATTGAACATAGTGGTGTGAGACTAGGACACTATGACTATGTCAGCCTGTACCACCGCACCTAAGGCTAAGGAACCGGTCGTGGTAGGCTTACACTAGAAAACGGTCCTTGCCCTATCAGGTGGCAATCAAAGGTTACGGCCGACACGCTGAGGACGTGTCGACTGCCGGGGACAAGGCAATGCCTTGTCATTCCCCCGACCGTTGGGGCATTTAATAGTCTGCCACCCTCACCCAAGATTGCACTGGGCTGCCGTTAGGGTTAGCTAAACCCTAACGACGGATCAGGGACGGAGTACTGCCTCGCACGTCCCTGTCACGGATGCAAGTTACGTTATGCATCCTCGCCCGGATGATGGTATAAGAACTCTAAACTATACAGATAACAGCAAACATTCCAATACGTGCTCAACAGAAACAATGAACCTAGCATGATACTACGAAGCAAGAACAGATAACGAGCATGCCAGAACAGAACAACCTAGCATGGAACTAACATAGGAAACAACACGAGAATCATGCCAGTCGGAATTCAGAACAGAGCACCTATCCACTATCATGCTGATAAACATAAACAAACACACAAACAACAATCACAGAATATATCGTAGGGCCCACACAACTCCGGTAAGAAATCCTTACCTTGGTCGGAAGGCAATGACACACTAAGGTCCTATGCTGCAATCTAGCTATCGGGTAGCTATCGGGTACCTAACAAACAACAACACATATTACAACCAATAGGCCTAAAATAATAAAATAAATAGGGGTCAGCTCGGGAGCAACTCACACGGTACGGGTGACGCTTGGACGGACAAGCTGCACGGGCGTTGGGCGCGCTGGCGCGGCAGGGGGATGCCCGCGGGCGGACGGCTCGCGCTGGAGCTGGGCGACACGACACGGGCGCTGGCGATGCTCGCGAATGGGTGGAGCGACGCTGGGCGCTGGGCTGCGCGCAGACGGCGATGCGACGATGGGCTGCAAGCGACAGGCTGCCTGCGATTTGGCTAGGCGTCTGGGCTATGCGATCCGGCTGTGCGATGGGCAGGGGCAATGCAGGGGCTGCTCGGCTGGGCGATGGGCGATGCCGGTGCGATGCAGCTACTGGCGACGCGACACCGGCTGGGCGCGATGGAGCGCGAGCTACTGTTGCAGGCGATGGGCAGGGGCGATGGGCAGCTGGTCCTCTCGGCTGACTGCAACAAAACTAACACTCAGCTCTTCTCTCGGCCAGCAAGAACACACCCAAATGAAAGAGAAGAAGAGAGCGAGAAACTTACCCGGGAAGACGATCAATCGACGGAGCTGCTTGGGGAGATTATGCACGGCAAGAAGCTTGGGAGAGATGGATGGGGCGGCAAAGAGGATTTGGAAAAACAAGAGATGAAAACCTATTTTTCTCTTTATTTAATCAAACACACCAAAATCCCATAAACCCATAGCTAACCAAGACATACCGCGGAATGAGCATCAATATCGACTAGTTGCACAACCGGCAACACCACTCATCTGACCACTCAGGCAACCTTGGTTCGAAACCCAACAACCACACTTTTAAATCTCTAATTTATTTTTTGCATCTCTCCATGCCCAAACACATCCACAAGGCAACAAAACCCTACAAAAGACCATCCAATAATTTGAATAGCTGAAAAGACAGAAACGGCCCGACCAAATTACCAAAATACCCGTAGGGCATACCTGGAAGACCAGGATGAAAACCTGGGCCGTTACACAAGCTAAGAGAAAGGAGAAGAATGTGGAATATCGGGCGAAGCAACTGCTCGAGATGATTCATATGGATATATGCGGACCAATTACCCAGAATCTTTCAGCAGAAAAAAGGTACTTACTTTTTTTTAATGATGATTTCTGATGACTCTGAAATAGGAAAACTTTGAATCATTGTTCTCCTTTATTAATTGAGAGTTATTGTGAGTAAGACGAAAATAGGAAAACAAATGTGTAATTCGCTGATGCTTACACATTAGGGGAATAAAATGCAAGATATGGATTATTATGCTTAAAATAACTAAAATAGCATGTTTAGCAAGGATTTCTCAAGGCTTATGGTGATTACTGTTTTAGTAGGGTTAGCGCTAGTGAAGCAATGCGATGCAGAGGACTAAGATGCACGATTGCGAGCAACTAAAGATCGGGAGACAAATGCCAAAATCACTTCAAGAAAATAAGGAATGAATTTTTTGACAGCGTGAAGTTGACTTACCAGAAAAATTACGAGAGGATTGCTGAAATCAAGGGATTTCTGCCTTAGAAACATTAAGACATATTTGGCAAGAGTAAAAAAGGGAAAGTATCACGATGATTGATTTGTGTCATTCTCGAAGATTTGGAGATTTGACCACCAAGCTTTATAAATAGACTGTTTTTGTAATAGGTCAGAGTTGACACTTTTTCTTTCGAGAAAGAGAGGAGTCTGGAGTTTGAAGTCTATTTATTTTCTTTTATTTATTCGTTAGACTCATTTTACTTCAGTAATACAATTCTAGTATTTTTTCCGTATCGTATTTTGTGTTCTCTGTTTGTATCATGAACTAATTTCATTAGGGAAAAGTTAGGAGAAAGTGAATTTTAGCAGCATGTTGTAGGAAGTAACTAGAAGGGTTCATCTAGAGCATGTAAAGTAGGTGCATCATTTCAATATAAAGTGTCGACCGGCCATCCATACAAACTAATAGGTTGTAAATCGGAAGAGGAAATAACCTAAGTCTATTTTGCATGTTTAATAGGTAGTGTTATGTCTGTAATGATTTGAATAAGAGTTTAGGAATAAACGCGTAACTATTACATACTTAACATCGGCTCATAATTACATCAAGTCGTGATGGAAGTCAGGCTTAATGCTAATGGCAGCGGAAGCGGAAGTTTGTGAGGCGTAGTGTGATAGAGTCCCTTATAGCATGTTTCTTTCTCTTACATCGCTATTGTTTCTTTCTCTTACAATTCAATTCTGAACATCACCTCGGATAATTTCCAATACCTATAGAGTTTGATAATTTACTTATTACTTGCTGCAAACTGCGTATACTTACTTATAGTGCAAACTAATTACACACGAGGTATTCAGCTATCCACTACAATCAAGTTTTTGGCGCCGTTGCCGGGGATTATGTAAAATTATCTTGAGAGGAGAGTGTTTAGAATATAAAAAAAAATATTTTTTTTTTAAGTTTTCATTTGCTTCAATATTTTAGTGTGATCGTTGCATGAGCGCCACTCTTGTGTTTGATCCACAACTTGAGCAAAACCTCAGAAGAGGAATTCAAGCACAAAAAAGGAGAAATCAAAGAGGAATGGCCCCATAGCGTAGAATCATCCTAGAGGGATAGATCCACTAGCAACAGTAGCAGCATGTGCGAAATTAGGAGCAAATACAAACCTCAATGCTAATCTACCGCCAGCATAGGAGGTAGATGAAAGAGACAAAGTCATGCGAACTCAACAAAGAAAGTTCAATTATATAGCATATTCAGGTATGGTTAGACCTAACGGTGAAGGTAGATGCCTTGTATTGACTAATAATATGTATAACCTGCTTAGAGTCAATGAACCTTTTAGAGGACTTCTAACAACCCAGGTTTGCATTATGATTCTTCAGGTACATTCGGTTGATTGTTCGGTCGTTGGTTGGGCCGTTAGGGCTGTCTGAGCTTCTAGGGGTATTTTCGTCATTTGGCCTCTAGGGTATTTTGGTATTTGTTCAGGGTTTCAGTTTGTTTCCCAGGCTTGTGTTTTGTTGTTATTTGTGTTTTGGTTCCAAGTTCCAGGTCTGGGAGTTGTTTGGAGAGGTTTGGAGGTCGTTCGGGATTTAACCAAAAAATAGGAGTTAATTGTGAGCTTGCCAAGACTCGAAGGGGGAACCTCCAAGGACACTTGGCACTTGGAGGATTTCTGGACCATTTAAACAAATGAAAAAGAGAGAAAACTCATTTGGTGCCTTCATTTGACCTAGCCGACTGCCCACACTCCCTCATTCCCCTTTTCCTTCGTTAACTCCAAGCTTCCATCGCCGAGCCCCTTTCACTATCAACGAAACTTCACGCCGTAAGCAGCCGAGATAAGTAGCCTGCCGTCGAGCGTTCCAGCCTCACGTCACACACCCAGCTGCAGCAGGCCGCTCACGCATCCCCTACACGTCGCGTAGTCGCACCAGCCTCGGATCGCCCACGAAGGACGCCGTAGCCTGCATTGCATCGTGTCCTGCACAACCACTTGCTCAATCTAGCAATCACGAAGCTGGCCCGGTGCTGCCTCTCTCCCACGCGAGAAACTCTGCAAACAGCCCTGCCGTTAGCACTCGCCCGCTTTGACGCTTGCTCACGCACGCCCCATCGTAAAGCCCCGTCTGCTGCTGTAGAGTCTTCGCTGCACGCTGACCTGCCGCACGCCCACGAGCTACTCCTGCCGCAGCTCCTTTGCTCGTGTCGTTGCCAAGGTAGCCTTGTTGTCGAGTCGTGTAGCCTCTTAGTTTTGGGTAAAACCCTAATCTCGAGACTTGCTTGCTGATTTGTTGTTTAGGTTGAATAGGTCGTGGATTGGGAAATATTATTTTGTTACTAGGTTGCTAGTATTGATTCCACAACTCGAAGATCTTGCCCCTGTTGATTGTCTGAATCCACTTTGCAGGTAAGGGTTCCTTGTCGGGGTTGTGTGGGCCCTGCGCATTACATTGATAACTCCTGGTTGTTTGTTAATATACTGTACTGCTAGTGGATAGGTTTCTTGCAGGTTTCCTGGGTGTTGTTCTATTTATTGTTATGTTCAATATCTTTTTACCTGTTGTTCGGATCTTGTATGTTGTATGCTCTGATGTATATGTTGTGATCAAACATGTTAGTGGATAGGATTTTATGGATTGTTTGCTAGGGCTTGGCATTTAGTTCATTGTACTATGCTATTGCACTCTTCTATTTATGACTGTTCAGTATGTCTGCTAATACTCTATTGTTTTAAACTAGTTTATGATAGGCCCTGTTAGCTTTAGGCTGCCTAAACTGTTAGAGTTTATTAGGGAGTCCCGAGTGACAGTCGAGTTGCATGCTGGCTTGCTTTCCCGAGTAACAGTCGAGTTGCATGCCGGCTCGGTTGATCCACTAGTGATAGACGAGTTACGTGCTGGCACATTTTGCCCCGAGTAACAGTCGAGTTGCGTGTTGGCTTAATTGTGCCCCCGAGTGACAGTCGAGTTGCGTGTTGGCACGGTTTGCTCAGGATTAGCCCAGTGTGTTGTTGTCCCCTATTAGTCGAGTGTGCTACTAATAGGTATGAGCAAGACTTACCTGATTGACAGTCGAGTTGCATGCTGGCTCGGTATAGTCCAGGACTAGCCCAGTGTGTTGCTGTCCTTAGTTAGCCCAGCGTGTGCTAACCATATTGGTTGTACTGATATAGCTGCAGATTACCTAACTTTTCTCCTTTTTGTTAGCCCAGTGTGTGCTAACCCTGTCTAGCTTTGAGCATAGACCTATGACGTTGTTTATCCTGCTATTTGTTCTATTGAGATTGCCATGCTATTGTTTGCTGCTTGTATGCTAGGATGCTAGTGGATTTGTTGTGCGTATTGTACCCCGGTTGGGGAATCCTTAATGAGTGCATTTGTACTCACCCTTTCTATGGTTTTTCCACTTGGTAACTTGGCACAATATCGAGGTGGCTAAAGGAGGAGCTGGATGATCATGGGAAAGTTCGCTGAATCTCCTTGACTTATCATGTTTACTTTTATTTAAACAGTTTTTGTTGTAAGTTGTAATGTTCTAAAATTTCTCTGGCCAGAGGCTAAATAACTTTAGATGTTTAAGGTTTTGGTTCTTTGGGATTGTTTCATTTTTATAAAAGAATGTTTTAAGTTCAGCTTATTTCCCGTATTTTAATTATTGCATCATTCAGTAAGACCCGTAGGCCTCCTGTGGGCCTAGTTGCTGATTAGCCCCGAACAGGGGGAGTGACTTCTCAGCCCTAGACTGCAGCTCCTAGGGCAGAGCTGGCATCAGTGATGCGAGAGATGATGCTTTTGATGGTTTAGCAGAGAGTCGAGTCATAGTCGCAGTTTTCAGCACAGCTTGTAGAACAGTTCGTAGTGCAAAGAGAGGAGTCCCGAGCCCCGATGGCTCAATTGACTCAGTTATTCAGACAGGCACCACCAGTTGCATCTGCAGCCCTAGTGGACCCTCAGAGCGGTCAGGAGCCTATGGTTGTTAAGGGTGTTGCAGGGAATGGAGCCGCCGAGAACGACTAATGGCTCAAAGATTTCTGTAAGTGGAAGCATAAGGAGTTTGATGTAGTTGAAGACCTGCTGAAGGCAGCAAAGTGCATGGCCAAGATGGAGTATATCTTTTAGGTTATGGATTGCCCAGATGTTCAAAGGACGCGGTGTGCCGCGCATGTTCTCACTGACACAGTAGTGTGGTGGTGGGAGTCCACCCTTCGAGGTAGACCTACAGGATCCCCACCCCCTACTTGGGAATTCTTTAGGGCTGAGTTTAAAACCTAGTACATCAGTAAGGAGGCCCAGCAGAAGATGGTTGAGGCATTTAACAATCTGAAATAGGGAGATGACTCCATAGCAGAGTATGAGAAGAAGTTCTCATAGCATAGTTATTTTGCTCCGTAGTTAGTTGCCACTAAGGAGCTCAGGATTAAGAAATTATTGGAGGGCTCAGATTAGAGGTTGCTTAGAACATTAGGGCACTAGCCCTAGAGACCTATACTAGGACAATGGCACTGGCCAAGATTTATGATAGAAAGTACCCCCGTGTGAAGGTTTCTGCAGTGACTCAGAGTCTACAAGTCAGTTCAGAGCATAAGAAGAAATTTGATCAGAGGGGTCAGTTGCGTCATCAGGGTAACTTCCCTCAGAGAGACGAGGGTCGTAAGCAGAACATAGTGAGGCAACAGCCGTATTATCGTACTTGTGGCAGGAATCACTTTGGGATGTGTGGAGCTTTGCCGAGAGCCTACTTTATGTGTGGAAATGAGGAACACTTAGCAAGAGTGTGTCTGTAGGGCGGTGCAGATGCTAGACAGGTTCAGCAGCATGGCAGTGTGTTTGCCACGACTCGACAAGAGGCCGAGAAGACTGACGCTATAGTTGTAGGTACTTTACTCGTGTTGGATCATTATGCATATATTTTGTTTGATTTGGGCTCGACCCATTCATTTATCTCTGCGTTGTTTTCTAGTTAAGCTTTTTTAGTGCTGGAACCTTTAGGGTTCGAATTGTGTGTTGCCACTCCTTCGGGAGTTAGTATGTTGGTTAGTGATAAGGTTAGAGATGGTAGGATCCTAGTATCCAGAGAGTCTTTAGCAGCCACCCTCATAGTACTGCCTATGAGTGGGTTTGATGTAATCCTAGGAATGGATTGGTTAGTGGAGCACCATTTGCTAATTGACTACCGCTAGAAAGAAGTTTTGTTCAGGTCGCCTAAGAATCAGAGTTTCCAGTTCCGCAGTGTCCAGAGCGGAATCTGTCCGCCGTTGATTTCTACTGTGAAAGCCAAGCGTTTGCTAACACGAGGCATTTAGGGCTACTTGGCAAAGTTGTCCGGAGGGGACCGTCCTCCACTGTCAGCCGATCAAGTGCCAATTGTGCAAGAGTTCACATATGTGTTTCCAGAGGAGTTGCATGGGTTACCACCTCAGCTGGATGTTGACTTCACTATTGAGCTCGAGCAGGGGACTTTTCCTATCTCGAAAGCTTCTTACGAGATGGCGCTAGCATAACTAATGTAACGGCCATACCCATCGTTAGCCAAGATATTGTTCGCTTTGACCCAATGGCCTCACAGATTTGTTTCTCCCCCAATGGGGAAAATGCGTCTTGCTAGGAAAAGGTGTCCACACCTTTTATAAGGAGTGCTTCGTTCCCCTTCCCAACAGATGTGGGATTCCCCTATGGGTTTCCACTTCCCCTTAGAGGTCCAGCGTCCTGATGGACCCGGCACACCGGTCTGATGCTTGGCTCAGAGACCATCTGTAATGGCCACACCCATCGCTAGCCAAGATATTGTCCGTTTTGACCCAATGGCCTCACGAATTTGTTTCTCCCCCAATTGGGAAAACGCATCTTGCTAGGGAAAGGTGTCCACGCCTTTTATAAGGAGTGTTTCGTTTCCCTTCCCAACCGATGTGGGATTCATCTATGGGTTTCCACCTCCCCTTAGCCCACAAACAGGACTAACCACACAGGTAATCACAAGAATATGTAAGCTAGACACAAAGTGCATTAACTGAAACCCTTATAAAACCCGACATACCTGACGGCCGCTGGAATGCTAAAGATCATGGAGGAAAACTAAAACCTACTATATAGGTCAGCCTACAAAATCTATGTCTCTGGGCTCTAATACCAAATGTAAGGACCCGTAATTTTAAAACTACGTTTCCCACGTCATGCTGACTAAAAAATGTTTATAATCATGCATAATTTAAAAAAATTGAATTTGAAATAATGGCTTCTATTGCAATTTTGCTCCGTAAAAACAATAAAAGAGTATAAGGAAAGTAAGCCCTTGGCCAAGGTGTTTATTAAAAAGAAAAAAAACACTACAATCAAGAAATAAATGGAGGAACAGAAAAAGGTGGCATCCATGCCAACAGTTAATCAGTCAAATCCCAAAAACAGAAATAACAGGAGCTTTTATGCTACTATCCTATCAGCTAAACTACGAGCGGCAGGCTTCACCCATGATCTCTCCAGCACCTCCCAGCTAATCGTCTCGGTGGTGTCCCTGATTACCTGGTGGAAAGTAAACCACAGAAAGGGTGAGTATAAAAGAATACCCAGTAAGAACTCCCCAATAGGGGTACAATGCACAAACTAGAGTCTATCATGCTAGCAATACATATCTAACCCAGCTTAACCTTCTACTTTATTAGGCCATGAGATTCGATACATGACTTACTTGTGAGGCCCTTGAGACTCTCACCTATTCTAGATATTATAACTGGTCATGAGGTTCGTTACATGACTATCTACCTCAAACTTCACTTTTCTCTACTAGTGTACTGACGACACCGGTTCGGGTGAGCCATCTACCTGCCACTGGCACGTGTACGCATACACAGCATGGTGCTGGAAACCAGTCAGGTGTAGGCCTACACAGACTGACCTGGTCCAGGTCGACATGCCTAACATACTCGAAGGAAAGGTGTCCACTAAGTCACGGTCCTGGAGGCCCTCACCAGTGCACTGAGTTAGCCTGCTCACACCTATCGCCCTAAGTTAAGACCTTACCATAGCAGGCGTATACTATGATTAGGGCCCGCCTAAAAAGGCCACAAACTAGGCATCACCGGGGGCGGCATGTTACATCACATCCCTGGCTATCGGGCGCGGGATAACGATCCTCAACAACACCGACCCAATGAGAACAACATTGTAACGGCCCAGTTTTCTATTCCGGTTTCCCAGGTGCTTTCGGTTCAATATTCAGTTGTTCGGTTGGGCCGTTAAAGCTATTTTAACCCTTAGGGGTATTTTGGTCTTTTGCTCCCCGATCGTGGTTTGTGGATTTTCGTGGATTCCGTGGTCATTCCTGCCCTTTATCGAGGCTTGACTGTTGTTGGTTGCAAGACCCAAGAAGTTTGTGCTAGTTGTTTGGAAGTTTGGAGGTGATTTGGTTATTAGCAAAATTAATGTTAATTAAAGTGCTTCCATTCGGATTTGAACCCTTGACCTAACGGTGATTTGGAAGCTTGATTTAAATGTGTTTGAATAAAGAGAAAAGATTGATTCAGCTGGGACTTGAAGGAGGAAAGCCCTGGGAAGGGACTTTAGGTCACCAAAGCCTAATTAAATTAGGAAAAAGGAAAAGAAATCTAGAAACCCTATTTTTCCTTGCTCCAGCTGAATTCACTCACTCCCCTTGCCGAACTCACTCTCTCCCTCTCTCACCCTTGCCGAATCCTCCAAGAATCAAGAACCAAGTTCAAGATTCATGTAAGTTCTCTCTTCTCCTTCTTCTCCTCAAAGCCGAATTGCTTCCCTTTGGTGTTTGGCCAAACCCTAACCGAGGAGTTGGTGTTTCCTTGTAGCCGAGAACCTCTTAGGTGTTTCTTGGAGTTGCCGAGCCTTGAGTTCCCTTTCATGGAGAGTGCCGAATTGCCTTCTTGATTCCTCTCTTGGTGTAGCCGCAAACCAATTCAAGAACCATGGACGAGAGGTGAGTTTTCCTTTCTTTTCCTTCTTCTCCTTGCCGAAAACTCTTCCCTTGTTGATTGCGCAAACCCTAACCAAGCAAGAACTCATTGCCCTAGCTTGTAGCCGAGAGGTAGGAGAAGTTTTGGGGCTGTCGAAGTTGGTGATTCATCTTGAAAAGAGCCGAGCCTTCGTCCTTGTTCGTCCCCATTGTTGCCGAATCAATTCCTTAGCTTTCCATGCAACCGAAACACCTTGTGGTAAGTCTTTCCTTTCCTTGGCCGAAAACCTTTGGTTGCTGGTTGCTGGTTTTCTAAGTGCTTCTCCTTTGTTTTGCAAGCTCAATTCGAAGCCGGAAGAGTTTCCTCATCAAGCCCTAGTAGCCGTGAGCAATTGCCAAGCCGAGCACACCCCCGAGGTGAGTTCTCAACCCTAGCCGTGAACATGTTGGTGTGGTTTGGGAGTGTGTTGTTTGTCTTCCCTTCTAGCTAACTTGTGTTCCGTTGTGTTGGAGGTGAAGCCTAGCCGAATCCAGGAGGTTGTTGAAGAGAAGGCCGAGATTAAGCCCTAGCCTAGCCGAGAGCTCCCTTGGACTTTCCCAAGGGGTTGGCCGAGAGCTTGTATAGCTCACTGGGTAACTTCCCGGTTCTTGTTTCCTTGAGTTTAGTTTAGAGATAGCTAGTTTAGGTTATTAATGTAACTATGTATGTTTTGCTAGGTTGTGTGTTCTGCAGCTCTAGGAGCGTTAAACATATTTACTGCTCGTTTCCAGGTAAGGATTCCTTACCGGGGTTGTGTGGACCCTGCGATGTTTTCTTCATTGTGCCTTGTATGCCTGTTTACTTTTATGAGCATGATCGTGGATAGGACAGCTTGTGTTTGATTTCCTGCTAGCATGTTTGCCTTTTGTACATGTTAGTGCCATGCTAGGTTTGTTCTTCCAACATGCTTATGATTCATGCTTTAAGTTCGTAGTATCATGCTAGGTTATGTGTGATTGGTCTTGTATATGTATGTTTAGTCAGGAATCAGTTAATCTGTACTCGTAGTTAGAATAGTAGGGTTTGTCATCATCTAGAGGATGAGAGTGGACATAACGTACGTTATCCCCACGGGTCGGGTGTTAGAGCAAAGCATAACGTACATTGCTTCCCCCCGGCCGTCGATGTGGATGTAGCTACCACATCGGCATAAGCCTAGTTTGTAGCCTGCTAGAGCGGAACCCTGTCAACGGTGCAAGCCTACCTTGGCCGGTTCTTAGCTTCAGGTCGGTGGTATTGGCTGTTACAGATGAGTGCCGAGGGCCTCGCACTACTGTGTTCAGTGACACCGCTTCCAAGTCTTTAGGCATGCATACCTGGTCCGCGTAGTTTGTCCCTAGGCCCCCACATTTACTTCAATTGCAGCAGCATGCGGTGTGCGCGCACACGCATTAGTCGCCAGTTCGGAGAGCTCCCCTGGGCTAATGTTCGTGAGTACACCAGTTCCTTCCAGTTTAGAGCCAGACTTCGGGTACTCTCCCAATAGTCCAGATTTGGTAGCGAGGGTAAGAGACCCTTGAGGACACCCATTGGGATTGGTTTTTGAGCTGATCATATGGTCGAGGGAGAAAGACCCTCGAGGGTGTTGGACATCTTTTGGGATCGGTTTTTGAGCTGACCAATTTGGCCGAGGGAGAAAGACCTTTGGAGATGTCCCGGGATTGGTTATGAGAATCAATCATTAGGCCGGAAGTAGGAGACTTCCGAGGACTCTGGATTTTGCCTTGTAGCTTGTTGAGCTAAGATCTGTGTTGATATCTGTATGCATGTGTACTAGGTTCCTAGATGATTGATTGCATCGTATCGTCCCCGGTCGGGGATTCTTACTGAGTATGTTTATACTCACCCTTACTTTGGTTTTCCACCAGGTAACTTGGGACAGCACTATGGCGACTGTCAAAGGGAGCTGGGAGATCATGGATGCTGCTGACACTCTGTCGTGTCTTTATTTACATTTTTGAATTCAGCATGTAGTTGGACATGAGTCCGTAGGGAAAACTTATTCATTGTTGTTTGAACTATCTTTTATGTTTTTAAGAAAAAGTACTGATCAGTCACTGTTTTAAATTGAATGGTTTTGCTTAACGATTATCTGACTTTGTTTTAAATGTTTTTCCACTCTTTATGTTTGAAAAGTTTTTAAATTCAACTGCTAGTTCGTATCATTTATGCTTTTCACTTGCATGTTGAGTAAAGACCTAGGTTTAGAACCGTTTTTCGGGTCGGGTCTTTACAGTTGGTATCAGAGCACAAAGTCATAGATTTTGTAGACTAACCTATTTGTAGGTTGTGTTCCCATGATCTCCAGCACTCCACGACCGCCAGGTTTGTCTAAGTTCATTAAGCGAAGGGTTTTGTTTTACGATACTGCATCTTGTATACATGTGTTACCCTTGTTGGGTAGTGAGAGCCCTAGTGTGGGCTAGCTTTTATGCTTTGTGTAGATTGCCAGTATGCTGATTACACATAGAGGAGCAAGGACGTTTGGTATTTCCAACCAAGGAGTTGGACTGAGCGTGTTGATGATGAGACCACGTCCAGGGTTGTCTAGACCCGTAGGCCACTTTTGGCCCTGGCAGTTGAGTTGCCAAGAGAAGGGGGTAGAGGCTAGCCTGCCTTAGAGTGAGACTCCTTGAGTAGAGTGTGCTCCAGCCATGAGAGAATTGATGGCAGGTCTTTTAGCTATCAGAGAGCAGAGACCTAGGCGCAGTTTGTAGCGCGTAGTGAGGAGTCCCGGGCACAGATAGCCCAGCTGACAGAGTTTATTTAGGAGACACTCCCTAGTAGCTCCAGTAGCCCCGGAGGTTCCCGGGAGGGCATGATCAGCAGGTTTATGCTGATGAGTTAGTTGGAGTTGATGGAGCGGCCGAGTTTGGCAAGCAGAAGCGAGGTGGTTGGCTAGGATCGAGTTTATCATCCGAGTGTTGGGATGACCTGATGTTCAGAGCCCGAGGCGTGCCGTTCTTGTGCTATTTGATACAGCAGTTTGGTGGTGGAAGTCCCATGAGAGAGGTGGACCAGCAGAGTCTCCACCAGTCACCCGGTCGATTGGCAAGTTGTTGAGTTAGTAGCTTTTGAGGAAGATGTAGAGACATCTTGACCTCTTGCAAGCCCGCTACTGTTTTGCAGCCAGCTCAGTTAGTACCCCGTAGTCAGGGTGCAGTGTGAAGTTTTCTTGTCGGGACTTAACCCGTCTGTGGCTTCTAGTTGGCTAGTAGAGAGAAGCACCTTTTGTTAGCATGTTCCAAATGTGGAGCTAGGTGTTGCCACCAGAGGGTTGGTCTGAGTTTATGTTGAGCATAGAGTGGGATGCAAGAGTAGGCCGTGGCATGTCTGTTAGACGAGATGTTAGAGACTAGACTGCTCGAGTGATGGGCTTCTTGTTTTGAGTGCCATTGTCCCCGTCACTTGGAGTGTGACCTTTCCTACCCTTAGTGGGGACGTAGAGCTCGTTTATAGTTATTTGAGCAGAAAAGGTGTGGTGCTTATTGGCACGAAGCTTTGAGAGAAGGCCTAGGTTCAAGCCAGTTCGCACCATAGGTGTAGGTGGTTCCATGACCCACCAGAAGTTTAGCATCCCCACTATTCTTGTACCCGTTTCCTGAGGTTGCACCTGTTTGGGTTGCATAAGAGATCTAGCTCTGTGGTAGTCAGAGAACTACAAGTTTGAGGTTATTCGAGGGAAAGTAGGAGCTTTTCAGAGTCACCGAGAGTTGGGTACGAAGAATGTTGTAGGTTGTTAAGGGTTAGCGCGTCCGAGTTCTCACGCTTGTGTCGTGGGCACGTGAACCAGTTTGATGGTAGTGTGATTCGACTACCCTTGAGTTACCCTAGTATGAGTAGAGTTGGCATCGATGATGCGTGGTTGATCCAGCGTTAGAGCCATGAGTTGGATGGTTGAGCAGAGCACGTTTAGTGGACACATTGGTAGGAGGAATGTCAGTTTGGTGTTGTTATGCTCTTGTAGAGTGAGTTGGCCAATGTGGCGTTTCATGGTGAGTTGACCCGAGTGGGTTTGAACTCTTGTTGCTCCCTTGCTAGTTGTGGCTCTATTGGGAGGCAAAAGTTGCCTTGTGTGAGAGTTCTTGTTGGATTTGGATCTTAAGGAATCAAGAAGGAGTTGTACACGCCGGTGTACTTTTGTGTAGCTCGTTCTGTGGGGTATGTTTTGGGAACCACGAGAGGTTTGTGTTGAGAAACCAGTGCTCAGTCCTTGAGGTGTCAAGGCGTTAGTTCTTGTCTAGTGCCCTGACTTTGGTTGTAAGGATACCTTGCTCGTAGCCGGGTTGTTGTTTAAGCAAGTTTCGCTAGTTGGACCTTGACCTGGTTAGATGAACTTCTTGTTGATCGATGGTTAGAGTTCAGTTGGAACTGAACAAGAGCGGTGGTAGCGAAGCCGGGCAGTTTCTGACCGTCATGGCTAAGAGTGTTGTTCGGATCCTTACCCTGGGTAGAAGCTACGATGTGGCTGACGCTTTGAGTAGGAGGATGACACATTTTGTAGCATTTCTGGTCTTCTTGGTTTTCAAGGAGTTGGAGTTGGTCAGCGTAGTTGAGATGCTGGAGGAAGATGTGCTCGTGTAGCCAGATGTTTGTTAGACCGTTTGTCGACAGTGTGTGTCGGAGGGTGATCGGAGGAACCCTAGGTTGTGGAGAGCCTCACCAGAGCTCAGTCAGACCCAGGCAGTGTTCCTCGGTTGAGTTGCTGGATGCTTGTAGTCGGTTGACAAGCTAGAGCTGTTCTTAGTAACCTCCGTTTTTGTAACGGCCCAGTTTTCTATCCCGGTTCTCGAGGAGCTTTCGGTTCCGATTCAGTGGTTCGGTTGGGCCGTTAGAGTTGTTTTGACCCTTAGGGGTATTTTGGTATTTTTGCTCCCCGTCAGGATTTGTGGATTTTCAGGGCTTCGAGGCAGCTCCTGCCTTTGTTGAGGTTTGTTTGTTGGTGGCTGCGAGTCCAGAGATGTTTGGGCTATTCGTTTGGAAGTTCGGTTGTGATTTGGGTTTTGGGTAAAGTTATGGTTGTTTGGGTGTTTCCTTTGGGATTCAAGCCCGGGCCTTTAGTGTTGATTTGGGAGGTTGATCTAAGTGAGTTTTATTGATTGGAAAAGGTTGCTTCAGTCGGGTCTCGAAGGAGGAAGCCGGGAAATGGGATTTAAGGATTTTAAGGATTTTTAGAAATTGGATAAAATGGATAAGTTTGGATTTTGGATAAGGATAAAATAATAAAAGAGAAAAAGAAAATAAAAATCCCTTTTTCCCATTTTTCCCCCATTTTTCCTTTTTTCCATTTTCTTCCATTTCTCTCTCCTCCAGCCCGACCCCAGCCCCCCTTGGTCGCCCAGCTAGCCCAGCCCGAGCCCCCTGGCCGCCCAGCTCGCCCACTCCCGAGCGGCCCGAGCCCACCAAGACAAGTTGTCGCGTCGCCGGCCCCGAGCCCAGCCGCCCTCACCACGATGAAGCGCCCAGAGTCGTCGCGTCGCGCGCTCGCGCGCGCGTCGCATCGCTCGCGCGCGTCGCATCGCTCGCGCGCGTCCTGTAGCTCGTGTCGCTTGCGCCGCGCGCGCCGTCCCCTGTGCCGAGCCACGCCGCACGTCATCGCCCAGCCGAGCTCGAGCTCACGCCCACGCGCCCTTGCCTGCGCCCGGCTCGCGCCGCGCGCAGCCCTCTGCGCCCGATTACTGCGCGCTTGCCCGGCCAGCCCGACCCCTGCCCGACGGCGACACCGCCTGTTGTGTGTTGGCTTGGCCCGAGCGTTGTGGCTTCTCGGATGGTATTTCCCGAGTCTTTTCTTCGTTGGGCCCTGATTTTTTGGCTGCTGGTTATTGATTAATTGGGGTGTTTTATGTATTTGATTTGGGTGCTTTGTTTGATGTTTATGCTGTTCGGGTTCGATTAGAGGCTTGAGGATCGCTCGTTGATTTGTTATTATTATTATTTTCTGCTTGTTCTAGGTAAGGATTTCTTACCGTGGTTGTGTGGACCCTACGATATATCTCGATTGTGCCTTGTATGCTTGCTGATTGTTATGAGCATGATAGTGATAGGCAGCTTTGATTGATTTCTTGCTAGCATGTTTGCCTGATTTTACATGTTAGTGCCATGGTAGGTTTGTTCTGCCAGCATGCTTATGATTCCTGCTTAAGCTCGTAGTATCATGCTAGGTAAATGTGATTGTTGTCGGTCATTGTTTGCTAGCCAGGAATCATTGATTTTACTCTGTACTCTTAGATAGAGTTGTAGGGTTTGTCATCATCCAGAGGCTGAGCGGACATAACGTACTTTGTCCCCATCGACGGGAGTAAAGTATGCGCAGCATAACGTATCTTGCTTCCCCCCCCGGTCGCCAAGGTGGATTTAGCTCTGGACGGGAGTAAAGTGTGCGCAGCATAACGTATCTTGCTTCCCCCCCGACCCGTCGGTTGTGGACTTAGCTACCCACTTCGGCATAAGCCTAGTTTGTAGCCTGCTAGAGCGGAACCCTGCCAACGGTGTAAGCCTACCTTGGCCGGTTCTTAGCTTCAGTCGGTGGATCAGCCACAGATGAGCCCGAGGGCCTCGCGCATCGTGATCGGTGACACCGCTTCCGAGTCATAGGCATGCGCACCGGCGTGTAGTTTGCCCTTAGGCCCCGTATTTACGCCGCCAAAGAAGCATGCGTGTGCGCGCGCGCACAGCGTTAGTTGCCGGTTCAGAGAGCTCCCCCGGGCTAATGTTCGTGAGTACACCATTCTTTCCGTTAGAGCCAGACTTCGGGTACTCTCCCGTAAGTCCAGATTAGCAAGGGCAAGAGGCCCTTGAGGACATCTTTGGGATCAGTTATTGAGCTGAGCAATCCTTCGAGTGAAAGATACCTCGGTGATGTCCCAGGATTGGTCAGTGTATCCAATCATTAGGCCGGAAGTAGGAGACTTCCGATGACTCCAGATCTTGTTTTATGAGCTCGTTGAGCTATGATCTGTGTTGATAGTTGTTTGCTTGCATGTTGAGGTGCTAGATGACTGATGTATCTTATTGTACCCCGGTTGGGGATTCTTACTGAGTATGTTTATACTCACCCTTATTTATCTTTCAAGTAACTTGGGACAACACCAGGATGGCTAGCGGAGGGAGCTGATTGATCATGGGGAGCCGCCGGCACTCTGTCATTTATTATTGCATTGTTTATTCAGCATGTAGATGAACAGGAGTCCTAGGAGAACATTGTTTAAAACATTGTTTAAATTGTATTGTATGTTTTTATAAACACTGGCCAGGTTGTTTTACTTCGTTGGATTGTTTAAATGAAAATTGTTGATTATGTTTTAAGGGTTCCCCCTTCTCATATGTTTTAAATGGTTTTTAAATATGAGCACTAAACCGCTTGTTATCATATTTAACTTGCATGCTGAGTGAGAACCCCGGTTTAGGACTGTGTTTTGGGTCGGGTTCGTTACAGTTTTGGTTTTCGGAATACTTAGCAAGGTGGTGCTTGGTGTTGACCAAGGTGTGGTTCCCATGTTGTTTCAAGAGCTAGCTCGGTTCGAGCAAGCGGGCCTTGCCCGGATGACTTGTTCCTAGTCAGGAAGTTTCGGGAGTTGACCCCTCCCTCTGCGGTTGAGTAAGTACTGTTAGTTCTGGGTTGGTCGTCCAATCGATTGTGGAATCCCTCTGGTGTTGCTTTCGAGAGAGTTGGTTGTTGCTGCCCTTGGGTTTGAGCAAGACAACGAGCATGTGTGAAGTTCGCTGTTCTTCGAAAGTTCGTTTGCTAGGGAATCATCCCCATTTAGGGGGAGCCAGCATAGCTCATGAGTTGTGAAGTTGATCAGAGTGGCACAGCGGTCAGCCCAGCCAGAGGAATTCCTGCATGGGGTTGATAGCAAGCGGCAAGTGGTTCGACCCCGTGAGGACGGTGGTTAGCCAGTTTAAGTGGTTGAGTTGGTGTTGGAAAGTTGTTGGACCGTTGGAGTTTGAAGAACCCCTAGTTTCTATGGTGGTTGAGTTGCACCGTGGATGCCAGCTTCCTTCTATGGTGAAATACTTTCCTTGTAAACGTCATCCCAAACGAACTTACAACCTTTCCGTGTCAACCGTGTCAAGGGTCCCGCTATCTTGGAAAAGTTGAAAATGAATCGTCTGTAATAATCGGCCAAACCCAGAAAGCTGTGTATCTCTGGGCCTGACGTTGGCTCTGCCCAAGAACTTACTACTTCAATTTTGGCGAGATCCACTGAAATTCCATCTCAAGAATCCACGTGGCCTAAGAAGGCCACCTACTCTAGCCAAAACTCGCACTTGGAGAATTTCGCATACAATTTGTTCTCCCTCAAAGTTGTCAACACAATCCTCAAATGATTGGCATGGTCTTCCTTGGTCCTAGAATAAACTAGAATGTCATCGATGAACACAATGACAAAACTGTACATAAATGGTTTGAACACTCGGTCCATCAAGTCTATAAATGCTGCTGGTGCATTGGTAAAACCGAAAGATATCACCACAAATTCATAATGACCATACCTCGTCCTAAATGCTGTCTTTGGAATATCCAGGTCTCTGATTCTTAACTGGTGGTACCCTGACCTCAAATCTATCTTGGAGAATACTGATGCTCCCTGAAGATCATCGAACGAGTCATCTATGCGAGGTAACGGATACTTGTTCTTTATTGTAACCTTGTTTAGCTCTCTGTAATCAATGCAAAGGCGCATCGACCCATCCTTCTTCTTCACAAATAATATTGGTGCTCCCCATGGGGATGCACTAGGACGGATGAAACCCTTATCCAACAACTCTTGTAGCTGAACCTTTAACTCCTTCAACTCAGCTGGTGCCATCCGATACGGGGCTTTCGAGATAGGGAGAGTCCCCAGCTCAAGCTCAATAGCAAAATTAATCATCCTTGGCGGCGCCAAGCCTGGAAATTCCTGGGGAACACATCCACAAACTCTTGAACCACTGGAACTCGATCCACGGACAACACTAGACGGCTGTCGGCTGTCTGCTTGGCTAGATAAACCCAAGCTCCTCGAGCTATCAAACGACTGGCTTTCTCTCTTGATATTATTTGTGGACAACATCCACTCTTAATACCTCGAAACTTGAAGCTTTTCTTCTAGGGCGGACTGAACACGACTTCTTTCCAACGACAGTCAATTACAGCGTGGTTGTCAGCTAACCACTCCATACCCCATATCACATCAAAACCACTCAGTGACAGTACTATGAGGGTAGCAGCTAAAAGCTCTCCAGGAAACCTCGATCCGACCATCCTTCACCTTCTCAGAGGCGAACATACTAACTCTAGATGGACTTGTAACACACACGGGCCTGCTGTTGGGCCTGACCTACTCCTCCCTCAGGACTTACCCAAGCTAGGTGCCCCTCTACGCCACACTTGTAGCATGCTTTTGGAGAAGCACAACAAACACCAAAGTGGTACTTGTTACACTATCTGCACTGCAGCGGCTCGATGCTCGTGCTCTACTGTATAAGCTGTTGTGGTCGCTTATCTCGACCCTAGTACTGACCTAAACGGCGCTGCTAGCTCCCTGCTCTAGTTGACTTAGAAGCCTCAAACTTCCTTTTCTGACCAGCACTAGAAGTATTTCCTTCCTCAACAGGCTGCCTCAGGTACTTTCCACTGTAGATCAGTGCATACTCCACGGCATCATCGTATGTTTGTGGTCTCTGTGCTCGCACATCCTTGCGAACCTCTATGTTAAGCCCAATCATGAAGGCTTTGATCTTAAGCTCCTCAGTCGAAATCAGGTGCGGTGCAAAGTAACCAAGCTCTATGAACACCTTCTCATACTCAATCACGGACCTATCTTCTTGCTTCAGGTTCATGAAGTCAGCTATTTTCTCTTGCTGGGCCTCCTCAGTGATATATTTCTTCATGAACTTGGTCCTGAAGAGCTCCCATGTCGCTGGGGGTGAACCTGCTTGCCTGGCTAGATCGGTGGACTCCCACCACCACGTGGCTATGTCTGTCAGCACATAAGCAGCGCACCTCGGTCTCTGCTCATCTGGGTAAACCCATATTTTAGAATATCGTCTCCATGAGTGCTAACCACTTCTGGGCAACCTTCGGGTCCTCGAACTTGGCATCGAACTCCCAAGGGTTCCATTTTCTAAACTCCTTTATCCACTTTCCAGCTTTTACAGCTTCATCTCGCACTACTGGCCCGACCACAGGGGCTGGAGGTACTAATGGGGTAGGAGCGGGTGGCGGTGCTGCTGAAGGCATACCCTGCTGCTGGAATATCGCAGCAAACTGTGCGAACTGCGCCTGTGCTTCAGCTCTCTGCGTGGCTAGCATGGTCAAAACCATATCCTGAAAAGTTACAGTTGAAACTTCTCTAGCAGCTGGTGGAGGTGCATGACCAGTTGGCTGATGCTGCTGCTAAACTCAAGGTCCTATAGAGGACGACGTCACATCTGTCGTTATCGTAGCTACTATGTGGCCATCAGCCATTGTTGCTAAGTTTTCCTGGCTTCAAGTATTTGGTCTGGACATGGCTCACAATCTGCACCCGAAAAATCACGAATTGTTAGCCCAGGAATAGTAATAACCATACAGGCAATCACAAGAATATGTAAGCTAGTCACTAAGTGCATTAACTGAAACCCTTATAAAACCCGACATACCTGACGGCCGCTGGAATGCTGAAGATCATGGGGACAACTACAACCTACTATGTAGGTCAGTCTACAGAATCTATGTCTCTAGGCTCTGATACCAAATGTAAGGACCCATAATTTTAAACTACGTTTCCTACGTCATGTTGACTAAAAAACATTTATAATCATGCATAATTTTTAAAAAAATGAATTTGAAATAATGGCTCTTGTTGCAATTTTGCTCCGTAAAAACAATAAAAGAGTATAAGGAAAGTAAGCCCTTGGCCAAGGTGTTTATTAAAAAGAAAAAAAACACTTCAATCAATTGAAATAAATGGAGAAACAGAAAAAGGTGGCATCCATGCCAACAGTTAATCAGTCAAATCCCAAAAACAGAAATAACATGAACTTTTATGCTACTATCCTATCAGCTAAACTACGAGCTGCAGTCTTCACCCATGATCTCTCCAGCACCTCCCAGCTAACCATCACGGTGGTGTCGCTGATTACCTGGTGGAAAGAAAACCACAAAAAGGGTGAGTATAAAAGAATACCCAGTAAGAACTCCCCAACAGGGGTACAATGCACAAACTAGAGTCTATCATGCTAGCAATACATATCTAACCCAGCTTAGCCTTCTACTTTACTAGGCCATGAGATTTGTTACATGACTTACTTGTGAGGCCCTTGAGACTCTAACCTATTCTAGATATTATAACTGGTCATGAGGTTCGTTACATGACTATCTACCTCAAACTTCACTTTTCTCTACTGGTGTACTGACGACACTGGTTCAGGTGAGCCATCTACCTGCCACCGGCACGTGTACGCATACACAGCATGGTGATGGAAACCAGTCAGGTGTAGGCCTACACAGACTGACCTAGTCCAGGTCGACATGCCTAACATACTCGAAGGAAAGGTGTCCACTAAGTCACGGTCCTGGAAGCCCTCACCAGTGCACCGAGTCAGCCTACTCACACCTATCGCCCTAAGCTAAGACCCTCTCATAGCAGGCGTACACTATGATCAGGGCCCGCCTAAAAGGGTCACAAACTAGGCATCGTCGGGGGCGGCATGTTACATCATATCCCTGGCTACCGGGCGTGGGATAAATATCCTCAACGACACCGACCCAATGAGAACAACATACGTCGTGCTCTCTACAGCCTCTAGATGATGACAAGAAGATAATTTCATAACAGGAGTGGTTGATAGCCTAGCCCTAACAGATCCCCAAACGTGCTTTACAATTAATTGGCATCCGAGCAGGATACTATTTGCAGAACCGAGACTAGCTATAACCCAACACGTCATCAACAACAGTACATGCTTATATTGAGAATAAAAGAAAATGCTACAGAAGAATTGACACAACGGGACCCCATAATCCCAGCATGACTACAAGAAACAAGATACAATTATGGATAACATATATGATGCACCCCGGGACCCCATAATCCTGAGGTACTAGGCACGAACACAAAATATAGTAATTTTAAACAACATACAGAGTGGCACCCCGGGTCCCCATAATCCCGAGGCATAACCTACGAAGTAAAACGAGCAACAAGAATATCAATCCATACAAACAAACAAGCACACATAAAACTCCCTATTCCAAACGACATGTAAAGAAGTACGATAAACTTTGCCTCGAGCAGGGTCCACACAACCCGAGTAGAGATGGTCCTTACCTTCAAACAGACAGAAATATGGCTCCTCGAGCTGTAGACAAAACCCAAAACATGTTGCACGACCTATAAATTACACCAACACCATTAGCCACTAAACTGATTTAAAATTACCTTCCAACCTTAACCCAATGAGAATGACCTTGAAACTTATTCCAACCCAAGAACACAACACTGTTGTCCCGAAACCGGGAATGCACAAATCTATTCGCGAAACAGCAGGACAACACTTTGAAAATCAACAATTACCACATCGTGAAAATAACATCACCTATTAGCCGCAACAGCCAAAACCAATCAATCCAGCATCCACAGGAAAATAGGTTCAAAATAACACTTACTCGCTACTAGGAAAGGTCGAAGCAACCCAGAACTGAGGCGTAGTGCTGCAAATCGCACCGCACACGAAGTGTAAGGACCCGACCCAAGAAACGGTCTTTAACCTAAGGTCCTTACTAAGCATGCATGATTAAGAATGTAAAACGTCATTCAGAGCTTGAAATTTAAAACCTTTGCAGTAAAGACTTTTAAAACAAAACCATGATTTCAATTAAATAAGACAGGTAAATGACTGATCAGTACTTTCTTAAAACAATTCAAAGGAAAACGGTACGAGAACATAAAATAGTTTGAGTGCTTTTTCCTAGGGACCCAAGTCCCACTACATGCTAAATCATTAAGGAAAACATTTAAAGAAACGTGCGACCCAGAGTCAGCTATCCATGATCATCCAGCAGCCTCCTCCTAGCCATCCAGTCTCTGTCCCAAGCTACCTGGTGGAAAGCCACAGAAAATAAGGGTGAGCAACAGGTTACTCAGTAAGAATCCCCAATCGGGGTACAATACGAAATCATCTCATTTAGCACACGGACAGGCAACCATACAATGACTTAGAGCGGGCACGGTTGGTGTAGGCTATGAGTTACTTCAAAGGCGAGCCTACTCAAGGGCTTCCGTCTATAGCCTCTCCTAGGTCCTACATTTGGATGCCCTTCGGGCCTTACACAACCTAGGACACAGTGATGCCCAGTGGGGCCTTACACACTTAGGATGCCCATCGGGCCTTACACCTCCAGAATCAGTGATGCCCAGTGGGCCTTACACACCTAGGATGCCCATAGGGCCTTACACCTCCAGAATCAGTGATGCCCGGTGGGCCTTACACACCTAGGATGCCCATAGGGCCTTACACCTCCGTAATCGGTGATGCCCAAAGTGGGCCTTACACACCTAGGATGCCCATAGGGCCTTACACCTCCAGAATCAGTGATGCCCAGTGGGCCTTACACACCTAGGATGCCCATAGGGCCTTACACCTCCAGAATCAGTGATGCCCAGTGGGCCTTACACACCTAGGATGCCCATAGGGCCTTACACCTCCAGATGTCCATCGGGTCTTGCCCGAGCGGGACCCCAAACTAGTTGCCTCTACGGTCCTCTATACTATACATCACACATCTAACCGTAACTTGGATCTAGCAAAGATACAAATGGCAAAGATGGTTCTATCAAGATAGGAAAGCCTATCATGGAACTAACGGGATGTAAACATGTCACGAACATGAATCAAAAGAAAACATGTAACCTATCACTAGAAACTCATATAATTACAGTAATCAGCGTGCTATCAACTATTCGCAGGGTCCACACAACCCCGGGTAAGAATCCTTACCTGGAAATAAGTGGAGGTTAACTATCCCAAATCAAATAACGACCCTCGAGCTTTTAAGCGAACCCGAGCAACCTAAGCAAGTAATAAAATATCCTAATTAATAAACAGCATCTAAAATCAGGAAGTCCAAAGGGTGGAGGCTCGGGAATTTACCAACCGAGAAGGCACACGTCTAGGCAAAGCAGCGCAAGCGACGGGCGCCGCGCTGGCGTGGCGCTGGCGCTGGCTCGCGCGCGCGCGGCAAGGCGGGACGTCGGTTCGCGAGGATAGCGCGCGCGGTGACGCTGGCGGCGGTGAAGCGCGGCAGCGGCGAGGCGGAGCAAAGCAGCGGAGCGCGCGCGCGGCTCGGGCGGCTCTGGTGCGGAGCGGCGCGCTGCGTCTGGGCTGGGCGAGGCAGTGCGACTGGGCGCGCCTGGCATGGGCGATGCAGGGCGTCTGGGCGCGCCTGGGCATGGGCTGTGCTGCTGTCTGGTGCGGCGTGGCTGGGCAGGGCTGGTGCGATCTGGGCGGGATGGGCTGAGCGGCTAGGGTTTGGTTTCTTGGTGAGGGGCTCGGTAAGGAGAGAGAGAGAGAGAGAGAGAGATTTTGTAAAGACCCGACCCAAAAGGGGGCTCTAAATGGGCCTTTACCCCAATGCATGTATTGAAAATAAAAGACATTATGAAAATATATTTCGGATCCCAAGTAAAAACAGAAACATTCAACAACCAAAACATACATTTCTAAAAGCATACTCGATCGTGAGATTTATTTAAACCATTTAAACATTCCACAAGTACAAATATCTTTGGAATCCATAAAACGTAAGAAAACATCCTAGGGCTCCGTGCCCGCTCTACATGCATTCAGGGAAATAACAAAAGTCAAGAGTCATGATATAATAAAATGGTCGAGATGACAAGCAGGATTCCATGATCACGCCTCCTCCTTCACCATCCCTGTCTCGCGCCTCGGTTACTGTGGAAAACCACAGAATAAGGGTGAGTAACGAATTACTCAAGAAGAATCCCCAACGGGGTACAATACGATATACATGATCATCTAGAAGATTGTACGCAAGCTATGAGTATAAACACGTAATAGAGCACATAGCTTAAGTCCACACTTGGACCTCGGATGCCAACTCGTGGTCTTAGTCCGGAAATACCACAACACACTATACGCGCTATACGGAACAAGTCCGGCCTCGGCGTTTCATCGACGATACGAAAGGTGCACTAGCTCAAGATCCCGAGGAGCTCTCCGGCCGACGCCAGTAATGAGCGTAAGCATGCACCGCGTGCTTTTCTACAGACTATGGGGTGCCGGGTCAGTGGCAAGTCGCCCATATCCGGATACCACGCCTAACTAAATCTCTCGGATCGGTGTCACCGACATAGGGTGTGAGAGACGGACACGTGAACTATGTCACTGTACCACCGCACCGAGGCTAAGGAACGGGTCATGGTAGGCTTACACCAGAAGCCGTCCTTACCTTAACAGTCGCAATCAGGGCTCTTTGCCGAACACGCCGAGGACGTGCGGCCGGCCGGGACTAGGCATTGCCAAGTCATCATCCCGACCGCTGGGGTATCGCTTAGACTACCACCTCACCCAAGATTGCGGTGGTCACGGTTGGGATAGCTAATCCCTCACGGGGTCCAAGGACGGAGAATCTGTCTCGAACGCCCTTGCCATAGATGCAAGATACTTTATGCATCGAGCCGGATGATGCTATCTACCCGAATTCTAAACGCGCTTTAACAATCAAACAAACAATCCAATACGTGCTCGAAAGAATACGGCTGGAGACCTAGCATGGTACTACTGAACAAGAATGAATATGAGCATGCCGTAACGAAACAACCTAGCATGGACTAACATGAAAGAACAACATACGAAGTCATGCATCCAGAATTCGAGCGAGCACCTAAACTATACATGCCGATAATCACAAACAAACATACAACATCAATCACATAGAACATCGCAGGGTCACACAACCCGGTGAAGAAATCCTTACCTTGGCCGGGAGGCAACTACACACAAAATCCTACGCTGCGATCGATCCCGAGCTAGCTAACGAGAACCTAACAAACACAATAGAAATCACAATCATAGCCCTAAAAATATAATAAAACAAGCAGGCTCGGCTCGGGGCACTCACACGGCACGACGACACGGACGAAGTCTTCTTGCGGTGTGTGTCAAATTTGGCTGGCGCTGGCAAAGCGGGCGCAGGCGCGCTACATGGCGACACGCGCTGGAGCACGCACACGGGCGAAGGCGCGCGGGCGCTGGGCGAGCGGCTGAGCACGACGAAGCGAAGCGTCGGGCGCGGCGGCGAGCGGCTCGAGCGAAGGCGCGCGGACACGGCGATCTCGCTGCGCGCGAATCAGTGCGACGACTGCTCGCGCGAATCGGGCGGCGATGGGACGGATTCGGGCGGCTGGCGGTGTGTGCGACGGCGATGGTGACCGACGCGCGTTCGGGCGTGCTACTCGGGCAGATCGGGCTTTGGCGCGCGACGGGCTCATCGGGTGCGATCGGGCGATGGCTTCCTCGGCCGCGACTGGGCGTATGCATAAGTGGTGCGACGGCGGCAGATCGGGCGACGGACTGGGCGCGGCGACAGGCGAGGCGTCTGGCGATCCTCGGCCGGATCTCGTGCAAATTGGCTGGTCGAGGCGCGCTGCGCGCGGCAAGGCAGTGGTCGCGACAGCCGTTCAGTGCGGGTTGGGCGACGGTGGATCTGCTGTGGTGCGGGCGGATCTCGCTGGCCGGGAGGTCGGCTTTGTGCGGCAAAGTGAGGTGTTGGAGAAGAAATGCAAACCTAGCTTCCTTTCTCTTTTAACCAAATACAACAAAACTAAAAAATCCAAGGCTAACCATAAAATGACCCGGAAGGAGCAACAAGAGCTCTCACTAGCTCATCCGCACGCATCCCCACAAGCTTTCTAGGAGACCGGGTTCAAACCCAGTGCAAAGACAATTCCCTTTTAATTTTACTTTTGCATCAAACCTTGCTCAACCCTTCCACAAAGCCTCACAAACCTACATAAATTCATCCAATATTTTTAGCAACTGGAAAAAGACATAAACGGTCCTGACGGCATGACCAAATTACTAAAATACCCCTAGGGCATACCTGGAAGACCGGGATGAAAACCTGGGTCGTTACAGATTTTTCCAAAACAAGGGGAATAGGATTTCTTTTCCTTTTCCTAATTTAAATGGGTCTAAAATCCCTTCCCAAGGTTTTCTCTTGCGGGTCCCGGCTAAAGAAATTCTTTTCTTTTTAACTAAATCTTCTTTTTCTAAAAACTCCAATTTCACCATTAGGGCAAGGGTTCAAATCTCAATGGGACCAATTAAATTCCAATTAATTTTGCTATCAACCGGAATGTCTCCGAACTTCTAATCAACTAACCCAAAATCCTCAACCTCTGACCGGGGAGCAAAATACCAAAATACCCTTAAAGGTTAAAAAGCTCTAACGGCCCATCCGAACATCCGCATAATGTCCCGAAAACTCCTGGGAAACCGAAATAGAAAACTGGGCCGTTACAATATTCCCTCCTTTTAAGACTTTCGTCCTCGAAATTCCTAAGACGAAAACAACTCTATGAAACTCCACTGATTCTTAACCGACCAAGCTCCTGATTAAGATAACACAAATCTTTCTTTGAAACCGAACCCTTTTGGGTTCCCAAAGGCTCCAAGCCCAACAGACACCCTAGTCCGCCACGAACTATCTCAACCTAAACCGAACTAACACCGAGCTTCAAGAAAACATGCGATAACTAGTCGGTGAGCCACATCCTCTGATTCGCACCAATTCTCAAACGGTCTTACGATTCTAGGGCTCACTTATCCCTGCTAACCCAACTCGAAACGCCTCTCTACGGTGCTACTCTCAGCAAACTCGTGGACGGGTCACAAGCTCTAAAACTCAACGCCACGCCCGGCCAGAACTTCTCCGAATGCTCATAGTTGTTATCAAACAAGCCTCGACCCTTCACCATGTCGACCAAACAACCGAACCTCCTGTGTTTCGAAACAAAACGGTCTACTCTTACTTCGCAAGAGACTCGCGAACCCCACTGGTTGCCTACAATCCTTAACGAAATCCAATTCGAACCACCAATCGGGTGATCGATCCCTAGGCAACCTTCTTCAACTAGCATGCGCCCACAACACTAAAGCAACCATCTTACGAGAAATCGAAGCACCAAAGCCAAGGGGCACTTTTCTCGATTCACCAAACGGCTACCACTAACACACGGTGAAACTTCACACTACGGCCACCTTTAGAAGACAAGGTCCAGCACGTGCTCCACTCGGCCAAACTAACAAACTGAAGCCCCTCAACGGCCGACAACAAACTTTCCAATGCAATCCGATCAGCCACTAGCCTAGGTGAACATCGCCAGATAGGGAAACAAACAACATTCCTCTCACGGGAACCTCGAGCAGCAAGGAATAAAATGACACGCGGCTACTAGCAACACAAAAGATGGAGGATAACAACTCTAAGGTTTCCAACCAATGCCACGACATCTCTGTGCCAACCCACTCAACTGTGGCTCAGCTATAACGCCAACTGCGAACGCACATCAACTAGGAACAAAGCCCAAGAAGGGCTTGCTCTGCAGAAACTCAACCCAAGCTTATAATGAGCAAGGCTCGCCTCCAAGCTGCCACTCAACTCTTAAGTCCAACTGGCTACTCAAAGGACTTTCTCCTTTTAGCCTAGGTCTAACTCATCTTGCGACTAGAAACTCCACACTCGGAACATGGCAAGGGAAACGGACCGACGAGGCTATCTCCAAAGATAATACTCGAGGCTGGCATCCATGGTGCAACTCAACCACCAAAGAAACTAGGGTTTTCTTCAAACCCCAGAGAACCAACAGCTTTCCAGCAAAAACTCAACTCTTAAACTGGCTGGCCTCCGCCCTTGCGGGGACAAACAACTTTTTGCTTGCTAACAACCCAAGGCAGGGACCCTCTCGCTGGGTTAACCACTACGCTACTCGATCAACTACACAACTCAAAAGCTACACCGACTACTCCTCGGGAAACGATTTCCCAAAGCAGCTTAACCTCTCAAGGGCAAATGAACATCACACATGCTCACGACTAGCTCAAACCCAAGGGCAACAACAACCAACTCTCTTGGAAGCAACACCCAAGGGAAACCTCAACCGATTGGACCACCAATCCGGAACAAGCAAGAACTTACTCAACCACCGAGGGAGGGGTCAACTCCCAAAACTTCCCGACTAGGAACAGTCCTCGTGGCAACGCCCTCTTGCTCGAACCGAGCTAGCTCTTGAAACAACAAGAGAACCAAAACTTGGTCAACACCAAACATCCACTAGCCACCTCACGGAACCAATCGGACTCTACTCCAAACAAACACTAGCTTACTAGTCTACCAAATCTGCAAGCAACTCACCCGAGGAACACCGCTTGGGTGACTTAGCTCTGAGAGGCTCTCCACAACCTAGGGATCCTCCGATCATCCTCGACACACACAATCGTCAAACGATCTAACAGACAACCGGCCACACGGCACAACCCTCTCCAAAGATCTCAACTACGCTGGCAACTCCAATCGCTTGAAAACCAAAAGGACCGGAAATGCTACTGCACGCGCCATCCTCCTACTCCAACATTAGCCACAACAAACCTTCTCGCTCAAGGTAAGGATCCGAACAACTCTCTTAGCCATGACGATCGTAAACTATGCGGCTTTGCTACCACCGCTCTTGTTCGGGTTCCAATCGAACTCTAACCAAAGCTAAGGTCCAACTAGCAAAACTTGCTTAAACAACAACCCGGCCACGAGCACGACATCCTTACAACCAAAGCTAGGGCACTTGCCAAGAACTAAAGTCTTGACACCTCAAAGATCGAGCATCGGTTCCTCAACACGAACCTCTCGTGGTTTCACAAACATAAACCACTTTAACGAGTTACACAAAGTACACCTGGCGTGTACAGCTCCAACCAGATTCCTTAAGATCCAAAGCCAACAAGGATTTTCACATTGTGGCAACTTTTGCCTCCAACAGAGCCACTACTAACCAGGAGCAACAAGAGTTCAAACCCTCTCGAGCCAACTCACCACGAAAAGCCACATTGGCCAACTCACTCTTACAAGAGCACATCCATACCAAACTAACATATCTCAAGCCAATGTGCCCACTAAAACGTGCTTCGATCACCATCCAACTCATGGCTCTAACATTGGATTAATCACGCATCCTTGATGCCAACACTACCCATACTAGGGTAACTCAAAGGGTAGCCGAATCATGCTACCAACAAACCGGCTCACAAGCTCACAAACAGCGCGAGAACTCGAACGCGCGCTAGCTCTTAATGACCCACAAACATCCTTTGGTACCCAACTCTCGGTGACTCGAAATGCTCCTATTTTCCCTCGAAAACCTCATACTTGTAGTCCTCTCGACTACCACCTAGCTAGATCTCTTATGCAACCCAAAGCAGTGCAACCTCGGAAATGGGTACAAGACTAGCGGGGATGCTATACTCTCGGCGACCATGGAACCTCCCGCACAAAAGTGCCAACCGCCCGAATCTAGGCCTCCTCTCAAAGCTTGGTGCCAACAGCACTACATCCTTTACAACACAAATCAGCCCTAAACGAGCTTTATACCCCTTTGAGGAAAAGGAAGGTCACACTCCAATTGACGGGCAATGGCACTCAAAGACAAGAGTCCAAATACTCGAGCGGTCTAATCTCGGCATCTAGCCTAACAGACATGCCACGGCCTACTCCCCGCATCCCACTCGATGCTCAATAATAGCTCAGCCAACCGCATCCCACTCGATGCTCAACAAAAGCTCTCAGCCAACTCCTCGGGTGGCAACAACTTGTTCCACAATTGGAACATCCAAACAAAAGAGTGCTCCACTCTACTAGCCCATTGAAATCCACAAACGGATTAAGCCCCGACAAGCAAACTCCACACTACCCCCGGCTACGAGGGTACTAAAAGAACTGGGTCAGAAACGACAAAGAGGCTTGTAAGGGGGGGATGTCTCTACATCCTTCTCAAAAGCTACTAACACGGCAAACTTGCCAATAGACCAGGCGCGATGGTGGAGACTCACTTTGGTCCACCTCTCTCAAGGGACTTCCACCACCAAACTGTTGTATCAACAGCACCAGAACGACACGCCTTGGCCTTTGAACATCAAGTCATCCCAACACTCGGATGATAACTCCATCCTGGCCAACCACCTCGCTTCTGCTTGCCAAACTCGGCGGCTCGAATAATTCCAACTAACTCATCGGCATGAACTCGCTGATTAAGCCCTTCCAGGAAACCTCTGGGGGTTACCGGAGCTACTAGGGGTGTCTCCTAAATAAACTCATCCAACTAGGCTATCTCGCACTCGGGACTCCTCACTACGCGCTACAATCACCGCGCACGGGTCTCCGCCCTCGATAGCTAAAAGACCTTCCATCAACTCTCTCATGGCGGGAGCACACTTTGTTCAAGGAGTCTCGCTCTGAGGTAGACTAGCCTCTACCCGCTCCTCTTGGCTGCTCAACTGGCCTACGGGTCTAGACAACCCTGGACGTGGTCTCAACAACAACACGATCAGTCCAACTCCTCGATTGGACATACCAAACGTCCCTGCTCCTCAATGTGTAATCAACAACTGGCGGTCTACACAAGGCATAAAAACTAGCCCACGTTGGGGCTCTCACTGCCCAACAAGGGTAACACATGTATACTAGATGCAGTATTGTAATTCTTAACCATTAACCTTAAACTTATGGACATACCTGATGGCTATCGGAGCGCTGATGATCATGGAAAACAACCTACAACTGCAGGTCAGTCTACAAAACCTATAACTCTGAGCTCTGATACCAACTGTAAGGACCCGACCCAAGAAACGGTCTTTAACCTAAGATCCTTACTAAGCATGCATGATTAAGAATGTAAAACGTCATTCAGAGCTTGAAATTTAAAACCTTTGCAGTAAAGACTTTTAAAACAAAACCATGATTTCAATTAAATAAGACAGGTAAATGACTGATCAGTACTTTCTTAAAACAATTCAAAGGAAAACGGTACGAGAACATAAAATAGTTTGAGTGCTTTTTCCTAGGGACCCAAGTCCCACTACATGCTAAATCATTAAGGAAAACATTTAAAGAAACGTGCACCCCCAGTCGGCTATCCATGATCATCCAAAGAGCCTCCTCCTAGCCATCCATCCTCTGTCCCAAGCTACCCGGTGGAAAGCCACAGAGAAAATAAGGGTGAGCAACAAGTTACTCAAGAAGAATCCCCAATCGGGGTACAATACGAAATCATCTCATTTAGCACACTGACAGCAACCATACAATGACTTAGAGCGGGCACGGTTGGTGTAGGCTATGAGTTACTTCAAAGGCGAGCCTACTCAAGGGCTTCCGTCTATAGCCTCTCCTAGGTCCTACATTTGGATGCCCTTCGGGCCTTACACAACCTAGGACACAGTGATGCCCAGTGGGGCCTTACACACTTAGGATGCCCATCGGGCCTTACACCTCCAGAATCAGTGATGCCCAGTGGGCCTTACACACCTAGGATGCCCATAGGGCCTTACACCTCCGTAATCGGTGATGCCCGGTGGGCCTTACACACCTAGGATGCCCATAGGGCCTTACACCTCTCGTAATCGGTGATGCCCCGGTGGGCCTTACACACCTAGGATGCCCATAGGGCCTTACACCTCGAGAATCGGTGATGCCCAAAGTGGGCCTTACACACCTAGGATGCCCATAGGGCCTTACACCTCCGAGAATCGGTGATGCCCGGTGTGGGCCTTACACACCTAGGATGCCCATAGGGCCTTACACCTCCGGATGTCCATCGGGTCTTGCCCGAGCGGGACCCCAAACTAGTTGCCTCTACGGTCCTCTATACTATACATCACACATCTAACCGTGAACTTGGATCTAGCAAAAAGATACAAATGGCAAAGATGGTTCTATCAAGATAGGAAAGCCTATCATGGAACTAACGGGATGTAAACATGTCACGAACATGAATCAAAAGAAAACATGTAACCTATCACTAGAAACTCATATAATTGAAAGAATCGCGTGCTATCAACTATTCGCAGGTCCACACAACCCGGGTAAGAATCCTTACCGGAAATAAGTGGAGGTTAACTATCCCGAATCAAATAACGACCCTCGAGCTTTTAAGCTAACCCGAGCAACCTAAGCAAGTAATAAAATATCCTAATTAATAAACAAAGATCTAAAATCGGGAAGTCCAAAGGGTGGAGGCTCGGGAATTTACCAACCGAGAAGGCACACGCCTCGGCAGCAGCAAGCAAGAAGGACGGGCGCTGGCCTGGCGGCGCTGGCGCCGAAGCGAGGCTGGCGCTGGCGCTGCTCGGCGCGCGGCAAAGCGGGACGTCGGGTTCGCGAGGACAGCGCGCGGTGACGCGTCTGGCGGGCGCAGCGAAGCGGCGCAGGCGACGCTGCCGGGGGCGGCAAAGAAGCGGAGCGCGCGGCTCGTCTCGGGCGGCCTGGTGCGAGAACGCGCGCGCGCGTCTCGAAGCCGGGCGAGGCAAGGCGATCGGGCGCGCTCGCATGGGCGATGCAGGCGTCCGGGCGCGCTGGGCATGGGGCTGTCTTTGTCTCGTGCGGCGTGGGTGGCAGGTGATGCGATCTGGGCGGGATGGGTCAGTGCGGCTAGGGTTTGGTTTCTTGGTGAGGGGCTCGGCAAGGAGAGAGAGAGAGAGAGAGAGAGAGAGAGAGAGAGAGAGAGAGAGAGAGAGAGAGAGAGAGAGAGAGAGAGATTTTTCCAAAACAAGGGAATAGGATTTCTTTTCCTTTTCCTAATTTAAATGGGTCTAAAATCCCTTCCCAAGGTTTTCTCTTGCGGGTCCCGGCTAAAGAGATTCTTTTCTTTTTAACTAAATCTTCTTTTTCTAAAAACTCCAATTTCACCATTAGGGCAAGGGTTCAAATCTCAATGGGACCAATTAAATTCCAATTAATTTTGCTATCAACCGGAATGTCTCCGAACTTCTAATCAACTAACCCAAACTCCTTGGGTCTTGCAACCAACATTAATCAAGTCTCAACGAAGGCCGAAATGACCTCAAGCCACGAAAATCCTCAACCTCGACCGGGAGCAAAATACCAAAATACCCTTAAAGGTTAAAAAGCTCTAACGGCCCATCCGAACATCCGCATAATGTCCCGAAAACTCCTGGGAAACCAAAATAGAAAACTGGGCCGTTACACGAAGTGGCTGGGGGAACAGGGGCTGTGCGCGACTTGCTGCGTCTACTCCAACGCATGCACGCCCCATTCGTTGCTGCCAAGTCTTCGCCACACCTTGACCTACTACACGCCCACAAGCTACTCCTGCTGAAGCTCCCTCGCCCGTGTCGTTGCCAAAGTAGCCTTGCTGCTGAACCGTGTAGCCTCTCGGTTTTGGGTAAAATCCAAATCCCAAGACTTGCTTGCTTATTTGTTGTTTTGGTTGAATAGGTTGTGGATTGTGCAATTTTATTTTGTTACTAGGTTGCTTGTATTGATTCCACAGCTCGAGGATCTTGCCCCTATTGATTGTCTGAATCCACTTTGTAGGTAAGGGTTCTTTATCGGGGTTGTGTGGGCGATGCGCATTACATTGATAACTCCTGGTTGTTTGTTAATATATTGTACTGCTAGTGGATAGGTTCTTGCAGATTTCCTGGGTGTTGTTCTATTTATTGTTATGTTCAATATCTATTCACCTGTTGTTCTGATCTTTTATGTTGTATGCCCTGATGTATATGTTGTGATCAAGCATGTTAGTGGATAGGATTTTCTGGATTGTTTGCTAGGGCTTGGCATTTAGTTCATTGTACTATACTGTTGCACTCTCCTGTTTATGACTGTTCTGTATGTCTGCTAATACTCTATTGTTTATAAACTGGTTTATGATAGACCCTGTTAGCTCTAGGCTGCCTAAAATGTTATAGTTTATTAGGGATTCTCGAGTGAAAGTCGAGTTGCGTGCTGGCTCGGTTGACCCACGAGTGATATTTGAGTTACTTGCTAACTCGTTTTTCCCCGAGTGATAGTCGAGTTACGTGCTTGCTCGGTTGTGCCCCCGAGTGACAGTCAAGTTGCGTGCTGGCTCAGTTTGCTCAGGACTAGCCCAGTGTGTTGATGTCTCCTATTAGCCGAGTGTGCTGCTAATAGGTATGAGCAAGACTTACCTGAGCGACAGTCGAGAAGCGTGCTGGCTCGGTATTGTCCAAAACTAGCCCATTGTGTTGTTGTCTTTAGTTAGCCCAGTGTGTGCTAACCATGTTTGTTGTACTGATATAGCTGCGGTGATTACCTAACTGTTCTCCTGGTTGTTAGCGCACTGTGGGCTAACCTTTTCTAGCTTTGAGCATAGACCTATGATGTTGTTCATCCTTCTATTTGTTTAGTTGAGACCGCCATGCTATTGTTTGCTGCTTGTATGCTACGATGCTAGAGGATTTGTTGTGTATATATTGTACCCCGGTTGGTGAATCCTTACCGTGTGCATTTGTACTCACCCTTTCTGTGGTTTTTCCACCAAGTAACTTGGCACAGCACCAAGGTGGCTAGAGGAGAAGCTGGATGATCATGGGAAAGACCGCTGCATCTCCTTGACTTATCATGTTTACTTTTATTTAAACAGTTTTTGTTGGAAGTTGTAATGTTTTAAAATTTCGCTGGCCAGAGGCTAAATAACTTCAGATGTTTAAGGTTTTGGTGCTTTGGGATTGTTTCATTTTTATAAAAGAATGTTTTGAGTTCAGCTTAATTATTTCCCGTATTTTAATTATTTCATCATTCAGTAAGAGCCATCTAGGATCATTTAGTGTCGAGTTCTTACAGGGCTTCCTTCGAAAGATCCCCACCAACACTTGCGTACCTATTTGGCTATTAGTGATGCTAACTAGGAAGTCGGTATTTCTTTGGAAGATACTCGACTGTTTCTGGTTCCATATTCCTTACGGGATAAGACCAGACACTGGATAAATACGTTACCAAGTAATCACACTTGGATGCAAATGGTTGAAAGCTTTTTATAAAAATATTATCCTTGTGCAAGAAGCATGAATTGTAGACATGAAATCACTAGCTTTCGACAAGAAGATGATGAACTATAGGAGGAGCATGGGAATGGTACAAGGAGCTTATGGTAAAATGTTTGTACCATGGTCTGTCTTATAAACTTCAAATCGAATATTTTTACAATGGGTTATCTGAATCAGACAAGGCTATCATTAATGCAACAACAGAAGGATATCTGATGGATAAAACATACAATCAGGCCTATAAAATCATCGAAACAACTAAAAATGATGCGCCTAAGGTAAATTTGAGCTAAATGAAATGTCTGCCATAAAAGCATAATTGGCTACACTAACGAACACTCTAAACAATGTTCAAATGATTGCACCCCTGAATTCTACGCACTCTATGGAGGCGATCATTTGTAAGAACTCTATAGTGAGACACAATGTCTGTTAATTACATTGGAAATTTGAATGTGCGACAACTTTTTAAATACGTACAAATGCTGGATGGAAACAACACCAACATTTTTCATGGGGAGTGATAGTGCTAAATAATAGCACTATTTAGTCCTAAAAATTGCGCGGTAAACAAAGAAATGCAAAGCAAGTGAATAGCATAATGCATAAAAGAAGCACAATTAGCCATTTATTTGGTCATTTGTGCTATTAGCATCTCATGACGTCACATTTGCGACAAATTGATACTTTAGCTATAAAATGTGCGTATAAATGCGGGAATATGGTGATTAAGCAGGAACTACTGATGTGTCCTATTTTTCACAGGAATTCGTTGCACAAGGAATGACTGAAATAGAAAAGGAAGGAAATAAAGGCAATCAAGTCGTCATGTGGAAGGAATGAAGAAGAAGAGAAAAGGGAAAGCAATAATCGGGAATCAACAGATGCACAGAAGAGATGATTGAGAACTGAAAAGGAAAAAGAAAAAAAGAAGATCACCAATCAAATCGAGTAATCAACAGAAACACTTAAGGGAGAATATTCGAGAGGAATGTGCTCAACAAGAAACCTTGGACGACTATAAAAGGAAGAAGAATCGAAGGAGAAAGGTGTGTCAGTTCGAGGGGAAGCTACCATTGATGAGTGCCTAGACGTCAGGGTCTCACTAGAGATCCCGGCAGCCACCGTTCATCTATAGGCCTTGAAGAACTACGTTCCAGCGGAGTGCAGTAGATAAGGACGCCATCGACAACTATAACGGCTTATAATTTTATTTCGATTCCCCAGGTACGTCTGGTTGTCTTTTCAATTGTTCGGTTGGGCCATTAGGGTAGTTTTAGCCCTTAGAGGCATTTTGGTCATTTTTCCCTCAGGATCGGGTTTGTAATTAACCAAGGTTTCAGGGCTGTTTCTGTCAATTATTGAGTTCAGTTGTTCTTCGGTTTCAAGTTTCTAGTGCTGTAAAGTATTTGGAGGTCTTTTGGCTTAAAAGATAAAATAAAAATAAATAGTGTTGCTGCTGGGATTCGAACCTGTGACCAGCAAGGCATTTGGAGACTTGTTTTGAAAAGAGGAAAATAAGAATTAAAAGAGACCTTGCTAGGACTCGAAGGGGTGATCAACAATGAGTTTGGAAGCTTATTTTAAAATGAAGGAAAAAAAAAGGAAAAATGCGTTGGAGCTCGGACTTGAAGTCGGGTGGCCAGGGACACGTGGTGCCAGGGGAATGAATTTGTGATTGGGAGAAAAGTCTCATCGTTTTTCGTCGATTCTTTCCCTCTTCTCAGCCGCTTCTTCATGAGAGAACAGAAGCCTTGCAATCTCATCTTCCTCTCTTTCTCCTCCATTCTTGCCGAGCCTTGAAGCCTTCCTTCCCTTAGATTCTTGCTTATCTCTCCCTTCCCTATTCATTGTTGATTCTTCTCCCTTTTCACCTTGCAAACCCTAGCCGAGGAGAGCCATCACCCTTGCCATCGCAAGCACCACTGAATCAGCCCCTTGTTCGCCCATTGCTTTAACACCATGATCGAGAGAAGCACCAACCCTAGCCGCACTTCTTCTTTTTTGCAAACCCTTACTGGCCGAGAACACCTTTGGTTGCCGAGATCCTTTCTTTAGTTGGGAGTTCCTTGCCGAGATCATCAAAGGTAAGCTTGTGTTGTTAACTGTGAATGTTGGAAGTGTTGTGTAACCCTTGGTCGAGAGCTACATGGTAGCTTGTAGGGTTCATGTTGCACACTCTTTGGTCGAGGATAGGTGTGTGAGTTTGTTGGGTTGCGAAGAAACTAATCCGTGTTGATGGCCTATCCGAGAGCTTGCATTGCCAAGAGTGGAGATTTTCCTAGCCGAAATCATCTTGCACAAGTGTTGCAGTCGAGAGCTTCATTGGTCTCCACTCTAGTGCTTGGCCGAGAGCACTTGTCCTACTGGTTCGGCAGTTTCTTGAACCCTTAGCTTCTGGTTCCTAGTATGGTTGTTAGCTACCTATGTTTAATATGTATATGTTATGATATTGATAGGTTGTGAGACTCTGTAGCTCATGAAGCACATTACACTGTTATTGTTTTCTAGGTAAGGATTTCTTACAGGGGTTGTGCAGACCCTGCGATATATCTTGATCGCGCTTGTTAATTGTTATGAGCATGTTAGTGGATAGGATTGCTTTGTTGATTGATCTCTGCTAGCATGTTTACCTATATTTCTACATGTTAGTGCCATGCTAGGTTTGTCCTTCCAGCATGTTCTGTGATTCCTGCTTTAAGTTCGTAGCATCATGCTAGGTTATATGTATGTACTTGTTGAGCATGTTTGAACTCTTAGGAATCGATTACTCTGAAATCTTAGATAAAACTTGTCAGGTTGTCATCATCTAGAGGCTGAGAGTAGACGCAACGTACTTTGTCCCCACAGGTCTGGATCAGTTAGAAGCATAACGTACTTTCCTTCTGCCCCTGGCAGCTAGTGCAGATTAGCTCCCGCATCGGCATAAGCCTAGTTTGTATCCCGCTATAGAGCGAAACCGTGCAAATGGTGTAAGGCTACCTTGGCTGTTTCTCAGCTTCAGGCGTCACTAGTACAGGCTGCTACAGCTGAGTGCCGAGGGCCTCGCACTACTATAGATCAGTGACACCGCTTCCAAGTCTTTAGGCATGCGTACCTGTGGACTATGCAGTTTGTCCCTAGGCCCCTACATTTATGTGGTTTGCAGCAGCATGCGGTGTGCGCGCATACGCATTAGTCACTGGTTCGGAGAGCTCCCTCGAGCTGATGTTCGTTAGTACACCACTTCCGTTCCAGTTTAGAGCTAGACTTCGAGTACTCTCCCGTTTGTCATAGGAACTATTTAGCCAAGGGTAAGAGGCCTTCAAGGACACAAATTTGGGATCAACTTTTGAGTTGGTCATTTGGCCGAGGGAGAAAGACCCTAAAGGGTGTCTGACATCTATTTGGGATCAGCTTTTGAGTTGATCATTTGGCTGAGGGAGAAAGACCCTCGAGGATGTAATTTAGGATTTGTTTAGAGAGCCAATCATTAGGCTGAAAGTACGAGACTTCTGAGGATTTCAGACTTGCCCCGTTAGCTCGTTGAGCAAATATCTATTTTAGTAACCGTTTGCATGTATACTAGGATGCTATGTGATTGATGTATCGTATTGTACACCGGTTGAGGATTCTTACTGAGTACCTTCGTACTTACCCTCATTTTCTGTGATTTTCCACCAGGTAACTTGGGACAACACTGGGATAGCTAGCGGAGGGAGCTGAATGATCATGGGAGCTACCAGCACTCTATGTTTTCTATTTAAGTCTATTTGTTTTATTCAGCATGTAGTCAGACACGGAGTCCGTAGGATTGCATTTGGAACCTGATATTGTGTTTTGGAAATTGTCTTCTGGAGGTTTTAAATTGTACTCTGGCCAGGGTTATTTTTATATGTTTTGAACAAGTGATGTTTTAATCGTTTCAAAACAGGTTCCTCGGAAGTGAATGTTTTTAGTATGCGAGATATTTATGTTAAAATGTATTTATTTACTTTTGACATATGCATGCTGAGTAAGAACCTATGTTTAGGACCATTTTTTGGGTCGGGTTCTCACAGCAACAATGTTGACTGAATCTCTACACCATAGATAGCTTGTTTATTTGTTATTGTATTATGCATTTTTCATACTTAGTTCAATGTTCACATCATAGTCGCTTCTTTCTTAAATAAATCTACAATTATTTTTTTCAGACTTGATCTTCTGCAACTCGTATGCATAGGTCAGTTAAAAGAAAGTTAGCAAGTCGTATATTCTGGTTATGCTTATTAGACGTATATTCTGGAAAAGGAGATGTTAAGGGATTAGCCCATCTGCTCTCACTAGGTAAGTTTATGCTTATACTGAGCACTGTTTAGAGGGGAGTTAGGAATAATCTCCTCACCAGTTGCATACGTACGACTAGTGCCTAGTAGAAAACTTACGGGCATTGTACTGGCAAGTTGCAGCCAAGTATTCCTGAAGGGAGCTTGGAGTTTAGTCCAGTATGTGTTCCTTTTCATACGACAACTTATCTTGCTTAGATAAATTATCGGCATATGTCTCTTTTAGTTTGCATTTTCATTAAATTAAGTGACATGATTAATTAGAATTGAGACAACTCATATGTGGGTGATCAAATTTATAATGTTGTAATTAAATTAAGTATGCATCAGCTCGCTACCCAAGTATGCTAACCTCCAGCTAACTCGAAAGAGGAACTTGGGCACGAAATCCACAAATGCAGAAGCATTGTGAGGTTGGGTAGCATGAATTCTGCATCACCAAGCAACATGTTTGTGTTCAGTCGAAAATCACTAATTAAGTCAAGCAACTTAGATTTACATTAGCGTCTGCATTTGCATAATTGTCAACATTAATGTATGCATTATTCTTTTAGCATACAGCATAAACCAAACAACGTTTCTCAACTACTTCGTGTCTTTTATGTTTTTGACCTTTAATATAAATCATTTCGCTTCAAATTCTCTATGTGATCGATAAATCTTTATAGTTATGACTTGCTGTAATTCCCGACCGCATATATTTGCGCGTAAGTGATTCCGAGTGTACTTACCATAAATTAACTTAGAATTAATTACTGTTCAATATATTAGAAGCGAAATTGCATCAATCAAGGAGGACAAAGCAGTAATGCTATCCAAGTGGGACAACAGCACGCACCTCCACAATTTGGATTTGGAAGTAACCACTAGCAAGCTCTACAATCAGATTCACCACTGAAAGATTACATAGCGAAGAAGACATGGTTATGATGGAACATCAAACCCTGTTGAAGACTCAACAAGCAACTCTTCAGCCACTAGAACTTCAAATAGGCCAAATCGTAGTAGATATAAAAAATAGACCGTTTGTAACGGCCCAGGTTTCCATTATGGATCTTCAGGTAGATTTGGTTATTTATTCAGTCATTTGGTTGGGTCTTTAGGGCTGTTTGAGCTTCTAGGGGTATTTTGATCTTTTGGCCTATAGGGGCTTTCTAGTAATTGTTCAGGGATTCGGGTTGTAATCGAGACTTATATTGAGTTGTTGTTTGTGTTCTGGTTCTAGGTTTTAGGACCGGGAGTTGTGTAGAGGTTGTTCTGGATTTAAACAGAAAATTGGACTTTACATGTGAATTTGCCAGGGATCGAAGGGGGAACCTCCAAGGACACATGGCACTTGGAGGATTTTTGGAGCATTTTATTAAGAGAAATGAAAGGAAAATCACATTTTGCCTTCTCCTTGCCTTAGCCGATCCATCTCCCTTCACCCCTCTCTTCCTCCATAGCCGATCCATCCTCAAGCTCCCCATCTCCATCACCCAACGCATGAACTGCCGAGCACTCGCCGAAGCCAACATGCAGCCGCACGCAAGACATCACTCACACGGCCCGCAGCGAGCATCGAGCCAAGCCACACACCGTCGAAGCCCCATCGCTCGCCCGTGTCGCATCTGCCCGTCCTCAGCACGCAGCAGAGCTTCGTATGTCGCACAACCCACACACGTCTCTGCCCCGCTTGCCAGCGCCCTTCGCTCACGCCATCGCCAGCTCGGATCGTCCAAACGCAAGTCGTTGCATGCATCGCCCTCGCGAGGATCGCCATCGCTGTCTATCCATGCTCGCCTGTTGCCCGCGCGTGATCCCTCACCTGCTCGCATCGCCTACGCTAGCCTCGCCGTAGCGATGCCCCACGCTGCCTTGTAGTTGAGCCGCTGCAGCACTGCTCGCCTACGCTTGCCACATCCGTTCGCCCAGTCGCTCGCGCCCGCACGTAGCCTTGCCTAGCCTTGTCGCTATGTTGCTGCCTTGCCACCGAGCCGAGCTTGTGCCTTCAGTTTTGGGTAAGGCCCTATTCTCGAGGCTGTTTGGAGTTGTTTATTGATTCTTGTTTAGGTTTAATTCTGAGTCGCGTTGTGTGTATTGTGTAATGGCCCGGTTTTCAGAGTTTAGTTTCAGGTTGGTTGGCCGTTATCTCCGTCATTAATTCTTGGCTTGGTTTGGATATTTTAATTGGTAAATAAAATAAATTAGAAGAGGAGTACTTAGACTTTGGTGGGTTTCGAACCCAAGATCGCATGTGAGGAGGTGGTGTATCTTAAAAGAAATTAAAAAGGAAAAAAAAAAAAAAAAGTTTGAGCCAAGGCTCGAACCCTGGGTGTCATGGTTGCAACAGCTCCAGTTGAGCTGTAAGGGCAAGTTGTGCTCTGGTTCGTTTGGTTTTCACTTGACCTTACCTCGGCGTAAGAGTTAGTAGTTAAATGAGCTAAGGTTAAAAAGGGTTTCACGTATTCCAGCAGTGTTCTTTGGCCGTCGAGCGTTTCCCAAGGTATTTCCAGTCCTTCTCCTTCGTCTCTTCTTTGATTTTCGATTTGGTGTGGTTGCTGTTGGTTTTGGATTCGGGGCTGGTCATTAATGGTGTTTTTTATTATGGTTGTTTGATTGTTGGCTGAACCCGAGCAGCACACCCTTCGCTCCGTCGCCGCCCTCCACCCAACGCAGACCCAGCCGATCGTCGCTTCGCTTCACCGCTCGCACTCGCACACGCAGCTGCGAGTGCCTTTGCTGTTCCGCACACTCACGCCTCTCGTTCACTGATCCGTACAACACGCAGCTGGGAGCCAGTCCTTCGCCATTTCGCCTCGTCGAGCCACAGCTTGCCGAGGACAGCCCATCGGTTTTGCCACAGCGAGCGCGATAGTAGCCGCTTAGCTTTGTTGTTCGCTGACTCGCCGCACACATCCGGTCAGTCCCTGTTCGCATCCTCACTTTGCCGTAGCCGCGCAACCCTCGCCGTGACATTGCCTTGCTTACAAGGTGCCCTGCCGAGAGTTGGACTGCACAGTTTTGCCGAGAGCCCAGTTGGCCGAGAGTGGTCCCGAGCATCTGTTTGAGTTTGGTAAACTCTAACCCTAGCTCAGCTTAGTATTTTTATCCTGTTTTAGTTAGTTCAGCTGGTAATGGCACGTCTGGTTGGTGTGATAGGTTGGTGTAGCTAGGCTTGGAATTTTGTAGCTCAAGGAGCACTTGCTTGTGTTTTTATCTGCTTGTTTCCAGGTAAGGATTTCTTATCGGGGTTGTGCGGGTCCTGCGAAACACTTTAATAGTACATTTATATGTCGCAAGTATGTACGAGCATTCTAGTGGATAGGATCTTTGTTTCCGTTTTCCGGCATGTTGTTGACTTATTCATGTTTCCTGTTTTATGTTCTGTAGAGCCATGATAGGCTGGCATATCCATGTGTTCCTATTTATGTTCTGTAGAGCCATGCTAGGATTGTGTTGTCATTGATTTCTGCCTGGTCGGACTGTTCGCTTGTATTACTATGTTTAGGAGACTGTTAGGAGCTATTAGTGCAGGTCTGGCATGGGTAAGTCCCGAAGGGCACCAATGCGTTGTTAGTGTGTGTAAGTCCCCGATGGGCATCACACTGTTGTAGTATGTGTAAGTCCCCGATGGGCATCATAGTGCTTCTAGAGAGTGTAAGACCCTATCGGGCAGCTTGTGAACCTAGTAGGAGTAAGTCCCTAATGGGCATCCTTGTGCTTAAGCAGGTATAAGACCCCGATGGGCTTTCGTGTATTGAGTAGGTGTAAGACCCCAATGGGTATCCTCGAGCTTAAGCTGGTGTAAGTCTCCGATGGGCAACCGTGAGTGCTGCTTGAGTAAGACCCTGTTGGGCGTCATCGCGTTTAAAAGTGAGTAAGTCCCCGATGGGCCTCACCAGGTATAAGACCCCGATGGGCATCCTGTAGGTGTAAGACCCCGATGGGCATCCACGTGTTCTAGATGGTGTAAGGCCCCGATGGGAGTCCAAAGTGTAAACCGAATGTAGGTTGCGGTAGTAAGACCTTGAATAGGCAAGTTCTAGAATGGAGGTTAGCCTGAGCCAGGTTGTTGCTTCTGTGCTCGTATTTGGTTGCATGTATCTATGTGCTAGATGATTGGTTTTTCGTATTGTATCCCGGTTGGGGATTCTTACTGAGCGACTTGTTGCTCACCCTTATTTTTCTGTGGTTTTCCACCAGTAACTCAAGACCGAGACTGGATGGCTATGAGGATGCTGCTAGATGATCATGGACAGAGTACTCTGAGTCGTGTCGCGTCTGTTCTTAATTCTTTTGCATGTATACAGGGCATGGAGCCCTTAGGTGGACTTTGTTGTATTTCTGAACATTGAGTTATTTGCTTCGGTTTCTTGTGTTTAACTTGTTTGGATGTTTTATTTTGCAAATAAACTATACTCTGGCCAGGGTTGGTTTTGGTAAAACTTTTGACAGGTGTTTTAAAACAGGGACATGACCAAATAATGGAATTTCTCTGAACGTTTATGTTTTGAAGTTTTCTATATTTTTCTGCATTCATGATTTCGGGTTTACTTAAATGCATAAGAGCTTAAAGGCCTAGGTTTAGGACCCTATTCGGGACGGGTATTTACATATTGTTAGGTCATTCACGTGTTCCTGCAGCTCGAGATCACTTCTCGTTTGTCATTTATATCCAATTATCAGGTAAGGGTTCCTTGCCGGGGTTGTGTGGACCCTGCGCATCTCAATGATAACTCCTGGATGCTTGTTTGTATCTTGAATTGTTAGTGGATAGGTTTCTGCAGGTGATCTGATTTATATTGTTAAAGGATAGGTTCTTTCAGGTCTCTTGGGGGCCGTCTTGATATTGATCACGTTTATTCCCTACTTGCCTGATGTTCTGAAGTTTATCGCTGGTTTGAGACAGGGAGTGTCTCAGAATGATAGGGCACATGCCCTAGAGACGTTTGCCAAGGCTGTACAGTTGGCAACGATTTACGATGGGAAGTACCCTCCCAAACAGGTTGTTAGTGCTCCTGTGCAGAAGGCCCAAGTATATTCGAGCCAGAAAAGGAAGTTTGACTCGTGAAGTGTAACGGCCCAATTTTCCATGCTGGTTTCTGAAATGTTTTAGGTTCATGATTCGGATGTTCGGTTGGGCCGTTAGAGCTATTTTAACCCTTAAGGGAAATTTTGGTCATTCTGGCCTCGGGACCAGGTTTTGTGGATAATCAGGATTCCAGGTCTGTTCCTGTCTTTAGCCGATGTTGATTGATTATTGGTTGTAAGTTCCAAGATTTTGTGTTGGCTGCTCGAAAGTTTGAAGGTAGTGTGGTTAATTATAAATTAAAGAATTAAAATAGCGCCTGTTGGGATTCAAACCTGAGTGGATTTGAGAAGCTTTTGGCTAAAGTGTTTTTTTATGTAGAAAAAATAAAAGTGTGCCTGCCAAGGCTCGAACCTTGGTCGTTTTGGAGTTGGGAGCTTAATTTAAAAGAGATTTAAAAATAGAAAAATAAAAGGTGATGCTTGTGAGATTTGAACACTTGACCTGAAGGGGGGTTTTGGAGGCTTGGATTTAATGAGTCTATTTAAGGAGAAAAGGTTGCTTCAGTTGGGACTCGAAGGGGGAAAGCCCAGGGAAGGGATCGCTTAACCTATTTAGGAAAGAAAAAGGGAAACGTATTTTTGGGATTCTTCATTCTCCCTTGCCACATGAGTTCTCTAAGATTTCTCCTCCTTCTTGCCGTTTCTCCAAGAACCCGAGCCAAGAGTCGAGGGGTAAGATTTCTTTCTTCTTCTTCTTCTTCCCTAGCCGAAAAACCTTCTCTTTCTTGCTCGGCCAAGCCCTAACCAATAGAGATGCTTTGTGGGTGCTATCTTTCCAGTCGAGGCCTTCACCTTGGCACATTCTGTGTAACGGCCCAGGTTTTCATCCCGGTCTTCCAGGAAGGCCCTATTGGTATTTTGGTAATTTGGTCGGGCCGTCAGGGCCGTTTATGTCTTTTCCAGTTGCTAAAATTATTGGATGGATTTTTGTAAGTTTTTGAGGCTTTGTGGTTGTGTTTGGGCATGGTGAGATGCAAAAGAAAAATGGTGGAGTAAAGATGTGTTTGGTGGGTTTCAAACCCAGGTGGTGTGGGAAGTCAGGTGGGTGGTGTGGCCAGTTGAGCCACTGGTGTTTTGTTCCTCTCTCCATGACATATCCTAGTTAGCCTTGAGTTCTTGGGTTTTGGTGCATTTGATTAAATGAAAGGAAATTTAGGTTTTGTGTTTTATTCTCCAAACCCCATGGCGCCCAACCCTCTTCTCTCTAGCCATCTTGCGTGAGTCTTCTCCCGAGAGTCCTCCGAGTGTCATTCCGGCCAGCCAAGCAACCCGGTAAAGCGATCCGGGTCGGCACCAGACCAGATCGCACCAGCAGCCCCAGCGCCAAAGAAGACGCAGCCTCAGCGCCAGCGAGAGGCCGTAGCACGCACCAGACCGCGTGCCCGTCGCCGTCGCAGCCGCCGCATTGCGTTGCTCGCCCAAGCGTGCCCGTCGCCATCGCCCAGCCGAGCTCGCGCCCGCGCGCCCGTCGCCGTCCCAACACGTCTGCGCCCAGCACCAGCGTGCTGTGCCGCTCGCCCGCCCGTGTCTGCTGTCGCTCGCTGGCAGGCGTACCCAGTGCCGTGCCGTGCAGCGCCCAGCTCTGCCGCCCCTTCTGCGCCCGTCGCGCGTCGGCGCCAAGCCCGACCCGCCGTCTTTGCCTCCCGTCCGCGTGTCAGCCGAGCCTTGTTTATTTTATTATATTTAGGAATATGGATTGTGATTATCATTGTTTTTGTTAGGTTCTCGGTAGCTAGCTCGGGTTCGATCGCAGCTTAGGTTTTTATGTGTAGTTGCCTCCCGGCCAGGTAAGGATTTCTTACCGGAGTTGTGTGGGCCCTGCGATGTTATATGTGATCGTTGTTTGTATGCCTGTTTATGATTATCAGCATGTTTAGTGTTAGGTGCTCTGTTCTGAATTCCCGACTGACATGATTTCTTATGTTGTTTCTCATGTTAGTCCATGCTAGATTGTTCCGTTCTGGCATGCTCATATCTGTTCTTGCTTCGTAGTACCATGCTAGGTTCGTTGTATCCGTTGAGCACGTTTTGGATTGTATTGGATTGTATGTTATTGATATGATAGTATAGAGTGTAGGTAGGTAGCATCATCCGGGCCTGATGCATAAAGTATCTTGCATCAATGGCAGGGGCGTACGAGGTAGTACTCCGACCCTGGACCCCGTGAGGGTTTAGCTAACCCGACCGGTAGGCCCTGCAATCTTGGGTGAGGGTGGTAGTCTGCGCGATGCCCCAACGGTCGGGATGATGACTTGGCATTGCCTCGTCCCCGACAGACGGCACGTCCTCAGCGTGTTCGGCCGTAGCCCTTGATTGCCACTTGTTAGGGCAAGGACGGCTTCCTGGTGTAAGCCTACCACCACCGATTCCTTAGCCTCAGGTGCGGTGGTTCAGGCTGACATAGTTCACGTGTCCAGGTCTCACACCCCTATGTCAGTGACACCGATCCAGAGATTTAGTTAGGCATGGTGGATGGACTCGGGCGGCTTGCCACTAAACCCGGCAACCCCCGAGTTTGCAAGAGCATGCGCGATGCGCGCGATACGCTCATTACTGGCGCCGATGGAGAGCTCCTCGGGATTGTGAGCGAGTGCACCTTTCGTGATCGGCGATGATGCAGCCGAGGCCGAGACTTGTTTCTCGTGTAGGGCGTATTGTGTGGTGTGGATTTTTCGGACTAAGACCCTGAGTTGGCATCCGAGGTCCAAGTGTGGACTTAAGCTATGTGCTCTATTCTGTGTTTATATTCATAGCTTGCATATCTTTCGGCTAGATGACCATGTATATCGTATTGTACCCCGGTTGGGGATTCTTCTTGAGTAATTCGTTACTCACCCTTATTTTGTGGTTTTCCACGGGTAACTGTGAAGTGCGAGACAGGATGGCTGAAGGAGGAGCTGTGATCATGGGAACCTGCTGTTGTCTCTAATTTTTATATTATGACTCTTTGCCTTTTTTTTTTATTTCCCCTGAATGCATGTAGTCGGGCACTGTAACGACCCAGGTTTTTCATCCCGGTCTTCCAGGTATGCCCTAGGGGTAATTTGGTAATTTGGTCGGGCCGTCAGGGCCGTTTGTGTCTTTTCGATTACTAAAATTATTGGATGGATTTATGTAGGTTTTGGAAGGATTTTTGGTTTGGTTTGAGCAAGGTTTGATGCAAAAGTAAAAATAAAGGAAATTGTCTTTGCACTGGGTTTGAACCCGGGTCTTCTGGAAAGCTAGTGGGGATGTGTGCCAATTGAGCCATTAGGTGCTCTTGTTGCTCTTCCTGCATCATTTTATGGTTAGCCTTGGATTTTGGGAGTTTTGGTGCATTTGGTTAAATGAAATAGAAATTAGGTTTGTTCCATCTTCTTCTCCAAAGTGTGTGGCCGCCCAAGCTATTCTCTCCATTGCCTTGCCGAGTTCTTCATCCTTGCAGCTCCCTTGGATCGATCATCATCATTCCGGGTAGGTATCG